>JACBWV010000476.1:153591-221091 GCA_013435795.1 Chlamydomonas sp. ICE-L | reverse complement strand
CCTAAAACTTTGAATCAAAACCTGAACCACTACACCTTAAACCCTAAACCCTAAACCCCTTCAACTTAATCGGAGGCTAATTTCCCCCCCAACCCTTGACAACAATTACTGTAACCAGGGAGAGTATGAGGAGTATGAGGATAACAGCCTGGACAGTACTGACAGCCTGGCAAGAGCTGCTGGCAAGGGGACAGGGGACAAGGCCACGCCACCTGAGCTTGTACGCCACCGAGCCATTGAGTCTGTTGACTTCGACATTGACCGCGAGGAGGGCCTGGGGGGTAATGCAGCTTCCGCGCAGCTTCCTGGCGGCTATGTGCTACCCCCGGGGGCGGTGGCATACCCGTGGAAAGATACCAGTCGGGAGCTTCTGAGAGTGCCTGTGCAAGAAGATCAACAGACGGAAATGGAGAGAGCAGGCTGGGGCAGGGGGCAGGATGCTTGGGCGAGAGTCCAGAAGGCTGAAATGGATGCTGCAAATGCATCCAAGGTAGGTAGGGGGAGGAGTGGAGGGGTTGGGGTGGGTAGGTGGTGGGGATGGTGGGGGTAGGGTAGGTAATTGCGCTGCCAATGCATCCAAGGTGGGTAGGGGGAGGAGTGGGGAGAGCGGGCTGGGGTGGGTAGGTGGTGGTGATGGTGGGGATAGGGTAGGTGATTTCGCTGCCAATGCATCCAAGGTGGGTAGGGGGAGGAGTGGAGGGGCTGGGATGGGTAGGTGGTGGTGATGGTGGGGGTAGGGTAGGTGATTGCGTTGGTTGCCGATGCATCCAAGGTGGGCTGGGGGTGTGAGGAGTGGGTAGGTGGTGAGGTTGGTGTTGGGGGGGAGTGGGGGGGCGGGGGAGGGCGGGGGGGTAAGCGTGTTATGTGGCTCCGTTAACCTGCTACGACCATGACTTGTTGGGGAAGACGTGGAAAAGAGGCTTACCTAGTTCATTTTCCAAATCAAAACAAAATCGGCTGCGGCTGGCTCTGTCCCATATTTGTTTAAAATCTGTGTGCGTGTGAGAGTGCACATGAGGCAAGTAAAGAAGGTAGGCTTGTGTGTATGTGCGTATGTGAAAGAGAGCACATGAGCCAAGTTAAGAAGGCTGGTTTGAAGTTGGGTTTCTTTCTTCAATCTTTGGGATTTTTAATGGGCAAATGAAAATCGATAAGCCATTAGTTCGTGACAAACAAACATCTCTCACACAACAAGAGCATATTGAATCTCAAACAGGGGTACTCACAAAGCCCCCTTGTACTGCCTTGTACTGCCTTTCTTGTCCAGATTGCGTCTCTCCGGGCATCCCTTCGTAAGCGGTACGAGCTGGCACGCGATTACAAGGCGCAGACGGATCGCAGGATCGCCGCTGCTACTGTCCGCAGGGACAACGCTGCTGTCCGTGCCGCTCCCCTCATTGACCAGGTGTGTATGGGGTACTGCTCCCCTCTTTAACCTGGTGTGTATGGTGTACTGCTCCCCTCATTGACCAGGTGTGTTTGGTGTACTGCTCCCCACTTTGACCTGGTGTGTATGGTGCACTGCTCCCTTCATTGACCAGGTGTGTCTGGTCACGTACACCATACACACCTGGTCAATGCTCCCCTCATTGACCACGTGTGTGTGGTGTACGCGACCGGGATCGGCTTGGCCTCGCCAAGCTCCATGCATGTTGCCTGCATCTGCTGCACGGCTACAGCACAGCATGCGAGTTGCCTGCACTTGCATGGCTGCACCTGCACACCTGCACGGCATGCGAGTTGCCTGCACTTGCTCGGCTACACCTGCACCTGCACGGCATGCGAGTTGCCTGCACTTGCACGGCTGCGCCTGCACCTGCTACACGGCTGCGTGGCATGCGAGTTGCCTGCACCAGAGCTGCACGGCACTTGTTCACAGAACCAAACATTATTTGACTGCCATGTATGCTGTCTCAGTCCAGGGGTAGCCAAATAGGCTAAATAGACTTGCCCGACCATGATATCATAATCCCTGTACAATGGGGGGGTACAACTATCCCCATGTATGCTGTCTCAGTCCAGGGGTAGCCAGATAGGCTACAGGGACTTGCCCATCCATGATATCAAGAGGGGCTAGACAGAAAAAGCATTGATTAACTGAAACCCAAACAATTGTTTTACTAATGGAGGCCCTGAGTTTGTGCTACAGTGATGAAGTAAATTATAGTTGTTCTGTTTACTATTCTCTGATAGGCCAGGTGTATCGCTTGTCTTCTACCCATCCCTTGACCTCTACCCACCTATAACCATCTCTGTCTGGCTATACCCCTCTCTGCCTGTCTACACCCACCAGGTGGATCGCTTGAACTCTACCCCTTGCTTGACATCTACCCACTGCTTGGCCTGTACCCACTTATAACCAACTCTGCCTGTCTATAACCACCAGTTGGATTGCTTGACCTCTACACATTGCTTGACCTCTACACACTGCTTGGCCTGTACCCACTTATAACCAACTCTGCCTGTCTATAACCACCAGTTGGATTGCTTGACCTCTACCGATTACTTGACCTGAACCCACCTATAAACCTCTCTGCCTGTCTATACCTACCAGGTGGATCCCTTGTCTTCTACCCATTGCTTGACCTCTACCCACCTACAACCATCTCTGCCTGGCTATACCCACCAGGGTATCCCTTTACTTATACCCACATACAACCCTCTCTGCCTGTCTATACCTACCACGTGGATCTCTTGGCTTCTACCCATTGCTTGACATCTACCCACTGCTTGGCATGTACCCACCTATAACCCTCTCTGCCTGTCTATAACCACCAGTTGGATCGCTTGACATCTACCCACTGCTTGACTTCTACCCACCTATAACCCTCTCTGCCTGTCTATAACCACCTACTTGACTTCTACCCACCTATAACCCTCTCTGCCTGTCTATAACCACCTACTTGACTTCTACCCACCTATAACCCTCTCTACCCACCTTTAACCCTCTCTGCCTGTCTATAACCACCAGTTGGATCACTTGACTTCTACCCACCTATAACCCTCTCTGCCTGTCTATAACCACCTACTTGACTTCTACCCACCTATGACCCTCTCTACCCACCTATAACCCTCTCTGCCTGTCTATAACCACCAGTTGGATCACTTGACTTCTACCCACCTATAACCCTCTCTGCCTGTTTATAACCACCTACTTGACTTCTACCCACCTATAAACCTCTCTACCCACCTATAGACACCTACTTGACTTCTACCCACCTATAAACCTCTCTACCCACCTATAACCCTCTCTGCCTGTCTATAACCACCAGTTGGATCACTTGACTTCTACCCACCTATAAACCTCTCTGCCTGTCTATAACCACCAGTTGGATCACTTGACTTCTACCCACCTATAACCACTACTTGGATTGCGTGACTTCTACGCATTGCTTGATTTCTACACACTGCTTGGCCTGTACCCACTTATAACCAACTCTGCCTGTCTATACCTACCAGTTGGATTGCTTGACCTCTACACATTGCTTGACCTCTACACATTGCTTGACCTGAACCCATGTATAACCCTCTACCTGGCTATACCCACCAGTGTATCGCTTTACTTACACCCACCAGGAGGATCACTTGACTTCTACCAATTGCTTGACCTCTACATTTATTTACCTCCACCATTTGATTGTCCTCTACCCACCAGGTGAATCGCTTGTCTTTTACCCATTGCTTGACCTGTTCCCACATAGAACCCTCTGCCTGGCTATGCCCACCAGGTGAATCGCTTGTCTTCTACCCATTGCTTTACCTGTACCCCCAGAATTATCTGCCTGGCTATGCGCACATATAATCCTCTATGCCTGCCAATACCCACCAGGTGGATCGCTTGACCTCGGACTATAACAACTTCAAGAAGCGTGCTATTGAGGAGAAGCAAGGGGTTAGCAATCAGGTGCGCTCTGTTTGGCGAAGCCCCCAGGGTTACCAATTTGTCTGTCTGTGTGTCCGACCGACCCCCCCCCCCCCCCCCCCCCCCAAACAAACAAACAAACAAACAAACAAAGCCTGGCGCGTCAGCCTTTCCTTTGGCTTCTTTTTGGCAGAGCTTTCCCTCCTGGGGGGCGGGAGCCCCCAGATTCACCCAAGCCCCCCACTCACTGGAGAGTATAAGTGGCCAAGGCCTCCAGCACTTGCCCAAGCCCCTATTGCACGTGTCCATTTCTGTATTGTTTTGCCCAAGCCCCTTGCTGGAAAGCCTACATAGCCAGGGCTTCCGGCACTTGCCCATTTCTCTATCTTTGTGCCCAAGCCCTCCCCTGGAGAGCATATGTGGTCAAGGCCTCCGGCTCTTGCCCAAGACCCTATTGCACTTGCCCATTTCTCTATTGTTTCGCCCAAGCCCCCCACCGGAAAGTCTACGTAGTTAAGGCCTCCGGCATTTACCCAAGCCCATATTGCACTTGCCCGATTCTCAATTGTTTTCCCCAAGCCCCTCACTGGAAAGCCTACGAAGCTAAGACCTCCAGCACTTGCCCATTTCTCTATCTTCGTGCCCAAGCCCCCCCTTGGAAACCCTATGTGGCCAAGGCCTCTTGCACTTGCCCAATTCTCTCTTGTTTTGCCCAAGCCCCCCACTGGACAGCAGATATGGCCAAGGCCTCAGCACTTGCGCAAGCCCCTATTGCACTTGCCCATTTCTATATTTTTGTCTCCAAGCCCCCCACAAGAAAGCCTGCATAGCTAGGGCCTCAGCACTTGCCTAAGCCCCTATTGCACTTGCCCATGTCTATATTGTTTTGCCCAAGCCCGTCACCCACGTAACGCGTACGTAGCTAAGGCCTCTAGCACTTACCCAAGCCCTCATTGCACTTCCCCAATTATATCTTGTTTTGCCCAAGCTTCCGGCACCTGCAGCTATTGTACTTGTCCAAGCCCCTTATGTTTTGCCCAAGCCCCTCATGTTATGCCCAATCTTATATTATTTTGTCCTGGCCCCTATCGTTTTGCCCCACCCCAAACTTTTACGTCTGAAGCCCCACTAGAGCGACAAACCAGGCTGAAAAAGCTGTTTCCCATACTACAAACCAAACCTAGCCTAACAAAACCAAACCGAGCCAAAATAAAACAGACGAGGCGCGTGCCGATGTGCTGAAAAAGCTGCTTCTCATATTCCAAACCAAACCAACCCCGACCCCAACCCAGGCGCGTGCCAATGTGCTGAAAAAGCTGCCTCCCATATTAAAACCAAACCAAACCAACTCCAAACCAAACTAAACCCAGGCGCGTGCCGATGTGCTGAAAAGCTGCTTCTCATATTCCAAACCAAACCAAACCAAACCCCAAACCAGGCACGTGCCGATGTGCTGAAAAAGCTGCCTCCCATAATAAACCAAACCAAACCAACCCCAAACCAAACTAAACCCAGGCACGTTCCAATGTGCTGAAAAAACTGCTTCCCATATTGAAGAACAAACCAACCCCAACCTTAACTTAGGTAGGTGCCGATGTGCTGAAAAAGCTACTTCCCATTGTGGACAACTTTGAGCGCGGCGATCAGTACCTCAAACCAGCCACTGGTAATGAGAAGTTGGTGAAGGACAATTACCAATCTGTGTATACCGAGATCCTTGCATTCATCAAGTGAGTATTTTGGGGTGGGTGGGGGGGGGGGGGGGGGGGGGGGGGGGGTAGGTGAGTACCTGGGTTGTAAATTATATTTGTTTTTAGGGTTAGGGTTTAGGGTTTAGGTGAGTACATGGGTTGTGCATTATATTTGTTTTGGGGTTAGGGTTCAGGGTTTAGGTGAGTACATGGGTTGTGCATTATATTCGTTTTGGGTTAGGGTTTAGGGTTAAGGTGAGTACATGGGTTGTGCATTATATTTGTTTTGGGTTTAGGGTTTAGGTGAGTACATGGGTAGTGCATTATATTGGGGGGGGGGGGTAGGGTTTAGGGTTTGGGTGAGTACTCGGGTTGTGCATTATATTTGTTTCACGTTCGTAAGTCTAAATAAATAAAAAGTATGTCTTATTTTTGAATTGTTACAGTGTGTTTCAGGTCCCTTGATGCCGAGTTTGAATTTGAATTGTTACATTGTGTGTATTGCAGGTCCCTTGGTGCCGAAGAGGTGCCTGGTGAGGGGTCCCCCTTTGACCCCACCTTCCACGACGCTATCATGATGGAACCGAGTGATGGGACCATGCCTGCCGACACTGTACTACAAGTAGTGCAGAAAGGGTACTGCATTGGAGATATCCTTGTCAGGGCTGCTTTGGTCAAGGTGTCTGTGTAGTTGCTAGCTTGCTTCAGATTTGCTTACTATAATTTACGATTTGTGTGTGCGTGTTTGTGTGGTGGGCGGGGGGGGGGGGGGGGGGGGGGGGGGGGGGGGTCAGTTCAATAGTGCTTGTTTTTTTACCACAGCCTTTTATGTTACAAGGTTGGGCAGGTCCTTTTAGCCTATTGGGCCTCCCTGGACTGAACAAATACATACATGCACGGAGGTTTCAACTTCCAATTGCTCTATTAGCTTCGTGACTATGTTGGTTGCTGTTTTGGATGCAACAGTCATATCTGGGCTCATGCTGGTGTGACGTCACCACTCCAACCCTAGCATTTCCCCGTGGTTTGTTGCCACCGGGGGTCAAAAGACTAAGGTGGGCAGGTGGCACGGTAGTATGGTATTACTGATGAAATGTAGTTATGAAAATTGTTTGCGGTAATGATATTCGTTAGGGGGGGGGAAACAGTTTATCTACCGTGGCTGTAGATAAACACGACTGCGGATTCACCAAACTAGCGAATTGCAGTGCGAAATATCCCATCTACTGCCGTGAATTCTCCTACAAGACTCTGTTCTGTTTTGATCAGTGATGTTCAGCATGGGCCGAAACCGTGATAAGTACGGTAGGCTGATATGATCCTTACAGCTTTTTTAGAATTCTGATTGGATTGGATTGTGGTTGTTAGCCAAATCCAGGCTGCAAACCATCTTCCATTCAGGATTTCTTACCAACACCCTGTATGTATTGTAACCAGATGTATTGACTTGAACTTGGACATGTTTGCAAGGGCTACCACTAGTCCGCTGTATGCCTACATGGCAACACCTGTTATGGTCTGGGTTACAGAACGGATTAAATCCTTGTATATCCACCACCTCACCCCTAGTCCCCACCAGGGTACTTCAGGAAGACCCCTAGCTCTACTGCCTGAGACGCAACCAATTTTACAACCTGCGTCCTGCAACGCAACATAGCCTTCCATCAGGTCAACGGACCCTCCCCACGTTGCGTCCTGGGACGCAACAGGCCCTTCGACGTTGCGTCTGCGACGGAGGACGCAGCGTCCTGAACAACCCAGGTCCCCACCTCACCCGCCCCCCCGGACCCACAATGCCCTACTTTTCCTAACCTCTCCTTGCCCCCCACCCCTGCCCCGCAAGCACACTCTATTTTTGCCGTATAGGAAGTACTCTTTCAATCGATAGAGTAGTTACACAGTGAAGACTGAAGAGCAGATAGCTTATCATCGCAACTCGTGCGGCTATATAGAAAAGGAAGTCTTCAGGAAGATTCCGAAGACACGTGCAGGCCATAGCTAGCCTATGGCCTGGCGGCAGGCAACCCGGGTCCTGGAGCCACAGGACCACGCGTGCGCTATGCCAACTCAGTGTCCGACGCAACGGACAATAACATCCCCCCCAATTCAAGGTATTCTTGGATACAAGAATCCCTGGAATTAGCTGAGGGGCATAAAGAAAATATAGGAGTATAAAGGCTGACAGGGCTATTAAGATATACTAACGGCTGGCAGGAGAAGCTGTAAATAATAAATTATTTAGGACAGGATCCAAGGGGGCACGGCACATTAAGAGCAGGGATCTTCAGATCAATGTCAGTCTGCTAGGGTAGCAGAGGGCAGGAAGGCTGCAGTGGGAAAGCATAAAAGGAACTAGATGGCATAAAGGACTGACTGGCTGTAAACAACTTCTTTAAGGTAGACGTCCCCCTCTAGCTCATGTAATCAATCCAGATGGAGAGAAATGGTGAGGTACTTCCAATGTCATCTATAAGGTATCATTAATGCAGAATCTGCAGGCTAATGCTATGGGGAAACTATGGGCTACAGTGATGCGTCAGGGCTGCATAGGAGACAGGCTAAGGCACATGAGAAGCTGCCAGGTAGCTGGGCTGCTTCTATAGCCAGGATGGCTGTCAGATAGGGATGATTTCCCCCATAATTTGGGATTATCCTAAATTAGAGAATTTGCAGACATACTGTAGAAGCTAAGAGAGGGACACTAAAACAAAGGGACAGCAGTACATGAGGCAGTACAAAGCATCACATTAATCTTAGAGTGTTCATGGCTAAAACAAGAATGAGCAATAGACTATAGCATATTTAGGTTCCAGATGCTGGGTATCCATCAAGGTCCAGCTGGGTGTGGAGTTTCTGCAGGAGAGTGGAGAAAGATTTTCTATACATCCTTGGGGTGTCCAGCATGTTAATGAATATGAAATCCATTGGGCTCCAATGCATGCTGAGATTGTTGACACATATGACTCTGCCCCCAGGATTCACACAGCTGATGGGGTGCATGAGCATCTTGGGCCAGGAGATCAATACCCTTGCATGTGCTTGAACCATAGCTGCTTGTAGGCAGATGGCCCACTGAATGGTGGGCCTGTCAGCTGTGGAGACAGTGGGGTAAATGTGGACCATGTGCTGCAATCTGTTGATATGCTTGAGGAGGGGTCCACAGACTGAGGAGGGACTGTTGTGCATCTGTCTGCCGGGGAACTTGAACATCTCAGCAGCTAAGAGGGCAGGGAATTTGATGGCTAGCTGGGCAACGAGGGTGGGGACAGGTTGTCTAGGTCTGATGCTAAAGGCTCTAAGGGAAGAAGGGGAATTGTTGAGGGTAGTCAGCAGGGTTCCAAACTTGGTCTTGGAGAGGCCAGAGTTGTTCAGGAAATGGACTGGGTAGGTGTTCATGTTGACATGAGTTAGGGGCTGATCAGGGGAGATGGAAGCAGCTGAGGGAATCCACTGGTCAAACCTAAGGGCTTGGGAGAGCTCATGTTGGGTGCAGGACCCTTGTCCATCAACAGGAAATGCATTCGCATATGTGGTCCTGGCTTGGTCTAGCAGGAGGTCCATCTCTCTTCTGGCTTGTGCTTCTGTCAGGTTACAGAGCTCATCATGGGGAACAGTGGGGAGCTGCTGGGTAGGGGCTGTGAATTAATCAGGGTCTGGGATGAAGTCATGGGGGGATGTGGTGTACAAGTCATCTTCCAGCAAGTCATGTTGGTGTGGTGAGAATTCCCCCCCATTGTCTGACTGGATCAAAGAGGGTATGGTGGATTGAACAAGGTCAGGCATGTCATCCTCACCAATTGCTGGAACCAGTTCTGGTAGGCTGCTGGAGCTGCTGGCACTGTCTTGTGGGATGGTGCAACTGGCAGCAGAGTCATCATTGTAGTGAACTGGTTTGATCAGCTCTGGTTGGGTGACCATCATGATGACAAAGGGAAGGGGGTTACAGGGATTTGGGGAAGAGGGGGGGTTCTTAGAGGTGCTAGTGATGTAGAGGCCATGCCTTTTAGGGCATAAGAGAATAGTCTTGGGACCCTTGGCTGTGGGGAGGGAGAGGGTAGCAGCAACACTGGACGCATGGACTTGGAGCTTGGGGCAGAGTCTGTGTGCTGCATGCAGGCTGATGATGTTGACCACGGTCAGGGGTGGGGCAAGGAGCACGTCGTGGAGTGTGATCAAAGATCCAAGGTGACCCCTGATGGTGGCTTTCCCTTTCTGGAGGCAGAGTAGTGGTGATGCTCCAAGGTCAGCCAGGTGCAGACTAATAGCCTGGGGGAGATCCTGAATTTCATGCAAGATGGACGGGTTACTGGTGCAGTGGGAGTGGGCTGCACAGTCTAGAATCCATTCTGTCTGAAGGGCTGTCTGGAACTGGGCATGAGGTGTACTAGCAGCCTGATCCAAATTTGCATCCTTATCATCATCATCATCAGAAGTGACATCACTTGAAACTAGATCTGGCATAAATTCATCTCTTTCTATATGACAGCCATCAGTATCAGTTATGGGTCCAAAGAAAGCAGTGTCATCCATGGGAGCATGTGGGGCAGACAGGGGTGTGGACTTGCCTCTTGAGTCAGCAAACTGTAGGGGCTGTGGTTCATCAGTTGTCAAGGCCATGAAGTTGTGCTCATCCTCATTGTCTGTGTTGGACTGGGAGGTGGAACAGTCATCATCTGCAACATGGGCATGCCCACGTCTATCTCGGCGGCTCTTTGGGTCTCTGGTAGATGCTCTGCTGTCTCTCCTAGGTGACTTGGATTTGCTGGAGGACCTCCTGGCTGCATCCTTGGGGGGTGATGGGGATCCCCGACGTGCAGATGTGGATGAGAACGGAGGGGGCATGTACTTCAGTTCTGTGGAGGGACTGGTGCAAGTTATGGAGTTGTGCCCAAAACCATTGCAGTTCCAGCAAGTCATCTGGGTAGATGGGAGACGGCCCTTCCTTGGGCGGCCGTGGAAAGCAGCAGCTGCCATGTGCTCAGTCTCTTCTGGGGAGATGGTAGATGAGTCTGAAATTTGGTTTGAGACTTGGTACCTGATGATTTGAGTCTGGAAGGAAGCAAAGTCAGGGCAGACAGAGTTGTGGAATGATAATCTGAATCCATTGTATTCTGGACGAGGTGCAAGTCCTTGGACAATTATGCTAAGGAATGCAGGGATGGAAGTGTTGCTGACCCCATTCACTTGGGGAAGCAAGGTATAGAGCTCATAGCTGCGAGAGAGGTAGACTTGTAGTGACTCAGTGGGTGTCATGCTGACGTTATACATGGATCTCACTGCCCCTGTTTCCAGGTCAGAGTTCCGTTCTCCATATGAGAGTTTGAGGAACCTGTAGGCTTTAGCGGCAACGTTAGTGTTAGCAAGGACGGCCTGTTGGATAGGTTCGGAGCAGTGTTTGAGGATCTCATTCAGGGCAACAGCATTCTTTACCATGTTGATGGGGTAGGAAACAGCACGAGCCGCAATAACTGCATTATCGCGGCCCGCATTCGGATAATGAGACTCCTCCAATGGGTATCCGTCGGCATATGCTAGCTCATCGGCGGGGACAATGGCCTTCGCTGCCTCAATGGCAACGGAGATGCACCCCGGGTGGGACCTGAGGTGACGGAGGAGGTAGGGTCCAAACTTGTGCCATGGGACAGCAGGCGTGCCGTCGAAGATGAGTGCAGGGGGCTTGACTAGAGTCGCCATGATGTCTGTCGCGGCGCTGGGGTCTTGGGGTCTTGGTCTTCACACCGGGTTAATAAACCTGCCTGTGGGTAATCCGGGTGTGAAGCTTGTCGGGCTTCAGTCTTGGGTGTGCGGTTCGGAGGGAGTGGTGAGGGAGTGTTGACAACAAAGGGGGAACCAAATGGGTCCTGTTGGTCTGTAATGGTGGAGATAGTAGCAGGGGGGGGGTACGATGGTGTGCAGGGTTGATACTCCGAGGCACAAGCAATCTTTAGGGGATTGCGCAACGCTGTGTGTGATCTGATGAGTGTGCAACTCACGTCGAAGATCTACTCAGACTCCTGGACTGCGTCTACGTTTCGTCTGTGACGGATGGGGATGGTAGAGACAACGGGAGAGTTGTGTGGGCAGTAGGCGAGGCAGCGCAGGTTAGATTTCTCACGTGAATACGTAGACAATCCAGGGCCAAAAGCAGTACTCAAGCCGTCGAGCTAGTCTGAGGGAAAACTGTCACCTTGTGCAGGACTGAAGATCCACTTGGCACGGGCGCAGGGGCGCTGTCTGCGGGTAGCGGTCGGGCCGATAACCTTTCAATCGATAGAGTAGTTACACAGTGAAGACTGAAGAGCAGATAGCTTATCATCGCAACTCGTGCGGCTATATAGAAAAGGAAGTCTTCAGGAAGATTCCGAAGACACGTGCAGGCCATAGCTAGCCTATGGCCTGGCGGCAGGCAACCCGGGTCCTGGAGCCACAGGACCACGCGTGCGCTATGCCAACTCAGTGTCCGACGCAACGGACAATAACATACTCTGGTACAGGATATCTCTGTCCTCTGCGAATTGGCACTTTTGGCATATTATCGCTAGCTCTTTTTTGCATTGCGTCGCTCAGTAATTCTCATTCACGAATGGCAGCCTTTTCCAATCCACTTAAGCCTTGGTACGTGAGAGTAGTGGCGGAAAACAAATATTCATGGGCGCATCTTTTTCAAGATTTTTGCCGTATTCTGTTACATACTTACGTACCGGTACTTATTGCCCTCCAATGTTACGTGTTGACATAATAATACGGCAATCTCCGTTCAGTTATGACTTCTGAGCTATTTCATCATGAAATCATGACGGTCAGATCATACACTATCGCCACAAAGGTCAGTAGGATGAATTCCAACACTCTCCTACACACGTGGCACTTTTTCTGGGTAGGCTTGGCTACGTTTGGCTCAATTAGTTGTTACTATTAGGGATAATTTAGCTAATAGCCCTAATAGGGCCAATTTTATTTGACATTAGCCCTAACCTCCGAAGACCATACATTTCCTTGTTACATGTTCACAGAGTGTGATACTTGGGTTCTTAAGACTGCAAATACGATATACACACTGGTGGCTTATCACCAGGTTAAACCCAAGTTTTGTTATAGACCGGTTCTCCCGGTCCAGCTAGAGTGTCTTAGTGCGCCAGGCCCTCCGCCTGGAAGCTTCCGTTGTAGTGCCTCTGCCCGATAGGGCCAGCACCTAGCGGCGGCAGTACCCTGAGGTACTGTCGTCTTTCTCTTCTTATACCTTCCATGTCGCCTGATAGGTATCACGTTTGTAAAGCACACGCCCTAGTCCCTTCCCTGTGTCGGTGCTAACGACATAACGCTCCGGAAAGCTAAAAGTTTAACTTGTGTATGACCAAGCGCTGACCGTGGATAACTCATAGATGGGGTACAATCCAATGCAAGTGCACATAGTGCTAAGTAAGCTAAATGCACTTCCAACTCAAAACACAATAACGCTGAACATCCAATGAAAAGGAAGTGCATATTGTGAAAGATATTGAAATTTCCTCCCGAATTGTGTACTCAAAAGTGAATTTGATCAAACTGGTGGCACTCAACCATGTTAAACTACCCTCCTCTCTTAATGAGTTTGGATAAATGCCCAGACCTGCCTAGATATACTTTTCGAGATTGCACAAAAAGCTAGAACCTGCCAACTTCAACCCCTTCCAATATTAATTGAAAGACGACGGCCAGCCATTAGCTGCCCCCAAAGGCTTTTTTAAGTTGTGAAAGGATTTTCACTGCATGAGGTAGGTCTCTCTACAAAAACCAGCGCCACCGAGGTTTCAGTTAGAATGGCATGCTGCCTAGGCTCAATCTCAACTTGTAGTAGTGTAGTGCAGGGTACTTCAAACGTACCCCAGGGGTTGCGTCCTGTGATGCATCCAAATCGGTAGGTTGCGTCCTAGGACACATCCAAATCCGTAGGTTGCGTCCTAGGACGCATCCAAATCGGTAGATTGCGTCCTGGGACGCATCCAAATCGGTAGGTTGCGTCCTAGGACGCAGTTACATCTGAAGGCTGCGTCCATCTATCAACAAAACCTGTAGCCCACGGCAATGGAGTGGTGGTGGGCCAATCAACTGATGGGTGAGCCGCAACCGACATCCTGAACCTGCGTCCGGGACGCGACAGACCCTCCCCATGTTGCGTCCTGCGACGCAGGACGCTGCGTCCTGCACTACCCTGGTGTAGTAGTATGACTGTTGTAGTAGTAGTAGTACCCACTTTTACTTCCCACCAAACTACAGAAACATGTATGAATCCATTCATGAGCAGCTTCCAGGCAGCTCCCCTGCCAGGCTGTTCAGCCAAACCTATCATAACCTAATGTGCATGGAAGCTGACATAATTAGCTTTGCAGCACTGCTGAGATCTCAGGGAGCTCGCTGGAAGCTGCTGCTCGCAGTTGAAAGAAAAACAGAGGAGCTTGCCTTATTTGAGGATGACCATATTTGAGGATGACCATATTTGAGCATGACCATATTTGAGGATGACCATATTTGAGGATGACCATATTTGAGCATGACCATATTTGAGGATGACATTTGAGGATGACCATATTTGAGCATGACCATATTTGAGCATGACCATATTTGAGCATGACCATATTTGAGCATGACCATAATCAGGAGGATGCAAAACGCCAAACAAAGGCCAGCAGGGTTTTAACGCCAAACAAAGGCCAGCAGGGTTTAAAAGCCAAACAAAGGCCAGCAGGGTTTAAACGCCAAACAAAGGCCAGCAGGGTTTTAACGCCAAACAAAGGCCAGCAGGGTTTAAACGCCAAACAAAGGCCAGCAGGGTTTTAACGCCAAACATAGGCCAGCAGGGTTCAAACGCCAAACAAAGGCCACATATATGCAAGGATGCAGTTGGTCTGTAACAACAATCCTGTCTGGAACACACACTTCAGGCTGCATGGGACATACATACATACATACACACACACACACAAAATGAGTGCACGTGCACAGTTCTCCCTCTATACCGCAACATACTTTCAGGTCATAGGATGCATGGGACTTACAAACACACACACACACACAAAATAAGTGTACGTGCACAGTTCTCGCTCTATACTGCACTACACTTTCAGGTGCCGGGATGCATGGGACATACGTACACACTCACACACAAAATGAGCGCACGTGCACAGTTCTCGCTCTATACAGCACTACACTTTCAGGTGCCGGGATGCATGGGACATACGTACACACACACACAAAATGAGCGCACGTGCACAGTTCTCGCTCTATACTGCACTACACTTTCAGGTCATAGGATGCATGGGACTTACATACACACACACAAAATAAGTGTACGTGCACAGTTCTCCCGCTATACTGCACTACACTTTCAGGTACTCATCCCCCAGCCATAGTTCCAACGAGTCTTTAAACCCAGGGGGGTTAAAGACAGTGGATTTTAACTACAGGCCAAAGTTACCACTCATATAGGATATCATATACAATTTCTATGCTATAACATGATATTGTACTTGCCTTTGGTCAACATCATATGATATGCCGCTCCCTACTGGCTGTACTGTACTGGCATCCACTTGATAAAGCGAGTGGTACCAGCCCACCACTTGATCAGATGCAAAAATAAAAGATTAACGCCTGGAGGGGCGTGATGTTAAGGGGACCCTCCCGTACGCCGGAGCTGGGGAGAGTCACCATGGAAAGATGAAAGACAGTAATCAATCGCAGTCAGTTGGCAGCTGTCTCAACTGTGCCAAGAAAAGTGTGTCCAAATAAAAAAACGGAATAAGTGCTGATACTAATGCTTGTTTGCTGGCTGCAATATCGCCTTTCTTTTTCTGAGGATTTGTTTGTTTTACTACTGAGGCAGACTGTAGTTGGGTTTTTCCAAAAGATATATCAGAACCGTAGTCGTAACTTTGAATGCTGTGTTTTTTGCGGTTAGACCGCACTTTGTCTCTAAGGCCCAATAGACTAGTTAGAGTTTAGGGTTTACAAGGCCAATATGCTGGAGGGGGGGGGGGGGGAGGGGGTCGGAGCAGGAAAGAGAGAATGGGGACTGCAAGGAGGATACAGAGGAGGAGGAGGAGGATATAGAGGAGGAGGAGGAGGAGGAGGAGGAGGAGGAGGAGGGAGGCAAATCAGTCAAACAGGTCCTTAGCGAATTAGAGGCTGCAGTGCACCCGGTGGCTGTAGTGGTGTTTCATTTTTCAATGACGCGTCGCCATTCCGTCGCCATTCCGTAGAATGCTACACCCCCCCGACCCCCCGATATCGGGACGCGCTGCCCCCCGACCCCCCCAGGCTCTGCGTTTTGCGCTCCGCCATGCGATGGCTACGCAACTATACTGAAATCAGGGTTGAGTAGCCCAAGTAGCTACTTAACCTGGACTACAGAAATTTGAAATAAAAAACACTGGGCTGTAGTGGCTGTACAAAAAAGCAGCCGCTTAGCAACACAGGCACTTGGTAGGTTACTTCAGCTGGGCCAGCTTCCCACAGGCCTGTGCCCACAGATCTGGTTACAGATCCGTGGTTTACACTGTTCGATCGCAACTAGTATGAAGATGTTTGTATATGAATATTCACATGAGGGAGAGGTATGTGTATGAATATTCATATGAGGGAGAGGTATGTGTCTGAATATTCATGTGAGGGAGATGTATGTGTATGAATATTCATATGAGGGAGAGGTATGTGTATGAATATTCATATGAGGGAGAGGTATGTGTATGAATATTCATATGAGGGAGAGGTATGTGTCTGAATATTCATGTGAGGGAGATGTATGTGTCTGAATATTCATATGAGGGAGAGGTTGTTGCTGCTGATAATGAATATTCATATGAGGGAGAGGTATGTGTCTGAATATTCATGTGAGGGAGATGTATGTGTCTGAATATTCATATGAGGGAGAGGTGTGTGTCTGAATATTCATATGAGGGAGAGGTATGTGTCTGAATATTCATGTGAGGGAGATGTATGTGTCTGAATATTCATATGAGGGAGAGGTATGTGTATGAATATTCATATGAGGGAGAGGTATGTGTCTGAATATTCATGTGAGGGAGAGGTATGTGTCTGAATATTCATGTGAGGGAGATGTATGTGTCTGAATATTCATATGAGGGAGAGGTATGTGTATGAATATTCATATGAGGGAGAGGTATGTGTCTGAATATTCATGTGAGGGAGAGGTATGTGTCTGAATATTCATATGAGGGAGAGGTGTGTGTCTGAATATTCATATGAGGGAGAGGTATGTGTCTGAATATTCATGTGAGGGAGATGTATGTGTCTGAATATTCATATGAGGGAGAGGTATGTGTATGAATATTCATATGAGGGAGAGGTATGTGTCTGAATATTCATATGAGGGAGAGGTATGTGTCTGAATATTCATGTGAGGGAGATGTATGTGTCTGAATATTCATATGAGGGAGAGGTATGTGTATGAATATTCATATGAGGGAGAGGTATGTGTCTGAATATTCATATGAGGGAGAGGTATGGATATGAATATTCAAACGAGGGAGGCAGTTGCGCTTTTGAAGCAACCCCAAACGACAAAATCTAGTACACTGGTGCTGACAAGGGACGACCAACCAGGGATCACCACCTTCCACACCCTCCAATTTGGCGGGGGCTCGCTTCAGCCCATCACTGGTGCCAGCTGCAGCCTCTTCATCCCCCTCAGGGCCAGTCAGTGAGTACCACTTTCCACACTCTCCAAATTGGCGGGGGCGGGCTTCGGTAGGGTGTGTGTGGTGGTGGTGGTGGGGGGGGGGGGGGGGCTTGTTACTGACAGGACCCCTCCCTGCAATGCAGCTCATGCATGTAGTGCTGACTTGGGCCAACCAGGGCCAATCAGTGAGGACCACTCTCCATACTCATCAAATTGGCGGGGGCAGGCTACGGTAGGGTGTGTGTGGTGGTGGTGGGGGGGGGGGGGCAGTGGGGGCCTCGTTACCTATAGGACCCCTCCCTGCGATGCAGCACATACATGTAGTGCTGACTAGGGCCAACCAGGGCCAATCAGTGAGGAGCACTCTCCATACTCTCCAACTTGGCGGAGGCGGGCTTCGGTAGGGTGTGTGTGGTGGTGCGGGGGGTAGTGGGGGCCTCATTACTAATAGGACCCCTCCCTGCAATGCAGCACATGCATGTAGTGCTGACTAGGGCCAACCAGGGCCAATCACGGAGCTTCACCTTCCACACCATCCAACTTGGCAGGGGCGGGTTTCGGTAGGGTGTGTGTGGTGGTGGTTTGTGTGTGTGGGGGGGGGGCTCGTTACTGATAGGACCCCTCCCTGCAATGCAGCACATGCATGTATTGCTGACTAGGGCAGATCAGGGCCAATCAGGGAGCGGCACCTTCAACACCATCCGACTTGGCAGGGGCAGGTTTCAGCTCAACAGTTGCGCCACCAGGAGCCAGCAGCAGCCTCTTCAGCCCCCTAGCGCCAATCAATCAATCAATCGATCAATCAGTGCCAATAATGGAGCAGTACCTTCTGCACCCTCCAACTTGGCCGGGGCTGACTTCAGCTCGAAATTTGCGCCAGCAGGAGCCTCTTCAGCCCCCTAGCGCCAATCAATCAATCAATCAATCAATCAATCAATCAGTGCCAATCATGGAACAGCACCTTCCACGCCCTCCAACTTGGCCCGGGCGGGCGTCACCTCAACAGTGGTGCCAGCAGCTGCCTCTTCAGCCCCCTCAGGCTTGGTAACACTCTCATAGGCAGCAGAGTTCCGCCATTGAACACCTTCAAGGCTCGACTCAGTCCTCGGCGACTCAACTGGCACACTGGGTGACCCGATGAGTTTGGAGAGAGGACCCCGGCCGGGAGGGGCCTCGTTCATGGACGGGCTTGTAACCGCGTGGTCACTTGCTGTATTTCTTAGCTGGATGTTTGATAAGGCACTCTCCAGAAAGTCTGTGATTCCTTGACGGGGGGTTAAGTCAGTGTCGGACTCGCAAGAACCTCTGGTGAAGTCCGTCTCAGAATTATGAAAATCTCTGGTGAAGTCAGTGTCGGACTCGCGAGAACCTCTCATTAAATCCGTTTCGGACTCGCGAGATGCAGATCTACCCCCGACAGGGAGAGCAGCGCCAACCGCACGAGAATCTCTCATTAAATCCGTTTCGGACTCGCGAGATGGAGTGCTACCCCTGACAGGGGAAGCAGCAGCCCCCCCGGGAGAACTTCTCGTTAAGTTAGTGCCGGACTCGCGAGAAGCTGTGCCACCCCGGGCAGGGAGAGCAGCACCACCCGCACGAGAACTTCTCGAAATATCAGTGACGGATTCGCGAGAAGCAGTGCTATCACGAGCAGGCAGAGCAGCAGCCCCCCCCCAAGCAGGGAGGGAACTTCTCATTAAGTCAGAGTCGGACTTGTGAGAAGCAGTGCTGGCCTGGGAAGGGAGAGCAGCAGCCCCCCCCCAAGCTGGAAGAGAACCCGAGGTCACCAAGGCAAGGTGAGAACCAGCGTCCTGCCCTGCAGCTGCAGCATCCATTCCAACCTTCAGTCCATGGAAGGACACAGTAGACCTGCGCCTGCCTTGGTATTCAGCCCTGTTGGACATTTCACTCGTTTGGATTTCTCCTCTTGGGGTGCTAGCGTTACTTGGGGGCCTTGGTTTCAGTTCGGAAAGCCCCTGAGTCAGGCCACTCATCTCCCTCTCAAGCTCATCGTTGATTTCATCTTCAGGCAGGGGACCAAGTGAGAATACGTTGGTCACATCGAACACGGATGGCAGATTTGCAAGAGAGGGATTCCCTGCGTGGGGTTCAAGAGCATACTTAGGTCTCACCGCTGGCCGATAGCAACAATAGCAATGAGGAGCAGCAGGAAAGGAGAATGAAAGGAGCAGGAGCAGCAGCAGCATCATGAGCAGCAGCAGGAAAGGAACAGCAGCAGCAGGAAAGGAACAGCAGAAGCAGGATCAGGAGAGAAACAGCAGAAGCAGGAGCAGCAGCAGGAAAGGAACAGCAGCAGCAGCATCATGAGCAGCAGCAGGAAAGGAACAGCAGCAGCAGCAGCAGCATCATGAGCAGCAGCAGGAAAGGAACAGCAGCGGCAGCAGCATAATGAGCAGCAGCAGGAAAGGAACAACAGCAGCAGCAGCAGCAGCAGCATAATGAGTAGCAGCAGGAAAGGAACAGCAGCAGCAGCAGCAGCAGCAGCAGGAAAGAAACAGCAGGAGCAGCTTCTGGAGGAAAGGATCAGGGGCAGCGGTATCGGGAGCAGCAGCAGGTAAGAAAAGAAAGTTTGGAGAAAAGCGTTGAAATAGCAGGAGTAGGCGCAGCAGCAGGAAAGAAACAGCAGGAGCTGGAGCAGCAGCAGGAAAGGAAGAGGAGGAGCATTTAAGGAACAGGAGAAGCAGCAGCAGGAGGAAAGGAACCGGAGCATCAGGAGCAGCAGCAGGAAAGAAACAGCAAAAGCAGCTTACGGAGGAAAGGGTCAGGGGCGGCAGCATCAGGAGCAGCAGCAGGAAAGAAACGGCAGGAGCAGGAGCAGCAGCAGGAAAGGAGCAGCAGCAGCAGATGCAGGGGCGGGACAACAGGAACATGCAGAGGTAATATGGGGAAAGCTGAAGGGGGGGTGGCCCAAGGAAGCCAAACCTTTTTATCATAATGCTAGATTGCCATTCTGTACATATGAGCCATCACATGAATCTGAGTCAACAAAAAAGCAAATTATAAATCCTTATAGCACCTGGGCATGAAGTTAAGTGAACCTTCCCGGATTGAATGCTCTGGGGCAGGCTACCGTTTAATCCCTGCAGACTGCTACTGCAGCTTAACTCGGAGTACCGCGCGACGGCGACAGAGAAAATATATCGGCCTCTTTCAAAGCATCAGGCCGGAAATCGCGCGAAACAAATTCTACATTGCTCTTCTTCAACCTGTTCAGTTTACATGCATGTACTTAACCCTCTGCTGACTCACTCGAGGGGAAAGACCCGGCGACTTTCCGGGCTAGCATGACAGATCGGGCTACCGCACTCAGCCTCATTTTCTTCTTCTCAGCACAGGCCTTTGGCTCAGCCTCTAGGTACTCCACAACTTGACTGGCTCCCACCTGCGACCATTTAAAATGAAAACTGTTACGCCTTGCCTTGGGACATCCATTCAATTTCCATATAAATATATTTTTGTAGGAAAGGATCGGAGGAAGAAAAAAAAAGGGACAGGAAAGGGAAAACGAAGGGGGGAAAGGAGAGGAAAGAGAAAAAAAAAGGAAAGGAACAGGACAAGGCATGAGAAAAGAAGGTAGGAAAGGAAGACAGACAAACAAAAAGAAAGATAAAGATGACAAAAATATCAAATTAGTATTCCATTCTATTCCATACGAACCAATTCCATTCCATATCCACCCATTCCATATCAAAACATTCCATTCCATATCAAATCATTTATTCCATTCTATTCCATATGAACCCATTCCATTCCATATCCACCCATTCCATATCAAAATATTCCATGTCCACCCGTTCCATTCCATATCAATTCATTTCATTCAAAATGAAAACTGTTACACCTTGCCTTGGGACGAGATATTGAAGGAACCTTTGCGTTCGCTTGCTATGGGGAATCGCTACTATGGGGGTTGCTTTCGCAGACCGCCATTGCACCTAAGCTTGGACTACCGCGCGTCTGGCAACCATCCCTTTCATTCAGTGATTTTTGTTTTCAAATCTGAAAGTGGTTTTTTTTAACTTTTAGGTTCTAGGCCTCCCACAGGGACAGCGTTTAGTGGTTTTTGTAGCTTTTTGTAGCTTTTGGGGGCCATTTGAGGCATTGTTTTTTACTTTTTTATAGCGACAATTTCTCCAAAACGGGGTCAAAACTAGCGATCGCTATAGCGGGAAAATATATCCCTGCTTTCATTGTCATACTCCATGCGAGTCTTACATTACTTCCATTCCATATCAATCCATTCCAACCCATTCCATATCCACCCATTCCATTCCATAACAAATCAGTCCATTCTATTCCATATGAACCCATTTCATTCCATATCAAATCATTATTCCCATGAATTCCATACCAAAACCCATTCCTGCCATTCCCATATTAGCACATTCCATTTCCCTTCCATAACAAAAACCATTCCTGCCATTCCCACTATAGCACATGCATTCCATTCCATTACCAAAACCATTTCATGCCATTCCTATTAGACATTCATCCATTACATTACAAACCAATTCCATGCTCATACATATTAGCACATCATTCCATTCATACATTCCATTCCATGCCATTCCATATAGCACATTCATTCCATTCCATTACAAACCATTACATGCATTCAAATATTAGAACATTTCCATGCCATTCTCATATAAACCCCATTCCATGCAGTCCATATTAGCACATCGCCATTCCATATCAACCCCACATTCCAGCCATTCCATTTAGCACATTTTCATTCCATTCCATATCAACCCATTTCATGCCATTCAGATTAGCACATTATTCCATTCCATACCAAACCCCATTCCATGCCATTACCTATTGCACATTCATTCCATTTCCAGATCAACCCATTCCATGCCATCCATATTAGAACATTCATTCAATTCCATATCAACCCATTTATGCCATTCCATATAGCACATTCATTCCATTCCATACAAACCAATTACATGCCATTCCATATTAGCAATTTATTCCATTTCCATCCAACCCATTCCTGCCTTCCATATTAGCAATTCATTCCCAATTCCATATCAACCCATTCCATGCCATTCCCATATTAGCACATTCATTCCATTCCATATCAACCCATTCCATGCCATTCCATATTAGCACATTCATTCCATTCCATATCAACCCATTCCATGCCATTCCATATTAGCACATTCATTCCATTCGGCAGATCACCCATTCCATGTCCATTCCATATTAGCACATTCATTCCATTCCATATCAACCCTTTCATTCCATTCCATAGTAGCACAATGTCATTCCATTCCATATCAACCCATTCCATTCCATTCCATATTAGCACATTCATTCTCATTTCACCAACCCATATCAACCATTCCATGCCATTCCATATTAGCACTTCAATTCCATTCCATAAACCATTCCATGCCATTCCATATTAGCATATTCATTCCATTCCATATCACCCATTCCAGCCATTCCATATTAGCACATTCATTCCATTCCATATCCACCCATTCCATGCCCATTCCATATTAGCACATCATCCTTCCATATCAACCCATTTCATGCCTTCCATTTAGCACATTCCTTCCATTCGCATATCAACCCATTCCAGCCATTCCATATAGCACATTCATTCCATTCCATATCAACCTTCCATGCCATTCCAATTAGCACATTCCATTCCATTCCATATCAATTCCATTCCATGCCATTCCCTAGTACATCCATTCATTCCATTCCTTCCATATCACCCTTTCCATGCCATTCCATATTAGCACCATTCATTTCCATTCCATACAACCCATTCCATGCCATTCCATTATTATCACATTCCATTCCATTCCCATAGCAACCCATTCCCTGCCATTCCATATTACGCACTTCATTCCATTCCATATCAACCCTTTCCATGCCATTCCATATAGCCATTCATTCCCTTCCATATCAACCCTACATGCATTCCATATTAAGCACATTCATTCCATGCCATATCAACCCATGCCATGCCATTCCTATTAGTCACATTCTTCGCATTCCATATCACCCATTCCATGCCTTCCAATATTAGCACATTCATTCCAGTCCATTCCATCTCAACCCATTCCATGCCAGTCCATATTAGCACATCATTCCATTCCATATCAACCCATTCCATGCCCTTCCATATTAGCACATCATTCCATTCCATATTCAACTCCATCCATGCCATTCCCATATTAGCACATTCATTCCATTCCATATCAACCAATTTCCCTGCCATTCCATATTAGCACTTCATTCCCTTCCATATCAACCCATTCATGCCATTCCATATTAGCACATTCTTCCATTCCCATATCAACCCATCCATGCCATTCCATATTAGCACATTCATTCCATTCCATATCAACCATTCATGCCATTCCATATTAGCACTTCAGTCCATTCCAATATCAACCCATTCCATGCCTTCCATATTATGCACATTCATTCCATTCCATATCAACCCATTCCATGCCATTCCATTTAGCACAATTCATTAATTCCATATCAACCGCTTCCATGCCATTCATATTAGCACATTCATCCATTCCCTTCAACCCATTCCATGCCATTCCCATATTAGCACATTCATTCCATTCCATATCAACCCTTTTCATATTCCATTCCATATCACCCAATCCATGCCCTTCGATATAGCACATCCATGCCATTCCATATCAACTCATTCCATGGTCGCATTCCCATTAGCACATTCATTCCTTCCTATCAACCCAATTCCATGCCATTCCATATTAGCACATCCATTCCATTTCCATATCAACCCATTCCATGCCATTCCATATTAGCACATTCATTCCATTCCATAATCAACCCTTCCATGCCATTCCATTTGCACATCATTCGTCATTCCATAATCAACCCATTCCATGCCCATTCCCTATTAGCACATTCATCCCTTCCATACAACCCATTCCTGCCAATTCCATATTAGCACATTCATTCCATGCCATATCAACCCATTCCATGCCATTCCATATTAGCACATTCATTCATGCCATATCACCCATTCCATGCCATTCCTATTAGTCACATTCATTCATTCCATATCAACCCATTCCATGCATTCCATATTAGCAGCATTCATTCCATTCCATTCCATATCAACCCATTCATGCCATTCCATATTAAGTCACATTCATTCCTTCCAGATCACCCATCCATGCCATTCCATATTAGAAGCATTCATTCCATTCCATATCACCCTTCCATGCCATTCCATATTAGCACCTTCATCTCATTCCCTATCCAACCCATTCCATGCCATTCCATATTAGCACATTCATTCCAGTCCATATCACCATTCCCATGCCATTCCATATTAGGCACATTCATTCCATTCCATATCACCCATTCCAGCCATTTCCATATTAGCACATGCATTCCATTCCAATATCAACCCATTCCATGCCATTCCATATTAGCACATTCATTCCATTCCATATCAACCCATTCCATGCCATTCCATATTAGCACATTCATTCCATTCCATATCAACCCATTCCATGCCATTCCATATTAGCACATTCATTCCATTCCATATCAACCCATTCCATGCCATTCCATATTAGCACATTCATTCCATTCCATATCAACCCATTCCATGCCATTCCATATTAGCACATTCATTCCATTCCATATCAACCCTTTCATTCCATTCCATATCAACCCATTCCATGCCATTCCATATTAGCACATCCATTCCATTCCATATCAACTCATTCCATGCCATTCCACATTAGCACATTCATTCCATTCCATATCAACCCATTCCATGCCATTCCATATTAGCACATCCATTCCATTCCATATCAACCCATTCCATGCCATTCCATATTAGTCACATTCATTCCATTCATATCACCCATTCCATGCCATTCCATATTAGCACATTCATTCCCATTCCATATTCAACCCATTCCATGCCATTCCATATTAGCAATTCATTCCATTCCATATCAACCCATTCCATGTCCATTCCATATTAGCACATTCATTCCATTCATACAAACCCTTCCATGCCCATTCCATATTAGCACATTCATTCCACTTCCCTATCACCCATTCCATGCCATTCCAATATTAGCACATTCATTCCATTCATATCCATACCCATTCCATGCCATTCCATTTCCATTCCATTCCATTCCATTCCATTCCATTCCATTCCATTCCATTCCATATTAGCAAATTCATTCGCTTCCATATCAACCCTTCCATGCCTTCCATATTAGCACATTCTTCCATTCCAGATCAACCCATTCCCTGCCATTCCAAGTAAAGCACATTCATTCCATTCCATTCACCATTCCATTTCCATTCCATATAGCATCATTCATTCCATTCCATATCACGCCCACTCCATGCCATTCCATATTAGCACATTCATTTCCATTCCATATCACCCATTCCATCCATTCAGATTAGCACTTCTTCATTCCATTCCATATCACCCATTCCATGCCATTCCATATTAGCACATTCATTCATTCCATATCAACCCATTCCCATGCCATTCCATATTATCACATTCAGTCATTCCAATCAACCCATTCCATGCCATTCCACATTAGCACATTCATTTTCATTCCCTATCCACCCATTCCCATGCCATTCCATATTAAGTCACATTCATTTCCATTTCATATCAACCCCATTCCATGCCATTCCATTTACACATTCATTCCATTCGCATATCAACCCATTCATGCCATTCCTAGTAGCACATTCATTCCATTCCATATCCCCATTCATGCCATTCCATATTAGCACATTCTTCCTTCCATATCAACCCATTCCATTCCATTCCATTTAGCACATTCATTCCATCCATATCAACCCATCCTGCCATTCCATATTAGCACATTCATTCTTCCATATCAACCCATTCCATGCCAAAAAATTCCATATTAGCACATTCTTCCATTCCATATCAACCCATTCCATGCCATTCCAGTTAGCACATTCATTCAACCATTCCATATCAACTCCATTCCATGCCATTCCTATTAGGTAACCCATTCCATGCCATTCCATATTAGCACATTCATTCCATTCCATATCAACCCATTCCATGCCATTCCATATTAGCACATTCATTCCATTCCATATCAACCCATTCCATGCCATTCCATATTAGCACATTCATTCCATTCCATATCAACCCATTCCATGCCATCCATATTAAGCACCTTTCATTCCCTTCCATAATCAACCCATTCCAATGCCATTCATATTAGCAACATTTATTCATTCCATATCACCCATTCCATGCCATTCCATATAGCCACATTCATTCCATTCCATATCAACCCATTCCTGCCATTCCATATGATCACATTCGTCCATTCCATTCCATTCAACCCATTCCATGCCATTCCATATTAGCAAGAAACCTTCATATCCATTGCCATAAGCAACCCATTCCATGCCATTTCCATATTAGCACATTCATTCCATTCCATATCAACCCATTCCATGCCATTTTTCCATATTAAGCACATTCATTCAATTCCATAAATATCCACCCATTCCATGCCATTCCATTTAGCCCTGTCATTCCATTCCATATCAACCCATTCCATGCCATTCCATATTAGCACATTCATTCCATTCCATACACCCCCATTCCATGCCAGTTCATATAGACATTCAATTCATTCCATATCACCCATTCCATGCATTCCCTATTAGCACATTCATTTCCATCCCATATCAACCCATTCCATGCCATTCCATATTAGCACAATTCATCTCCTTCCATATAAACCCAATTCATGCCATTCCATATTAGCACATTCTTCAATTCCATATCAACCACTTCCATGCCATTCATATTAGCACATTCATTCCATTCCATAATCACCCATTCCATGTGCCTTCCATATTAGCACATTCATTCCATTCCATATCACCTTTCATTCCATTCCATATCACCCATTTCCATGCCATTCCATATTAGCACAATCCATTCCCATTCCATATCAACTCATATTCAATGCCATGCCACCATTAGCACATTCATTCCATTCCATATCAACCCCTTTCCACTGCCTTCCATATTACACATCCATGCCATTCCATATCAACCCATTCGTGCCATTCCATATTACACATTCATTTCCATTCATATCAACCCTTCCATGCCATTCCAATATTACACATTCAGTCCATTTCCATATCAACCATTCCTCCATTCCAGATTAGCCATATTCATCATCCCATTCCATATCAACCCATTCCATGCCATTCCATATTAGCACATTCTTCCATTCCATACAAACCATTCCATGCCATTCCATCTTAGCACATTCATTCCATTCCATATCAACCCATTTCCATGGTGCCATCCATATTAAGCACCTTCATTCCCATTCCATAATCAACCCTTCCTATGCCATTCCATATTAAGCACATTCATTCCATTCCATATCACCCTATTCCTGCCATTCCATATTAGCGACATTCCTCTCCATTCCCTATCAACCCATTCCATGCCATTCCATTTAGCACAATTCATTCCATTCCAATATCACCCATTCCATTCCATTCCATAAGTATCACATTTTCATTCCATTCCATATCAAACCCCCTTCCATGTGCCATTCCATATTAGCACATTCTCATTCCATTCCATATCACCCATTCCTGCATTCCATAGTAGCACATTCGTCCATTCATATCCAACCATTCCATGCATTCCATATTAGCATCATTCATTCCATTCCATATCAACCCACCCATGCCATTCCATAGTAGCACATTCATTCCATTTCCATCTCAACCCATTCCAGCCATGTTCCATATTAGGCACATTCATTCCGTCCATTCCATATCAACCCTTCCATTCCTTCCATATTAGCACATTCATTCCGTATTCCATATCAACCCATTCCATGCATTCCATATTAGCACATTCATTCCTTCCATATCAACCCATCCATGCCATTCCACATTAAGCACTTCATTTTCATTTCCATATCAACCCATTCCCATTGCAATTCCATAATCCATAAAAATAAAGAAACACCAACAAACCGCAATCCCCCCCTCCAAATACCAAAGGATGTAGACGCAAGGAACAGGGGCAATAATGGCAAACCACAACCGAGGGGCGGGGCGGAAAACGACGCCGACACGCAGGCGATCGGACGAACACCGGAGACAAAGCCGCAACGAGAGCGAGAATGGTTCTTCACTCCACATTCATTCCATTCCATATCAACCCATTCCAGGCCATTCCATATTAGCACATCCATTCCATTCCATATCAACAACCCATTCCATGCCATTCCATATTAGCACATTCCTTCCATTCCATATCAACCCAGTCCATATGCCAATTTCCATATTAGCACAATTCCTGTCCATTCCATATCAACCCATTCCATGCCATTCCATATTAGCACATTCATTCCATTCCATATCACCCATTCCATGCCCTTTCCATATAGCACATTCATTCCATTCCATATCAACACCATTCCTGCCATTTCCATATATCACATTCATGCCATTCCATATCACCCATTCCATGCCAATTCCATATTAGCACGTTCCTTCATTCCATAGCAACCCATCCATGGCCATTCCATATTAAGCACCTTTATTCCATCCATATCAACCCATTCCGCCATGCCATTCCATTATTAGCACTTCAATTCCATTCCATATCAACCCATTCCATTCCATTCCTATTGCACATTCATTCATTCCATTCATAATCAACCCATTCCATGCCATTTCCATATAAGTCACATTCCTTCCATTCCATATCAACCCTTCCATGCCATTCCATATTAGGCACATCATTCCATTTCCATATCAAACCCATTCCATGCCATTCCATATTAGCACTTCATTCATTCCATATCACAACCATCCATGCCATTCCATATAGCACTTATTCCATCTCCATATCAACCCATTCCATGCCATTCCATATAGCACATTTCATTCCATCCATATCAACCCATTTCCATGCCATTCCATAGTATCCATTCATCCATCCCATATCAACCCATGCCATGCCATTCCATATTAGCACATTCTATTCCATTCCAGTATCAACCCATTCCATGCCATTCCATATTAGCACATTCATTCCATTCCATATCAACCCATTCCATGCCATTCCATATAAGCACATTCATTCATTCCATATCAACCCATTCCATTCCATTCCTATTAGCACATTCATTCCATTCCATATCAACCCATTCCATTCCATTCCATATTAGCACATTCATTCCATTCCATCATCAACCTTTTTCATTCCATTCCATAGTCAACCCTTCCATGGCCATTCCTATTGCACATCCATTCCATGTATTCACATATCACTCTTCATGCCATTCCACATGAGCACATTCATTCCATTTTCCATATCACCCCATTTTCCAATGCCATTCCATATTAGTCAACATCCATTCCATTCCATATCAACCCATTCCATGCCATTTCCAATTAGCAACATTCGTTCCATTCCATATCAACCCATCTCCATCCGGCCATTCCATAGTAGCACATTATTCCATTCCATATCAACCCATTCCATGCCATTCCATATTAGCACAGGCTGTCATTCCATATCAACCCATTCCATTCCATTCCTATTAGCACATTCTCATCCATTCCATACAAAACCCAGTTTCCATCCATGCCCATTCCTATTAGCACATTCATTCCATTCCATATCACCCCATTCTCACGCCATCATATTAGCACTTCATCATTCTTCCATATCAACCCATTCCATGCCATTCCATATTAGCACATTCATTCCATTCCCTATCAACACCCATTCCCTGCCTGCCATATTAGCACTTCATTTCGCCTTCCATATCAACCCATTCCAATGCCAATCCATATTAGCACATTCATTCATTCCATATCAACAACAACCTTCCATGCCATTCCATAGTACACATTTCATTCCATTCCATATCAACCCATTCCGATGCCATTCCATATTAGCAACATTCATTCCATTCCCTATCAACCCACTCCATGCCATTCCATATTAGCAACATTCATTCCATTTTCCATATCAACCATTCCATGCCCATTCCATATTACACATTCATTCCATTCCATTCCATCAACCCATTCCATGCCATTCCCATATTGCAACAATTCATTCCATTCATATCAACCCATTCCCATGCCATTCCATATTAGCACATTCATTTCCATTCCATATCAACCCATTCCATGCCATTCCCCTTTGCACTTCTTCCATTCCATATCAATACCCATTCCATGCCATTCCCTATTACACATTCATTCCATTTTTCATACACCCATTCCAGCCATACCATATTAGCACATTCATTCCATTCATATCAACCCTTCCATGCCCTTCCCCACATTAGCACATCTTCCATCCATATCAAACCCATTCCCTGCATTCCTATTATGCACATTCATTCCATACCATATCAACCCATTCCATGGCCATTCCATATTATCACATTCTTCATTCCATATCAACCAATTCCTGCCATTCCATATTAGCAACATTCATTCCATTTTTTTTGTTTCCATATCAAACCCATTCCTGCCATTCCCCTTAGCACATTCATTCCATCCATATCAACCCATTCCATTCCATTCCATATTAGCAACATTCTTCCATTCCATATCAATCAACCATTTCCATGCGCATTCATATAGCAACTCATTCCATTCCATATCAACCCATTCCATGCCATTTCCAATATTAGCACATTCATTCCATTCCACATCAACCCATTCATGCCATTCCATATTAGCCATTCCATTCCATTCCATATCACCCCATTCCATGCCATTCCATATAGCACATTCATTCCATTCCAATCCAACCATTCCATGCCATTCCATATTAAGCACATTCATTCCATTCCATATCAACCCCATTCCTGCCATTCCATTTAAGCACATTCATTCCATTCCATATCAACCCATTCCTGCCATTCCATATTAGCAACAATACCATTCCATTCCATTCCACCCATTTAACCCTTCCATGCCATTCCATAATTAGCACATTCATTCCATTCCATATCAACCCATTCCATGCCATTCCATCTTAGCACATTCATTCCATTCCATATCAGAACCCTTCCCATGCCATTCCATATTAGCAACATCATGTCCATTCATATCAACCCCATTCCATGCCATTCCACATTAGCACATTCATCTCCATTCCATATCAACCCATTCCATGCCATTCCATATTAGCCATTCATTCCATTCCATATCAACCCCTTCCATGGCATTCCATATTAGCACTTCCTTCCCTTCCATATCAACAACCCATTCCATGCCATTCCATATTAGCACATTCATTTCCATTCCACATCAACCCATTCATGCCATTCCATATTAGCACATTCATTTCATATTTCCATTCCATATCAACCCATTCCATTGCCTTCCTATTAGCACATTCCATTCCATTCCATATCAACCCCTTCCATGCCTTTCCATATTAGCACATCATTCCATTCCATATCAACCATTCCATGCCTTTCCATTATTAGCACCATTCATTCCATTCCATAAGCACCCATTCCATGCCATTCCAAATTAGCCCATTCATATTCCATTCCATATCAAACCCATTCCATGCCATTCCATAGTAGCACATTCATTCCATTCCATATCACCCTTCCATGGCCCTTCCATATTAGCACATCATTCCCATTCCATCTCAACCCATTCCATGCCTTCCATATTACACATTCATTTCCATTCCATATCAACCCGTTCATTCCATTCCATAGTCAACCCATTCCATGCCATTCCATATTAGCCATTCATTCCATTCCATATCCAACCCATTCCATGCCATTCCAACATTAGCACATCATTTCCATTCCATTCAAACACCCATTCCCATGCCATTCCATATTAGCACATTCATTTCCTTCCAATATCAAACCCATTGCATGCCATTCCATATTAGCACTTCATATTCCATTCCATATCACCCATTCCATGCCATCCATATTATCACATCTCTTCCCATTCCATAATCACCCATTCCCAGGCCATTCCTATTAGCACATTCTTCCATTCCATATCAACCCACTCCATGCCATTCATATTACACATTCATTCTTGTCCATTCCATATCAACCCATTCCCATGCCATTCCCATATTAGCACATTCATGTCCATTCCATATCAAACCCATTCCCTGCCATTCCATATTAGCAACATCATTCCATTCCATATCAACCCATTCCATGCCATTCCACATTAGCACATTCATTCCATTCCATATCAACCCATTCCATGCATTCCATATAGCACATTCATTCCATTCCCTATCAACCATCCATCCATTCATATTAGCACATTCATTCCATCCATATCAACCTTCCGCCATTCCATATTAGCACATTCATCCATTCCACATCAAACCCATTCCATGCCATTCCAATTAGCACATTCATTCATTCATATCAAACCCATTCCATCCCTCCATTTAGCACATTCATTCCATTCCATATCAACCCATTCCATGCATTCCATTTAGCACTTCATTCCATTCCATATCACCCATCCCTGCCATTTCCCTATTAGCACTTCATTCCAATTCCATTCCAGATCAACTCCCTTCATGCCATCCATATTAGCACATTCATTCCATTCCATATCAAACACATTCCATGCCATTCCATATTAGCACCTTCCTTCCATTCTCATATCAACCCATTCCATGCCATTCCATATTAGCACATTCATTCCATTCCATATCAACCTTCCATGGCCATTCCCTATTAGCACATTCTTCCATTCCATAGCAACCCTTTCATTCATTCCATTCCATATCAATCAAACCCATTCCATGTCCATTCCATCTTAGCACATTCATTCCATTCCAGACAACCCTTCCATTCCATTCCACATTAGCACATCATTTCATTCCATATCACCCATTCCATGCCATCCATATTAGCACAGTCTTCCATTCCCAATCAACCCATTCCATGGCCATTCCATATTAGCACTTCATTCATTCCATATCAACCCATTCCATGCCATTTCCATATTAGCAATTCATTCCAGTCCAATCACCCATTCCATGCCATTCCATCTTAGCACATTCATTCCATTCCATATCAAACCATTCCATGCCTTCCATATTAGCACATTTCATTCCATTCCATATCACCCATTCCCCATGTCCATTCCATATGAAGCACACATTCATTCCATTCCTAATCAACCCATGCCATGCCATTCCATATTACACATTCTTTTCTTCCATTCCATAATCAACCAACACAACCCATTCCATGATGCCATTCCACATTTACATAACATTCATTCCATTCCATATAAAAACCCTTCATGCCATTCCATATTACATTCTCTCCATTCCATATCACCCATTCCATGCCCCATTCATCTTAGCACATTCATTCCATTCCATATCAACCCATTCCTGCCTTCCATATTGCATCATTCATTCCATTCACATCAAACCCATTCCTGCATTCCATTTAGCACATATCATTCCATTCCATATCAATCCCTTCCATTCATTTTTCCATATTACACATTCATTCCATCCATTCCATATCAACCCATTCCATGCCTTCCATATTAGCACATTCATTCCATTCCATATCAACCCATTCCGTGCCATTCCATATTAAGCACATCATTCCATTCCAATCAACCCATTCCATGCCATTCCATATTACACATTCATTCCTTCCATATCAACCTTCCATCCATTCCATATTAGTACATCATTCCATTCCATTCAACCCATTCTCATGCCATTCCATATTAGCACATTTCATTCCCATTCATATCCCCATTCCATGCCATTCCATATAACCATTCATTCCATTCCATATCACCCGTTCATCCATTACATTCAACCCATTCCACCCATGCCATCTCCATAGTATGCACATTCATTATTCCATTCCATATCAACCCTCCCATGCAATTCCACATTGCACATTCATTCCATTCTACCATTCAACCCATTCCATGCCATTCATATTAGCACATTCATTCCATTCCATATCAACCCATTCTGCCATTCCATAATGCACATTTTCATTCCATTCCATACAACCCATCCCATGCCATTCCCTATTACACAGTTCATTCATTCCATTCAACCCATATCCATGGCCATTCCATATTAGCACATTCATTCCATTCCATATCAACCCACTCCATGCCATTCCATATTAGCACATTCATTCCATTCCATACTCAACCCATTCCATGCCATTCCATATTAAGCACATTCTCTTCCATTCCATTCCATCTCAACCCATTCCATGCCATTCCCATATTAGCACTTCCTTCCATCCATATCAACCCATTTCCATGCCCATTCATATTAGCCCATTCATTCCATTCCATATCAAACCCTTCCATGCATTCCTATTAGCACATTCAGTCCCTTCCATATCAACCCCATTCCATGCCCATTTTCTACATTAGCACATTCATTTCCATTCTATATCACCCATTCCATGCCATCCTTTAGCACATTCATTCCATTCCATATCAACCCATTCCATGCCATTCCATATTAGCACTTCATCCATTCCAATTTATTCAACCCATTCCATGCCATTCTATTAGCACATTCATTCCATTCCACTCAACCCATTCCATGCCATTCCATATAGCCACATTCATTCCATTCCATATCAACCCATTCCATGCCATTCATAATTGCACATTCATTCCATTCATACAACCAACCCTTCCATGCCATTTTCCATATTAGCACATTCATTCCATTCCCATATCAACCCATTCCATGCCATTCCAATATTTAGCGCCCATTCATTCCATTCCATATCACCCATTCCCATTGCCATTCCATATTAGCCCATTCCTTCCATTCTCCATATCAACCCATTCCATGCATTCCATATTAACACATTCATTCCATTCCATATCAACCCATTCCATGCCAATTCATATTACACATTCCTTCCATTCCATATCAACAACCCCATTCCCAATGCCATTCCAATATTAGCACATTATTCCATTCCATATCAACCCTTTCATTCCATTCATATCAACCCATTCCCATGGCCATTCCATATTAGCACATTCAGAGTCCATTCATATCAAAACCCATTCCATCCATTCCTATTAGCACATTCATTCCATTCCATTCAACGTGCTGTGACATTATAAAATACAAATAAAACAGTTCCTCATGGCCCAGGTGTTTGCCACGTATAAGCTGCTAGTCCATATTTTGTGGTACAGTACCCACGTTCAGTAATTGAACATCTCGAGTTGCCTTTTTCGATACACCAACTGGTCCCACTCCATACACTGCTGCTCATGAGACAATCACTTTTGTGTGCGCAACGCATCACCATTACGTCACTGCATAGCAACGCAAGGTTCAGTACAACAACTACTTGTTTAATCACTTATGCACATAAACAGGTGTTGTACACATTTTAACACCGGTTGAACACCCTAAAAGCTGTTTAACAACCTGAACAGGATGCAGGCTGTCATAGGGTAGTAGCTGTGGCGTAAAGACAAGGTGAGAGCTGATATCACGATGATCATGAATTCATGATAGTGGTGGTGGTGGTGGTGGTGGTGGTGGTGGTGGTGGTGGTGGTGGTGACGATGGTGGTGATGGTGGTGGTGGTGGTGGTGGTGGTGATAATGGTGATGATGATGATGATGATGTGATGATGATGATATGTTATGATGATTGAGATGATGATGATGTGTGATGTTGATGATGTTGATGTGATTTGATGCTGATGATGATGATGATGATGATGATGATGATGGTGTTGTTGGTGGTGATGATGATGATGATGATGATGATGATGATTACATTTTCCTGGTACCCTACTGGACTTCAAATGTGCCCGCATCTTGACAGAGTGAAGGGGGACTTCATTAATGATAGTACAGCCCCTTGCAGTGTTCAGTTCACCTGTGACCACAGTAGAGTAGTATTTACAGGTGTTTTACAGATGTTTTTTATTTACAGATGTATTTACAGATGGTTTACAGATGTATTTACATATGTATTTTACATATGTCAAACCATAGCCCATTTCAGTGATATACATTGGTCTAGTGGTAGCCCAAATCACTCTGAGGATGAAGAGTCGGGGGTTCGATTCCCCCTTCGGTCGCTCTTGGCGTTGCAGGCCGTTGTCAACCGCGATGGCAGCTTGTCCAGTTGAGGTAGAAGACCGCTCCCTACCCGCGTACGACGGGTTCCCTTAACACCATGCCCCACCAGGCGTTATCATTACCTAATGACGGTAGGACAATGATATAATGGATGATGCTAGGTTTGTGATTTCAGACCTGCCGCCTTGGAAGAGGTTGAGAACTTCCCTCCGAGATGTAGCGCGGTAGTCCAAGCGCAGAAGCAGTAACAGTCTGCAAAATCAAAACCCACAGTAACCATTCCCCGGTGCAAGCGAATGGGAAGGTTCCCTCATACTCACACCGTGGCGGTAATCCTTATCCCCCCCCCCCCCCCCCCCCCCCCCATCCCCCCCCACACATGCCAAAAAAAGGCACACCTCACCGAGGATGGCTATGGTGCAGCCCACCAGCATCTTTAATGTCCAGATGTCGTCTTCGACTAGGGGGATCAAAAATCCTTATCCCCTCCCCCACCCCCATCCACACCCATACATGCCAAAACAAGGCACAACTCACCGAGGATGGCTATGGTGCACCCCACCAGGGATTTTTATTTCCGCTATATATAGCGATCGCTAGTTTTGACCCCGTTTCAGCAAAAATATCTCTATAAAAAAGCATTTTGTTTTGCCCTCAACTGCCCTATAAAACTATAAAAAGCTACAAAAAGCTATAAAAAGCTACAGAAAGCACTAATACGCTGTCCCTGGAGGAGCCCTGAAACCATAAACCTAAAAGAAACCCACTTTCAGATTTCAAAAAATAATCACTGCAGCCCACCATACGTGGCAAGGCGTATCAATTTTCAAAAAATAATCACTGCAGCCCATCACTGCAGCCCATCAGGCGTATCATTTTTCAAAAAATAATCACTGCAGCCCATCACTGCAGCCCATCAGGCGTATCATTTTTCAAAAATAATCACTGCAGCCCATCACTGCAGCCCATCAGGCGTATCATTTTTCAAAAATAATCACTGCAGCCCATCACTGCAGCCCATCAGGCGTATCATTTTTCAAAAAATAATCACTGCAGCCCACCATACGTGGCAAGGCGTATCAATTTTCACTATGTATGATGGAGGATGGTAGTCACTTTCCGCTGGTACCCATAAAAAAAAGAAAAGCATAAAACACGGTTTTATTTGGGGCTACGCATGGCAGCTTCCAGCCAGCTCCTTTAGCCAACCACTACGCAAAGCCCAAAGCTTTCAGCTGCATAGGAATCTCCACCATGCCAGCTTTCAGCCGCACTAGCTGGCTTCAGCTTTGGCCCAAGGATGGGGGAAAGGAGCTACCCAGATGCTGCTGTGCATAGCCAAGAAAAGATACAATGCATACATAACTAGTGTTGAAGAAGAAAGAAGAAAGAAAAAGAAAAGAAAAGAAAAAGAAGAAAAAAGAAAGAAAAAAAAAAAAAAGAAAAGAGAAGAGAAGAGAAGAGAGAAAGAAAAAAGAGTGAGAAGAAAGAAGAAGACAGAAAGAAGAAGAAAGAGAAAAGTAGAGGAAGAAACACGGAAGAAGAAAGAAAAAAAGAGTAAGAAAAGAAAAGAGGAAGTGAACGTAAAGTAGAAGGGAAAGAAATGAAAGTAGAGAAGAAAGACAGAAGAAAAATAAGTAGAAGAACAGAAGAAGAACGAGAAAGGAAAAGAAACAGAAGAGGAAAGAAAGAAGAAGAAGATAGAAAGTAGAAGATAGTAGATTAGAAAGAGGAGAAGAATACGAGAAAAAAAAAAGAAAGTTATTTAGAGAAAAAAAAAGAAAGTAAAACGTAGAAGAATAAGAAGGAAAAAGATAGAAGAAGAAGAGACGAAAGAAAAAAGAAAGAAGAAGAAAAAGAAGAAGAAAGAAGAAAAGAAAGAAGGACAAAAAGAAGGAACAAGAAAAGACAAAGAAGAAAAGAAAAAAGAAAAGAAAGAAAAAAAAAAAGAAAAAGAAAGAAAGAAGAGAAGAAAGAAGAAAGAGAAAAAGAAGAAGAACAGAATGGAGATGGAGAAGAAGAAGAAGAAAGTAAAGAAAAAAAAAAAGAAGCAGAAGAAAAGAAAGAAAAGGGAAAGAGGAAAGGAGAAGAAAGAAGAAAGAAAGAAGAAGAAAGAAAGAAGAAGAAAGAAAGAAGAAGAAAGAAAGAAGAAAGAAGAAGAAAAAGAGCACCTGGAGCACCCCCCCAGTAAGTCTCTCCATCGTCACCCCAACCACCATCACTGTCGCTGCTCAAGGGAGCTGCTGCCACTGCCGCTGCTGCTGCTGGTGGTTGCGTGATCGTCGCCGCCGCCGCCGCTGCTTGTGAGTCTGCACTATACCCGTCTGGGCTGGCCTTTGGAGAGTCCTTCTTCTTTCGCTTCCAGAACATGAACGGATTTGATGCCTTCTCTTCCTCCTGCTTCTCTTCTTCCTGCAGAGGTGTGTGTGTGTACGTGTGTGTGTGTGTGTGTGTGGGGGGGTGGGTGTGTGTGGGTGTGTGTGTGGGTGCGTGTGTGCGCGTGCGCGTGTGTGTGGGTGTGTGGGTGGGGTGTGTGGGTGTGGGTGTGGGTGTGGGTGGGGGGATTTTAATGAGGGGTGTGCAGGGTAATACTTATTTTTATCATAAGAGTAACTTCCTCCTGCTTCTTTTCCTCATGCAGAGGGGGGGGGGGCGGAGGGGGATGGGGGGCGTGTGTGTGTGGGGGGGGGGGGGGGGGGGGGAGATTTAAAAGGGGGTTGTGGGGAAATATGTATTTGCAATATAAGAGTATCTCCTCCTGCTTTCTCTTCTTCCTGCAGAGGTGTGTGTGTGGGGGGGGGAGGGGGGGGGGGGGGGGGTTTAAAAGGGGGTTGTGGGGAAATACGTATTTGCAATATAAGAGTATCTTCCTCTTGCTTCTCTTTTCCTGCAGAGGTGTGTGTGTGTGTGTGTGGGGGGGATTAAAAGGGGGGGTGCAGGGTAATACATATTTGCAAAATAAGAGTATCATCTTCCTCATGCTTCTCTCCTTCCTGCAGAGGGGTGTGTGTGTGGGGGGGGGGGGGGGGGGGGGGGGGGGGGGGAGGAAAGAGGAGATTTTAATGAGAGGTGTGCAGGGTAATACAATTTTTTTACTATACGAGTATCTTCCTCCTGCTTCTTTTCCTCATGCAGAGGGGGGGGGCGGGGAGGGGGGAAGGGAAGGCGGGTGTGTGTGTGTGCGGGGGGAGATTTAAAAGGGGGTTGCGGGGGGAAATATGTATTTTTATTATAAGAGTCTCTTCCTCCTGCTTCTCTTTCTCCTGCACAGGGGGGGGGGCGGTGATGTATGTGGGTGTGTGTGTGTGTGTGTGTGTGGTGGTGGTGGTAGTGGTGGTGGGGGGGGGTGTAAAGGGGGTGCGGGGTAATACATATTTGCAATATAAGAGTATCTCCCTCCTGCTTCTCATCCTACTGTACAGAGGGGGAGTGGGGGGTGGGAGGTGGGGATTTAAAGGGGGGGGGGGGCGGGGTAATACTTATTTTTAATATAAGAGTATCTTCCTCCTGCAGGGGGGGGGGGGGGGGGGGGGGGGGGGGGGGGGGGGGATTTAAAAGGGGGTGCGGGGTAATCCTTATCTGTAATATTTATAAGAGCAAATCAAGCATCAATTACCTTTGCCTGCTGATGCGCAGCTTCTTGTTGTGCCAGTTGTTGCGCTTGTGCTGCTGTGTATTGCGAGGGGGGTGGCTGCATGGGCTGCCCCGCCTGTTGATTGGAAGCGTTGACGGCCTCCAGCTGCTGCGGCTGCCAGTTTTACCCGTAGGCTACAGGGGCAGGGTGCATGTGCTGGGGGGCCTGTGTGCTGGTTGGGGAGGACGGATCTCCCCAGTCCCCATCACTGGCCTCAGAGGGGGGGCGAGGAACTTGGGATCCTGGCGGCGGTAGCTGGCCTGCAGCTGCGGGCCGGAATGCCACGGATGTTGGGTGTGAAGGTACTTGTGATCCTGGGATGTGCTGCTCTGCCATACCATAGCGCAAGTAGTCCAAAGCACCTGGCTTGCTCATGTCGTACACGCCGCCTTGGAGGGGGGTGAGGGGGTGAGGGGGGTTAGGGGGGTTGTATTTGGAGGGGAGGGGGGAGGGGGAGGGGGGGGGGTGTATTTGGGGCGGAGCTGGCTTGTTCATGTCGTACATGCCGCCTTGGAGGGAGGTGGGAGGGTGAGGGGGGTTAGGGGGGTTTGTATTTGGGGGGGAGGGGGAGGGGGAGGGGGGGGGTGTATTTGGGGCGGAGCTGGCTTGCTCATGTCGTACATGCCGCCTTGGAGGGGGCAGAAAGGGGTGGGGTGGGGTGGGGTGGGTGGGTGGGGGTTAAGGGGGGGTATTTGGGGGGGAGGGGGGGGGAGAGGGATTTGGGGGGTAGGGAGAGGGTGGAGGTGTGGGGGGGGGGAGGTGGGGGGGGTATGTGGGGGTGTATTTGGGCCTAAGGGGGAGGGGGTGGTATTTGGGTCGGAGGAGGGGGGCGGGGGGGGGGGGGAGGGGGGTTGTATTTGGGGAGGAGGGGGAGGGGGAGGGGGAGGGGGAGGGGGGTAATGGGGGTTGTATTTGGGGTGGTGGTGGTGGGGGGGGGGGGGGGGTATTCGAGGGGGGGGGGGGGAAGGTGGGGGGAGGGGGGTGGGTGGGGGCTTGCACCAAGCCTCTTGCCAGTGAATATTCAATGCAAGGATAGAACTCACCTGGCTGCAAGGGTGGGGGAGGTGGTGCCTGGTGGGCCCCAGGGGCCATGGGCATACTGGAGGGCGGGGTGGGCAGCTGGTGGGTCCAGGAGGGCGCAGCACTAGGAGCCAGGGGGAGCCCGTACCCAGGCGGGTAGGGTCCCTGTTGGGCAGTACTAGGAGCCTGGGGGTGCCCATACCCAGAGGGGTAGGGTCCCTGTTGGGCAGCACTAGGAGCCTGGGGGGCCCCGTACCCAGGGGGGTAGGGTCCCTGTTGGTGTGGGGGGACATAGCTCCCAGTTGGCACTGGTGGGTATATGGAGGGGGTCTGCCGTGCTGGTGGGTGGGCTTGGTGGGGCTGGGGTGTGTACCTGTACGGTACGCTTTGCACCCGTTGAGCCGGTGGGCTGGCGTGAAGAGGGCCAGCAGCAGTAGCTGAAGAGCTTGAGGATTGAGTGTGAGGGGAGTTGAGGGCCATGTCGCTCATCTGAGCGGCAATCTCAGCAGGCTGTCCAGCGCCAGGCTTGTTGCTTGCATTTGTTGCTGGGGGGGCCGGTGCAGCGGTGGAGCTTTTTGCCGCTGAGACCAACCACCTCAAGGGTTGGTGTTTGGCGCCCGAGGGGATGAGGTCCAAGGGAGTCTTCCCGCTCTATACAGGTGGTTGGATAGGATTGGCTTTTGTTGGTTTGGTTTGGTTTGGTTTGGTTTGGTTTGGTTTGGTTTGGTTTTGTTTGATTTGATTTGATTTGATTTGGTTTGGCTTGGTTTGGTTTGGTTTGGTTTGTTTTGGTTTGGTTTGGTTTGGTTTGGTTGCGTTTGGTTGCGTTTGGTTTGGTTTGGTTTGGTTTGGTTTGGTTTGGTTTGGTTTGGTTTGGTTGCGTTTGGTTGCGTTTGGTTGCGTTGCATTGAAGTGGATTGGGTTGGCTTGAGGGGTTTTTGTTTTGTTTTTCTTTTCTTTTGTTTGAGTTTGGATGTTTTGTTTTTTTAGGTGGAGTGTTTGGGGGGAATTATCTCTCCTCTGCTACAGCATCAACTGCAGTCAGTGGGAAGCAAAAGACTTCCAGCACCATTGTCCCTTGCACCAAGAAAATGCATCAACCTCCCATTCTGATACACCCTCCACCCCACCCATCAGGGATTTTTCGAAGGAAAGGAAGAAGTGTCTTGGTGTAATCCCCATTTGGAATGGGATGGCTCTATCGTAGAGCGATTCCGGATCGACCGGGAGCAGGTGCGGGGTCTTATTAGTTTGCTGGTTCGACCCCCATCGAGGTCACCTGGGCCCACCCGGAAGGACGTCCACCGGCATGGTAACTGGACTCTAGGTGTGATGTAAGCCCGTCCATCGCATACCTACGAGCCAGTTCCCTTAACCTTACGTCCTTAGAAGTGTAATTGTGACATATCTTGGAAGTGAAGATTTATTTTTTATTTTTTATTTATCTTTGTGTAGCACCAAGGAGTTGCTAGCAGCCTTGGGGCCGTCAAATGCGGTTGGTTGCGGTTGGCCAGCGGAAGGAGTAGACCGGGCTGGTGGCCTGAGCATTCATGATACAATATGCGGTATATGCTACTAGCAGCTTATGGGCTTCCCAAAGCGACCCCAAGAAGATCTAATGTAGCACCCCCAAGACAGCAAGAAGAAGAATTGACTTAAAATGACCCAAACCGAACAAAATCGGAATAAGGATCCTGTTTTGGGAGGGAAAAAGGGAGGGAAAAGTAAAAAGGAATAAGATTTCCTCTTTTTGATTTGAAAATAAATCCCTGATGGGCTTCCCAAAGCGACCCCTAGAGGATCTAATGTAGCACCCCCAAGACATCAAGATACGCAATTTAGCACTTGCGCTACAAGCAGCACTTTCAAGAAAATCCTGCCACCCATCCATTGTACGCCCACGCACCTTGTCAAGGATATGTGCGTTTGCCTTGTTCCTCAGTAGATCCTTCACCACCTGTATGTAGGGAACGGCAACTAATATAAGTGTTTGAAAACTAATATCAACTAATATTATTACAGTGTCACAATAACATTAGTTTTTAAATAAATTCAAAATTCTGGTGAGATGGCTCGTCCGACTAATATTATTTAATATCATATTGTATTATTTATTCACTAATGTTATACAACATCACAGACCCCCACCTGTATGTGACCCTCTTTACAAGCCAAGTGAAGTGGCGTCTGGCCTGTGTTGTCTTGCAGGTCAGTTCTTGCACCTCGCCTTAGCAGCTCTCGCACACTGGCTTCACAACCCTTGGTGGCTGCTATATGGAGGGCGTCCAGCCATACTGTGCAGCAGCAGGGGGAGGGCAGCCGCAGGGGCGGGGGGGGGAGGCTAAGGAACGGGGAGGGGGAAGCAGAAAGGGAGGGGGGGTCCAGCCATTACTGTGCAAAGCAGGGGCAGGGCAGGGAGAGGGTGGGGTGGGAGGCTGAGGAATGTGAGGGGGGGAAGGAAGAAGGGAGGGGGGGTCCAGCATATGTGCAGCCGCAGGGGAGGGGGGGGGGCGGCTGGAGGAAGGAGGGGTGAAGGAAAGTAAATAGGAAAGGGCGGGGGGTTCCAGCCATACTGTGCAGCAGCAGGGGGAGGGGGGGAGAGGCCTGCGGACTGGGAGGGGGGAAGTGGGAAAGTGGGAAAAAGGGGATGGGGTCCAGCAATACTTGCCAGCAGCCAGGGGCGGGGGTGGATGCTAAGGAATGGGGAGGGGGGGGAGGAAGAAAGAAAGGGAGGGGGGTCAGCCAACTGGCAGCGCAGGGGCGAGGGGGGGGGGGGAGTCCTAAGGAAGGGGAGGGGGGAGGGAGAGGAGGAAGAAAGAAGCAACGGGAGGGGTGGTCAAGCCCATACTGTGCCGAGCCGCAGGGGAGGGGGGGAGGAGAGGCTGAGAAGGGGAGGGGGGACGGAAGAAAGGGAGGCGGGTTTTCAGCCCATATGTGCAGCAGCCGGGGGGGGGGGCGGGGAGGCTGAGGAGGGCGGGGGGAAAGGGGAAAGGGGGGAAAGGAGGGAGGGGGGTTCCAGCCCATACGTGCGCAGCGGGGGAGGGGGGGAGAGATGGGAAAGGGAGGGGGGGAGTGGGGAGGGCAGGGGGGAAGGGAGGGGGGTGCAGTCATACTGTGCACAGCAGGGGAGGGGGGGGGGAGAGGTATGAGGAAGGGAGGGGAGAGGGGAGGAAGGGAGGGGGCGCAGTTCATACTGTGCAGAGAGCAGGGGGAGGGGGGGAGAGGCTGAGGAAGGGCGGGGGAAGGGTGGAAGGAAAGGGAGGGGGGCCCGCCACCCGACTGTGCAGCAGCAGGGGGGGGAGGGGGGGGGGTGCAAGGAAGGGGAGGGGGGAAGGAAGAAAGGGAGGGGGGTCCAGCCATACTGTGCGCATCAGGGGGAGGGGGGGGGAGGCTAAGGAAGGGGAGGGGGGGAAGGAAGAAAGGGAGGGGGGTCCCAGCCATACTGTGCAGCAGCAGGGGGGGGGGGGGGGGGGGGGAGGCTAAGGAAGGGGAGGGGGGGAAGGAAGAAGGGAGGGGGGTCCAGCCATACTGTGCAGCAGCAGGGGGAGGGGGGAGGGGCTGAGGAAGGGGAGGGGGGAAGGGGGAAAGGGAGGGGGGTCCAGCCATACTGTGCAGCAGCAGGGGGAGGGGGGGAGAGGCTGAGGAAGGGGAGGGGGGGAAGGGGGAAAGGGAGGGGGGCCCAGCCATACTGTGCAGCAGCAGGGGGAGGGGGGGGGGGGGGGGGGGCTAAAAAAGGGGAGGGGGGAAGGAAGAAAGGGAGGGGGGTCCAGCCATACTGTGCAGCAGCAGGGGGAGGGGGGGGGAGGCTAAGGAAGGGGAGGGGGGAAGGGGGAAAGGTAGGGGGGTCCAGCCATACTGTGCAGCAGCAGGGGGAGGGGGGGAAAGGCTGAGGAAGGGGAGGGGGGAAGGGGGAAAGGGAGGGGGGTCCAGCCATACTGTGCAGCAGCAGGGGGAGGGGGGGGGAGAGGATGAGGAACGGGAGGGGGGGAGGGGGGTGCAGTCATACTGTGCAGCAGCAGGGGGAGGGGGGGAGGGGCTGAGGAAGGGGAGGGGGGAAAGGGGAAAGGGAGGGGGGCCCAGCCATACTGTGCAGCAGCAGGGGGAGGGGGGGAGAGGCTGAAGAAGGGGAGGGGGGAAGGGGGGAAGGGAGGGGGGTGCAGTCATACTGTGCAGCAGCAGGGGGATGGGGGGAGAGGCTAAGGAAGGGGAGGGGGGAAGGGGGAAAGGGAGGGGGGGCCAGCCATACTGTGCATGTAGGATCATTATTTAATTATATTTGTATCATGAAATGATCACTCTAGCACGAACTCAGGGCCCCTGTCGGTAAAACGATTGTTGGGGGTTCAGTTCATCAATGCTTCTTCTTTTCAGCCCTTCCTGTCACGGTTGGGCAAATCCCTTTCGCCTATTTGGCCTACCCCTGGACCGTAACAAACAGTTGAATAGGTAAAAAATACAGGGTGGGCAGTGCAACGTGAGCCTAACAAAAATGAGTGAATCCTGGGGTGGCCCCGTTGATAAGATCTGACCTAGACCAGTGATTTGTTTTCAAATCTGAAAGTGGGTTTTTTCTGGCTTTATAGCTAGGCCTTCTCCAGGGACATCTTTATATAGCTAACCATAGCATTTGTAACCTTTTGTGCTCTCTAGGACCTATTAGGGCAACTTTCAGGGCAAAAACTTGTTTTTTACACTTGTATAGTGATAATTTTTTCAAAACGGGATCAAAACTAACGATCGCTCTATATAGCGGGGGGAAATCCCTGGCCTAGACGTCTGCTGCCCATGGTGTAGGGGCTCACGCAGCAGACGATAGTCTTATCAACACTGCACCATGGGTCTCCAGGTTGAAAGTAAGGTAAGCAAGGCAAGGCATACAGCCAACCGAGGTTTCCAGGATCCAGAATCGTGTGGGTCTACTATGTATATACATACTGTGCAGCAGCAGGTACAAGGGGAGGGGGGAAGAGGCTGCAGAAATGCTAACACCTATACCCATAGCCACTCCCACTGACCCACTCACTCACCCACACCCACACCAACACACCCACACCCACACAGCTACAAAGATACACACAATCACCCACCCATACACACAAACGCACACCTACACACCCAATCACCCACACCTGCACACACACACACACACACACACACACACACACAAAACCTCACCCACTCAATGGGTGGATCATAACCACTGAGATTCATTCCCATGTAACCCCTTCACTGAAGTCCAGGTGTCCATTCTCATTGAGAAGCTACGAAGACGAGTGTGTTTATAAATGCTACCACATTCGCCTTGCTTGGTAGTGACCTGCTAAGTAGGGTATTCCAGCTGGCTGAAACTGCCCCATTACCCCAGACAGCTCACACATCACACTCAGACTGCCCCACAGAGCCCTTGAAATTCTTAATCAAACCCAGGACTTACATTCAGAGGAATGGACAGCAGTGAGCTGAGAAATGAGCAGCCCCCGTTCGAGAAGTCCAGGCCTGTGGCTGGGTGGCTTCTTGGCACCTACCTTGTCTTCCTGCTGGTCAATCTTGCCACTCAAGCTCTGCAGGTGATGGCAGAGCTGCGAGTAATTCGCCTCCATCGCATCCTCATGAAGTTCCGACATGTTGTTCCCCATCTTGGCAGCAGCGCGTAGTGCGCGAAACCCGATGCGGGTGGTTTTTTCTTTAAAACAAGCAACAACCTGTCGGCAATCTTTACAACCGCGAGTTGATCAAAACTGCGATCGTGCGTGCGTTGATGCTCCAATTGGGCGCTGTCGTCTACGCTGGTGGGGATCTTGCATGGGTACAGATCATGTGCTGAGGAGCGTTTCCATAGGCCAGGTAACGCCAGGCTCTCCTCTGTTTTTTTATGAAAAAAAGGAAACCCTACCCTATGCCTCAAAATCTTGAGGAGGGCGAAACCCGGTGCGGGTGGTTTTTTCTTTAAAAAAAGCAACAACCTGTCGGCAATCTTTACAACCGCGAGTTGATCAAAACTGCGATCGTGCGTGCGTTGATGCTCCAGTTGGGCGCTGTCGTCTACGCTGGTGGGGATCTTGCATGGGTACAGATCATGTGCTGAGGAGCGTTTCCATAGGCCAGCTGACGCCAGGCTCTCTGTTTTTTTTATGAAAAAAAGGAAACCCTACCCTATGCCTCAAAATCTTGAGGAGGGTGAAACCCGATGCGGGTGGTTTTTTCTTTAAAAAAAGCAACAACCTGTCGGCAATCTTTACAACCGCGAGTTGATCAAAACTGCAATCGTGCGTGCGTTGATGCTCCAGTTGGGCGCTGTCGTCTACGCTGGTGGGGATCTTGCATGGGTACAGATCATGTGCTGAGGAGCGTTTACATAGGCCAGCTAACGCCAGGCTCTCCTCTGTTTTTTTTATGAAATAAAGGAAACCCTACCCCATGCCTCAAAATCTTGAGGAGGGCTGATCCCCCCCCTTTAATAGCAATATGAGGTATTGCTTACATTACATTACATTACATGTTAAAGTCTACTTGACACCGCGAGGGTGTATGAGACTCTGTGCTTTAAACAAAAAGAAAAAGCACCCACAAAGCAAAAAACCCCATTACATCAGGGGTGTGTCGAGGACAAACAAACCAAGCTCCCAACCACCGTTTTGGTGGCGTAGGTATTAAACCCCCTAGAGCAGGACCCAGATCTCAACCACTTACAGTGGCGGAGGTAAGAAGCTAACAAATGAGAAGTCACAAGAAGAAAAGAAGAGAAAAAAAGGGGGAAAAAATTACGGTGCCACTAAGCAGTCCAGGGCTTCCTGTCTTGCTCTTCTACAAGTAGAAAGATAGTCGGCTATGTTGCTCCAGAAAGTCTTAGTGCCATTTCCATTCATAAAGGTTCTGAATGTGGAATCGCAGAATTCCACATTCCATACGGTTAAGTCGGTATCCTCATGGACATGCCTAAAAATATCTGTAAACAGCTTCTGGTAGCGGAGGCGAATATCATTATAAAAAGGGCACTCAAACATATGCATTTCATCCTCAGGTTTTTGGAACCCACACATTTGACAGTGTCTCATTGAACGAGGGATGTGTGCTCTATCCACCACCCTCATTCTTTCTGTGTTCAGCCAATGGGAACCCATTCTAAACTGTGCTATAGAACGAATCTGATCCTGCTTATGTAAGGCAGATGTAAAGGGAATCAAGCCATTCTCATCATTGCTGTTGGCTGCGAACCATTTCTGGTATCGGAGGCGTTTAAAGCCAACCCTTCTCTCATCAGGGATGTCTCTGACTGCATTGGTGTCACTTGGGTACTTAAACCTCCATGACTCAAAAACTTCAGACATAATACCTTCGACATACGTGCGTCATCCTGACAGGTCACTTTTTCCGAAGCACATTTCGTAGGCGCTACTTCTCCTCCGCATAAGCGGAGACTGGAATCGGGATGCGACGCCGCTAGGCTTTGCAATGATCATCAATTCGCGCACTTTCCTAATTTGAGATGTCCACTCAAACCAGATTTGCCGAATTCTCTAACCCCCCTCTCCTCCCCAATGATCAATAACAACTGCCGGCGACCAAGCATCCCGATTCCGGGCAAGAAGCACTTTGGAGAAGTCCAAGCGCAGATTGCCCGCAGGAGGGAGGTAGGGGAATGCGAAGCCCCCAACGCCAGTGCTTGGAACCCTGTCCACAAACTCAATACCAAATCTGCGAAAGTGACAGATCACCCCAAAATTAAAATATCCTCACCTTTCAATGGACAACCTGGACAACAAGATCCTACAGGCAGCTTCCGGGCAGAGAGCAAAAGCTCCAAGAATCTACCTAGGACTCATTCTGAACCAAGTTCTGCTAAACCTAAAAATGATCCCAACCCTACTCAATCAAAAAATATCCGGAACAAGCAAGACAGACGAAATCCTCCTACCACGAACTCTGCCATTCACCTTGTCATTGCCCTTCTTCTCGTCAACTGCCTGAATTTAGCCGCCGCTTCAACAGCCTATCTCCGGACTCCTTTATCTTTCTTCGCACCTAACACCTACCCAGCCACCAGCATGTATTCAATGGGAGCTCAACAAAACAGGGTGCAACAAGGTAAGATCGATAGGAAATTGAACCGCCGCGAGAAACAAGCTTCTCAATCCCGCCTCGCTTCCCCACCTTCCCACCACACCGCCGCATACCTCGTTCCCCTGACTACCACACCGCACTACCTTACAAACTGCAAACATCTCAACAATACACCCATTGGCCATCTTCGAAACCCCATACTCCCTAAGCCTCCCACAGCTACTAATACCGCCCCTCGCGGCGTGGGTGCAAGTCCCGATATGCCCCTCGTGGCATTGTCGTCTCTGACGATTAATACAGCCTCCCATGGCGTGGGTGCAAGTCCCGATGTGCCCCTCGTGGCATCATCGTCTCTGACGATTAACACAGCCTCCCATGGCGTGGGTGCAAGTCCCGATGTGCCCCTCACGGCATTGTCCTTCCCGACAAAACTAACCAATAACGAAGCTGCAAGTCCTTATGCTCACAACCAACTTTACAATCAACCTTGGACAACTGTGTCCTACAACTCTTCTCCCATCTTCTGCAAAACTAACGAAAACTCGTACTCCCCTGCAGCCCTGATCGCCTATCCCTTCATCATCCGTTCTAAGGGTGAAGAGATCTACAACAGCGAAGGGAGGCCGATGCCCACTCCTCCCTACCGTCCTAAACACATCCGCAAAGCAAGGGACATCCAGTTGATCTCTGAGAGACTCAAGTCCAACCCTCAACCTCCGTCCCCCCTTGGAGAGTCAACCTTCCAGCATCTTGATCCTTTCGCTGACACGCTCTCCAAATACAAAATCCTCCCGGTGCACAACACCACCGACAATGAGGAGTTTTACGAGCTAACTCTCAGTGGCATCTATGGACGCGACCCTAGCATCCTTGCTGAGGGTCCCCTTTCTACGCCACAATCTCTGACCTTTCCTGTCGGCGCACACCCGTGCACGGACGCAGCTGCGGTGGTCCGGACCATATGCGATATCATCGCGAACAGACCAGATGACGGTCTTTTCAAAAGTGGAGTATCTGTGGACCAAGTTACTAACACCTCCATGCCTGGAAAGCCACCAATATGGTCAATCAAGCTGTTTGCTAACAACGACATGCTTTCCCTGGCTGGCCTGGCTATTATAGAGGACTTTAACAACTTTGCAGTCCTCTCCACAGCCAACAAGCTGGAGAAGGGGGTTCCCAGGATCACCACTCCTCGGGTAACCAACCAACACATCCTGAACTGCAAAACGCACTTCAGCATTGTGGAGGACTCTCTCCTCCACCTTCCCTTCCCCTCAGATCCTTCAGCTAAGATCAACTGGCACAACCGGCAATATGCTATCTCCATGCTGGTTGGACCAACCATCCTGTCTACCATCGGGGGGTACCAGGATCTGTTCAGCTAACCCCTCTGGCAGCAGCCAAACAGGGAGATCCAGTGCCCAGGACGGGCTGGATACTGCTAACTCAACCTTGAAGGAGATCCCCTACGTCTTCCCCAATCTCGCAGCAGAAGGCAGCGACTACAATAGGACTGACCATGAAGACCAGTCAGATGGCTCTAAAAAGCAGAGGACTGAGCCTCACATGGACCCCCAGCTACTCCCGCACCACCCCTTCCCTGAAGAAACTGACTTCCCTTCAGTTGCTTGGATCATGGAGCAGCAGGGTCACTACCTCACCACCAGCTGGAGGTCCCAGCCTGAGAAGCCAGCATGGTTTCCCAAGTTGGAGAACATCCTGCGCATGGCTGCAGAGTTTGAGGAATGTGATGACCAAGTGTCGGCCCTCAGGCTACTCAACTTCAGATACTTGAAGAATGGGAGAGACGGCAGGGTCACTGAAGAGTTGCACTTTGCAACTCAAGAGGACAAGGAACACTTTGAATCCTTACTCCCCCTCTACATCTCTAACATGCAATTTTCTGCATATTTCACCCACTCCAAGATTCCTCCAGATATCTGCAACTCTTCCCTGATTCTGAAGACTGAGGCCAACACTGCCCTCAGATCCATGACGGACTTCACCGAAGAGGTGAATCGGCTGTGCAAGGCAACCGTTGACCTCATGAACGACAAGCAGTGCTGTGATTCCACGGTTGACAGCCTCGACCACTTCTCCCTCTCCTATTGGAATGCTGAAACCAGGGACCAGGCTACTGCCCCAGAGCACTCTCTGTACACCAGGGAGCTCATCCCTCTGAGACTGCCTCTCGAACTATGAAGTCCAATTGGCTATCAAGAGGGGTATCCGCATCATCCAGTCCAGCAGATTGCATGTCCTCACAGCATTCATTTGCTGCAAAGGACAAGTCAAAGTCAACGACATCCAGTTTTACTTCCGTCCTGGCTTCATGCCTGACCTGGACCCTACCAAGAAGGACAACCTCCCAGACTGGGTAGCCCTGGCAGGCTACCTCATTACAAGGGAGATCGGCCATGACAGCACTGGCAAGGTTGTCCCCCTTGACCCTACCATTTTTGGTGCTGACCTGGCCAGCTGGAAGGAGATCCAGAGCCGCCTCAACATCAACTCCTATGGGCAGAACGTGACTATTTACTTCCATGCCCTCGCCTCCCTGGCCAAAGCCAAGCCCTATGGGTTGCCTGCCCCATGTCCCACGGCTAACGTTGAGCTTGACCTTGCTCTCCACCCAGGGATTGGACTTGCTCCTACCCCGGAAGGACCTACCACCTGGATGGAACTGCTCCAGACCTATACCCCCCTTCAGGTAAACCACTCTAACAATTTCTCCCCCTGCAGTTCCCGTTTTGACAGCCAGCAGCTACATAACTATACTTTTAATTCCACAGGCAGCCGCCCCTGCCCCAGCAGCTGGACCCAGCCAGCCCAGAAGACAGTCAGCTCCCACCAACCAGTGGAAGGAGGTGACCAAGAAGACGGTCTGGAAGAAGCCATAGGGATTTTATGTGCACCCATTATGATCCCCTGCTTCTTAGTCATAGACTTCTATAGCACTCTTCTGATTGTCCCTCTCCTTATGGCTACTTGTTGGATCATAGGGTGTACCAAGCTATTGACATCAGTACAGAGTACACCCACTATTGATAAGTCAATCGTGAACAGCTTCCTTCCTCTGAAACCCTCTGCAAAGCAGAATTCTAGCTGTGAACCTAATAGGAAATCCTGTACTCAGGACATTAGAACCTTGACTCATCCTACCTGGGATACAGCTCCTAGGGGAGGTAGACCTACTTCCAGACTTCGTTCCACTCCTGTAAACAGCTCTAGCTATTGGGAACCCCAAATAGACTGTCACTGTCAAGTTCATTCTATTAACGCCTACCTCGGATACAAGGCCCTGGACTACAAAGAGGTCCTACAGTTCTCCATAAACCTCAACACACACGTCACTAACTACACTCAACATGAGTGGGATCTAGAACGTTGCTATTTCAACAAACTAACCGGTAACTACACAATCCCTTTAGTCAACTATTACATGGCTAACAGGAAATCTCACTTAGGCTCTCTCACTGGCCACAGGAACTCACAAACATATACTCCATCCCATCCTCCCCCTACTACACCAACAACTGAAGACACATCTGAGAATTATTCTGCAGGAGTTATGCCTGGCAGCACTAAACAGCAAATTTTATCTCGGCTTCCTCCCAGCTGCACAAGGTTTATCCTCCACTACAACTGTGGATATGGACATGCTACAACCATTAAGCAAATTAATGGTAAGTGGTGGGACATGAACTCTGAACACAACGGCCCTAGTCTTCTCCACTCACAAGATTGGATAAAACTACAAGGGCACATCTACACTCTTACCAAAACATCACCCTCCTTCCTTTCACACCCTTTTCAACCAGAAATTAACCACACACCAGGCCACCCTACTAGGGAGGACTGTTGACATGATCTCCCCTACTAGTAACACCACACCCACTCACAACCGTCCTGACTCTCCCCACAGTATGGACCACATAACTTCCCCATGGCCTGCAGAACTCACAGATCACAACTTACCAGATCAGGATAACTCCTCAGCAGATCTAACTTCTCTGATCTCCTAGACTCCACCCTATCAGATCAAGAAGATCCCATAGATTCCCCCTTTTTAAATCAAAAAGACCCCACAGGAACTATCTACTTAGTCTCTGACGATGAGGAACCTCCCAAATCAAAACAAAAAACATCTCCTACAAAGAAAATAATTTAACTACCAAACGCTCACACCCCTGCACACACCAGATGCACAACACACCTCTCCCTATACCTAGCAAAGTTGTCCTTCCTGACTTCACTAAGTTTCGCCAATGCAGAATTTTTGGGGCAGAACCTCCTACCAAGAAACCTGCTCCTTCCAGACTCACCACCAAAACTCTTCCAACGAAAGAATTAAAATTACTCATACTACTTCATATCCTGTTCAACAACAGCAAACTGCACTCTATCTCACTAACATTATCACCTCCAACTGCAGAGGCATTTTCTCATCCTTGGAAACACTCTATGACCATATTCGAACTAATGAGCCAGACATTGCTATTCTCACCGAAACAAAACTCACCTCCAACAATACAGGCATAATTAATATGATCAAACAAGACCTCTCTGACTACCACTTTCATCACAGCAGCAAAACCATAAAGCAAGCTACCAACGCAGACAACATTGTTACCCGCTCAGCTGGAGTCATCACACTTATCAAAAAGACTCTTACTGCACACCTAATTAAACATGAAATCCCTACTGACATAGCTGGTCATCTCACTCATCAAACTATTAACAACATCACTCACATCCTAGGTGTCTACATGCCCTGCAATGATCCTGCCAAAAGAGCCCGCATCTATGAACACATCCACTACATCATATCCCAGAACCCCTCTCACCACTAGATTGCAGGGGGAGACTGGAATGCAGCTTACTACCTTACTGATAGAAGCAACACAGTCCATCACCTGGAGGACCAGCCTCACTACCAGCATCTTAATAAATATTCAATTCACATCCAACCATCTCCACGCCCCCATACTTACTCAGACAACACCTCCTACAGCAGCAGGATAGATGACATCATTCTCATCAACCCTCCACCTGCAACCATGGTGACAGAAACCACACACCAAATGGGAGACACACTTGACCACTTGACCCTGGAACAACAAATTACCTCCTCTCTCTTTCCTCCTCCCAACCTGGACACACCACCTCACAATCCAACACCCCAACTGCAACTCCTCTCAAGCAACAGGACATGGCCAAAGCCAAAGAGGCAATCTCAAATAAATTTCTCCATCAATTTCACACAGCCACATCAACATAAATAAAGCCTGGACTATAGCACAAACTTTACTGGGAGAAGATAAAACATCTGCACACATCCAATCTATTAGACAAGAACTCACAGCCACCATGCCAGAAAATCTTAACAGCATGGCAGATCATCTCATGATCACTCTACACCAAGCTCTTTCCATCATGACTGACATTCTGCCCCATTAAGTCTAGCACCAGGCATTTTTTTGCCCAGACAAACTGCTAAAACTTACAGACGTCTTAACTACCATATTAAACACATTAAAGCACTTCGAACAGCCTCCACCCACCTTGACCAACAACAATACATGGAGCTCAGAAGCACACCTCATACGGCAGGTACATACTCACCTACCACTAAAATCAAAATACAACAACACCTACAAAACCTACTCCTCCCTGACTACTGCCTCTCTCTAACTGCTGATATTCAACAAAGTATTACAGAACTACGTCACATGCAGGCTGCACTCAAAGAGGAGAGAGCAACTGCCTCCATCAAGAAATTCAGACGCCGCCTCAGCACACAGGCACGACAAACTCACAGGTATATTTTCTCTCCTGAAAACTACACACACACACCCACTGCCCTACTGGACGCATCCTCGAACACACTTAGCACCAGTACCCAGGGTCTCCTGGAAGTTTTGACCAAACACATGGGTACACTTATGTCACCTCCCACACCACCCATCTTAGATGATTATACCCGACATGCCACTCCCCCTCCATGGGAAACACACACAGACAAATACCACCTTGAAACTCCAGCCAACTCCATACAAACCACTGCCTCCCCCTTACACCTATCTCTCCTCCTCAACCACCTATGATGACTGCATCAGGAAACTCTCCACTAACAAAGCCACAGGCCCAGACGGCATACCTAATGAACTACTTATGTGCCTCCCACAGGAAATGCACCTCACCATACACAAACTCATGCAGCTAGTATGGATCCTGGGAGAAACACCAGACTGCTGGAAAATCTCCCACACAGTTCATGCTCTACAAAAAATCAGATCCTTGCTTACCCCAAAATTACAGGCCAATAGGCCTAACAATGCTGTAGCCAAACTCTGGACCTCTCTTGTTACAAACACTATTACTACCTACTCTGAAAACCAATCACATTCTCAGTGCCTGCCAAGAGGGTTTCAGAAAAGATAAAGTACCTATAGACAACTCTTGACCCTACTCCACAACATTGAGGATGCTGCCCTCTTCCACCAGGACCTTTATGCTGCCTACTTTGACTTTAGCTCTGCCTTCAACATGATTGATCACCAAAAACTTCTCTGCATTATGCACAGCTTGGGTTATACCCATGATACTATAGATACAATTAAAGGAATTTACACAAACTCTACTACACATATCCTCCTTAACAATACATCTGGCTCCCCTATCCCCATCACTAGGGGCACTATCCAGGGGGACACCCTCTCCCCCTTACTCTTCATTATTTTTCTAGAACCCCTACACAGATGGCTCCGTTCTGGAGGACGAGGATACAGAGCAGCATCCCTACCCTCCACAACAGCAGATGAAAAACCACACTAGCAGCTTGGGGTATGCTGACGGACACTACTGCCGTCCTAACCGGCAGCTCAGAGGACCTTCGCATCCAATGTGGTAAAGTTCAAACTTTTAGTATCTGGTCGGCATTCCTCTTAACGCCCACTAAATGTGTGGTTAGTGGCATACTCCACAAATCACACCCCTCACAACCTACTCACAACAACACTCTCAAACAAAGGCTAGAAAAAATTCCTCTAGGTAATTCTTATGCTACCTACCGCAGCCAGACCAAGCCTATAAATACCTGGGGGTTCACATCTCACTCACCTTAAATTGGAAAACTCAAATTCACTCTACTATTGAAACCATCCACAACAAAGGCTTGAGTATCCTCACTAAAGCTAAAAATAGGGCAACCCCCACCCAATGTCTACGAATAATCTCACAATGTGTCAGAGCAGCTATTAAATAACCCCATGATAGTAGCTCCCCTTCTCACTACCGACATTCATGTCATTGACAGAGCAGTATTAAAAACAGTTAAACTCTGCTGCTCCTTCCTAGATCCTTTCCGACAAGAGCACTCCCACCTCCCTCAAACAGAGGCAGGACTAGGGGTGCCTTCTCTACTCACTGAATATACTCAGATTACTGCAACAGCCCTCACCAGTCCATGAACGACCAAGGTCACCTGGGAATTCTCACCAGGGCTCTTCTGACAAATCAACCTCCACCATGACCACTCTAGATCCTCTCTCTCTCTCCAGCAAGCAACTTAAATATATGTCCCTAGCCCGCCAGCTGGAAATTATTAAAAAATCTGACATAATAATTTCTTGGAATGACACAGAACTCCTTGACAAACTTAACATACACTCTCTCCCTCTTCCACCACAGGCAATCCCTGTCTCACTCATGGACTCCTTTTCACGACCTGGACATCTACTCATACCACTACCTGGTCACCCCCATGGGAACTCATCTTATCAGCACTACAGACCTCTCTCTTATTACTTCACACAAAATTACTAAACACCACAAACGATCCCTGAACCGCCTCACCGCACACCTCTCCTCCTTCCAAAACCGTCCACTCCTCCATACTCACTCTGACCCACTCCCCCTCTCCCACAGGCAACTTGCGCCTGGCTACGCCAATTTCGCAGAACACGACAGGACAACGTTAAATTTCCTGCTCCTATCGAATCCTCCACCCCACTTACCCAGCGCTACCAACCTCCGCCTCCGTTACTGATGCAGACTACGAGGCGGACCCCACTGGGGACCTGGAAGGAAACCAATGGTGGGCGTGGCCCACGCAGATCGCAGGCAGTCACGCGCACCAAGCATGGGGCTGCCCCAACAGTGACGCCACCTGGTCAGCGCGCCACTACTGTGCAAATCCTGGATCCGACACTCCTCCTCCTCCAAATTCTACCGCGCATATAAAATAACCTCCACCTCGCACCCTGACAGGATCCGCGAGGCCATGACATTCCCAGCCAGCAGCGCACCTGCACCACCGGCGCGCCTGCTTCACCTTACTTACGGATCTCAGTACAGAGCCCTGCACATTACGAGCTGGCGGGGCAAGCGCTCTTACAACGACGACAAACTTGCCACCACAACCGTTGTCCACGTCCAATGGGCCCCAACATCATGCACAACGACCATATGAACTCCTACACACGCATGGGATACAGCATCCATCACTGCACACCTCTCACCCCCACTACCTCCACCATACACTGGAAGCCTCAATCTCACCATGCGGCTCACCTGTTGAAACTGGTAGGACAACCAACATATGACCAATTAAACGACACCTTTAAAACCACTCCTCCGATAACCACTATCAGCTAGAAAGCACTTCGAAGAGTGGAGAGAGATGTATGCAGCGGAGACAGACGCGCCAATCTATAACGGAGACAAGAATAGCGGTACAAGGACAGGCGGACGCCAAAGAACACCAGCGGTGGGAGAGGCGGATGCCTGTAACCTGACTAGACCCTAAGTCAGGAACTTAAGCCAGGCACCGGCTATACAGAGTGTGTCAGTGAGAGACCGATGACGCAGTCAACAGGAAGCTGTCACCGTGTCATGAAGGATGACACAGTCTACGGGAAAGCTGACACAGTACAGACAGAAACACTGTCTGGGCCGATAGTTCTAAGGAAGTACAATAAGTAGGTCACCAAGTCATAAAACGCGTGAGAGCACCGCAATTCATGCTGACACTCCACCTATGACACAGGTGACATACAATACTACCTCTTCACCTATGGCACTGGGGACATAGAACTATATGTAACATATATAAAAAAAAAAAATCAAAGAACTCCGAAAAAATCGAGAGAACTTCAAATGGAACCCAAAGGGTTTATAGGAAGGAATGAAACAAGGCAAAAAATTCTCTAAAACAATTTGCCAAGCTAGAAAGAGAGGGAAAACTAATATCAAAAATGGGTAACAACGGTTATAGAAAAACCCGATCCGGGAATAGGAACCTAATGCCAAACTTTGATAACGAAAAGAAAACTAATATGACCAAATGCAAGGATGACCCTAAGAAGAAGCGGTCATTACCTAACATGCGGACAAACCTCCAGAACACAGCAGGATCAAGGGGCTTGGTGAAGGGGTCAGCACGTTATCCACGGTGTGTTAACATAGGCAACATTTAGTGAACCATCCTCCACCAGCTCCTTGATGTAGTGATGAATAACATTCAATGTGCTTGCTGCGAGGCAGGAGCTGCCAGTCTTTGGGCCCAACTTAGAGACCCTAAGTTGTCACCCTGAATGGTAACAAAGCACAAGGCAGACCCAGATCCACCCTCAATTTCTTCAACCATTGTACCTCCCTGGCAGCCTGGGACAGGGCCTGATACTCAGCCTCACTAGAGCTAATGGCAAACAGTAGGCTGCCTCTTGCTCATCCAGTTCACTATGCACCCCCCAGCTTAGCACAGCAAAAGCCAGTCTGAGACCGCCTGTCAGACCCATCATCAGCAAAGGATGAGTCACTAAAGACAGTAAAAGAGAACTCAGGTTTGTGGGTGTAAGTGAGACCCAGGTGGGAATGTGTTCTCAATACAAGAGCAACCGCTTGGCAGCCCCCAGAGAGGGACGGTAGGGTGAGCAGAACAACCTGGACAGGTAGCTCACAGCAAAAGAACTATCAGGCCTGGTGCAAGTAGCCAGGTATAGCAAGCACCCACAAGAGAGAGGTACTGGCTATTAGACGGGCAGGGGTTTCTCCAGGGGCGTCAGAAACGGTGGACTTGGGCCATGGGGGCAGCAAACCTGGGTGGGGCAGCATCAGTAAGACCAAATGCTCCACCAGATCAACAATGTAGGTGTGCTGAGAGATGTGATCTGAACACACCTGCCTTCAGAATCAAGTGTAAACATGCATGTCCAAAGAGAGGAACTGAACCGGAACCACCCATCTCTTTGACTCCCAGCCAGCCTTTTCCATAGCCTGGATAAGCAACACATACCTATCCAGCTCACTAAAAGCACAGATAAAATCACTCAACATAGGTCAGAACATAGCTCCACCCACCATCAGAATCCTTCCTAAATACAGAGAGGTTCAGCCTGCACATAGTGAAGCCGTGTGCAACCAGAACCCGCTTGACATCCCTACTCCAAGCCCTGGGTGCCTGCTTCAATCCATAAAGAGACTTGAGCAGCTTGCACACAAGGGGAACACCGTTGGGACCAAGGTGCTGAAAGCCCTCAGGCTGGCGGCAGTACAGGTCCAGACCAGGTTCCAGCTTAGCGTTCAGAAAACGCAGTTTTGATGTCCAGTGCCGAACAAACATCTTTCTATGAGTGATGGCAGCCAGGAGCACCCGAAGACCTGCTTTAGAGGAGACAGGGGCATATACGTCATGAAAATCCAGCCCAGGACGTTGCAGAAAGCCACGTACCACAAAACGTGGCCTTGAAGCGTATAGAACCATCAACCCCAATCTTCTTCACAAATAACCACCTGCCTGACAGGATCTTTTGCTTACGAGGCTGTGGAGTGAGTACCCAAGTACCATGGGCATGTAGGGAAGCCATCTCATCCTTCATAGCAAGAAGCCATTTGATCCCTGTCAGGGTTGGTAGGGAGCATGGCAGCTTTATAGGTAGTTAGTGGAGGGGCAACAGATGCTCCCACGTACAAGCAGTTTACTTGTACATGAGCAGCGGGGATATCAAGCAGTATCAGCAGTAACGGTTAGGTAGTTCAGTAGCCCCCAGTGCAGAACTACTGCCTGGTTGAACAGGGCCGGCCTTATTTGCCTCTAATCAACGAAGCTGGGTCGACCGGAAACACCCCAGCCATACGCAGTATCGGAGCCTGACCAATGATCAAGATCATCACTTGCACTATCGGCAAGGCTACATCACCATGAGAGGCCGAGGGTCCAGCAGCAAGAGGATCAGGCACAGGAGCATACGAGGCACGAACCGACATAAATACTCGGCAGCAATGCCAGCATCATATGCGCGCTGATCAACTAAGTTCCTAATGAGATCTAAGGAACGCGCAACACTCGCAACGAGCTCGAAATCAGGCTAACAGGAACAAAACTGAGAGGGACCTTCACATACTGATACCCTCGGAGATCATTGTTCCTACGGCCCAATCCCACCAACGGTAACACCTCCAGGGGAAGGGTAGTAATCCCTGCCTTCACAGGTCCTAGAAAAGCACGACACTCATGACCCAGCTCAGAGTAAGCCATCACACGCTTAGGGCGACCCTTTCTATTCTAGATTAGCCCGAGTGGCTGCCTCATCCAGCCTACCTTACAAAGTGCGATCAAGAGAATCTCCAGCATACTGGGCTTGGCGAATAAGCCGGCAGTCCCGCACAGCCAGCCGCAAAGGTGGTGTGCCATCAAGCAGATGTTCCCAGGATATGCCGGACAGCGTAAGGATTCATAGACGGCGGAGGGCCAGGCGCAGGTGGCAGATCCACCGGTGGAGGTGGAGGGGGGCTCCTGCGAGGTGCCAGCAGCAGATCTGTGGACACTCGTGGCAGCAGCCTCGCGAGCCCGAGTATGGTAAGCACCAAGAGCCCGCTCTGCAGGGTTGCGAGGCCTGCTATGCAAGGTTGAGTAGAGGACCCAAAGGACCAAGAGACGAACTCCGCAGCAAAGACGGCTTGACCACCTCAGGTAGGTCGGTGGAAGCGGCGCAAGCAGAGCGGCAGACGGAGGCTTGAAGACCGCAGGAGAAGGTGCCAATTGAGGCTCATACACCGGAGAGACAGTGGAGTGTGGAAAACCCTAGTAGCAGAAGAGGGGGAGTGACTCCACCGAAGTCGCCACTTCTGGCACTCTGTAGATCTTCCATACAATCATCAGAGTAATCTTCCTCTGAGTCGTCAGACTTGCCGTAAGCATAGCCATCTCATGGCTATGGAGAGCAAGGTCTACCGTGTCGTAGGTGTAAAGCGGGAATCAGCTGGGTGGAGGGCGACCTGTCTACTGGATACTCTGCGTGGAAACACCAGATCGGCGCCTCGCATATCCTTCAATCCTTCAGGTCGGAGGACCGTTGGACAAAAGGAGAAGGAGACGGAGGAAGAAATGGAGGTATTGGAGGGGGGGGTGGCTTCCAGATGGCGGAAGGAGGACTCATCTCCGGCAGCAGCGGCCGCTTGGCGCGCAATCATCTAGCCAATCAGTGGGAAACACGAATCTTAGAGGAAGAATTCGGTCGCACCATTACTATAAGACGCTCTCCATACCGCGCGACCAGGAAAAATACCATTCTGTGGGGTAGTTTCTCGACGCCGTGCACTGACGGCTCCACTGCGGGGAGGCCGTGCATGTTTAAAGCAGACTTGGGTAGAGTATAAGGCCCGTAACCTATCAGCTAGAAGCATTCGAAGAGTGGAGAGAGAGTATGCAGCGGAGGGACAGACGCGCCAATATATACACGGGAGACAAGAATCGCGGTACAGGACAGGCGGACGCCAAAGAACACCAGCGGTGGGAGGAGAGGCGGATGCCTGAACCTGACTAGACCCTAAGTCAGGAAAAAACATACAACAAGCTCAGGCACCGGCTATAACAGAGTTGTCGGGTCAGCAAGAGACCGATGACGCAGTCAACAGGAAAGCTGTTTCCACCGTGTCAGAAGGGACACAGTAACGGGAAGCTGACACATATACAGACAGAAGAAACACTGTTCTGGGCCGATAGTTCTAAGGAAGTACATAAGTAGTACCAAGTCATAAAAACGCGTGATAGCACCGCCCTTTCAATGCTGCCAACCAATACCTCAAACCCAGGAAGGACACCCACCTCACTACTAGAAGGGTTGGCTTTCAAAACGCTCCGATACCAAAAAGTTTCGCAGCCAACAGGCAATGATGAGGAAGGCTTGACTCCTTTACATCGCCTTACATAAGCAGGATCAGATCGTTCTATAGCAAGTTTAGAATGGGTTCCCATTGGTGAACACAGAAGAAAAGAATGAGGGGTGGTGGATTAGAGCACACATCCTCGCTAATGAGCACGTCAAATGTGTGGGTTCCAAAAAACTGAGGATGAATGCATATGTTGATGCCCTTTTATAATGGATATTCGCCTCCGCTACCGAATGTTTACAGTATTATAGGCCTGTCCAGAGGATACCCGACTTCACAGTATGGAATGTGAATTCTGCGATTCACATTCAGAACCTTATGAATGGAAATGGCACTAAGTCTTTTTGGAGCAACCTAGCCGACTATCTTTTACTTGTAGAAGAGCCAAAGACAGGAAGCCCTGGGACTGCAGTTGCACCGTAAATATTACCCTTTTTTCTTCTTGAGACTTCTCATTTGTTGCTTCTTCCCCCGCCCATGTAAGTGGTGAGATCTGGTCCATTTGCCTTCTTTAAGGGGTTTAATACATTACGTCCCACCCCAAAATCGGTGTTGGGAGTTTGCGTTGTTTGTCCTCGACACACCCTGATGTACTGGGGTTTGTTTTTTGCTTTGTGGGTGCTTTTTCTTTTTGTTTACAGCACAGCGTCTCATACACCTCGCGGTGTCAAGTGACTTTAACATGTTAATGTAATGTAAATGTAATGTAACTCCCGCCCCCCAAACCAGCAATGGGCCACCTCCCAGGACTTTAATGCTGACAACCACAACCTTGTTCACAAACGTTGAACTTGACACACACGACAGGCACCCCGACCTGGGACATTCAACACCCTCAGCCTACATATACAAACAGGCATCCTCATACTGTCTGGCCACATCCAAAAAACACAACATCCAACGTTTCATATCTTTATAAAGCCCACAGGTAACTGTCTTGGCTACATCCCTAACGCAGGCTCACCTCTCTAAACAATAACTATGACCACTTGAAAATCACCACCAACCAACTGGAAACCAAACGGACCAACGGAGGAACATACACAATGACTAGCCTGCCTCTTCACCAGCTACAGAGTGCTCCTGCGGCACTAACATTCTGTCTCCCCTTCCTCTACAAGCAGCAGCTGCTCTGGGCATATCACCATCGTACTCCAATCCTCTTAGCTCCGGACCCAAAGCCTCACCAGCTTCTCTTCTACCAGCCCTGCTGACCAGCTCTTTGGCTCCACCAACGACCCCTTCTTACCACTGACTGGTGGCTCACGGTGGACTTCCCTATCCACCACCACATGCACACCCAGCTCTTAAGGTGGCTCTAGCAGTGCTGACCATGCGAAATATCTCAGCCCCTACCTGCACCTGATGCTCCTCCTGCTGACCTGCTGCCCCTTACAAAACTCTCCTCCACCACCATGGATCCATTACAGACTTCTCGACACAGTCTGATTTTTCTACTCACCTCTGAAATATGCTGGCAGCAAATCTCACCACCCCCACCCTCCACTCAAAAATTAACTCCTCCTTATATGCAACCCTACAAGCCAAGAGACTTACTTTCCTAACTCCCAGCCTTATTGACCAATGGACATACTACATGCAAGCCTCTCTCACCTGGGTGAGCCCTCTACTATCACCACACTTCCACCACTCCTTTCCCTGACTATTGTCATCACTACCTCGGAAACTTTAATCTCTTGCCAAAAATCCCGGCAACCTTCTTACTCACCAAAAAACCACCCTCCCCCTCCCTCTTACCATTACCCACCCGTTGTTTACCTGATACCCCCTCTATGGCCTCCAGGTCTACAACATATGGAGCCAATAAAAGGTTAAAACCAGGCCTTCCTAGCAAACATAGGTGCTGCAGTACTTGTCCCGGCTGCAGGACAAAGCTACACCCACCAACCCTGGGGGCATCGGTGGTTTACTACCAAACACTAAAACCGGCGAGAATTGGTAGCCATCCACCAAGCCCTTCTAAATGATTATGACAAATCTCTTACCCTTTCATACAGACAGCCTCTGCTTCTTCAACTTATAAAAAAAATGATTTCATGACCCCACCACAACAACCCGTTCCATTCATATGAATTATGCAATCAATTCAAAAACAACTCATTCCAACGTATTCCTGCATGGCTTCAACAACCACCTTTGTAAAGGTCCGTTCCCACACAGGGATCCTTGAAAGGACAGAGCAGACCTTGGGCACGCAAGGCAGGAGCACCCACCTTCAACTAATTTTAACTGATAAAACTGGGGAAATCCCCCGCCCACAATTGTTACTGGCCTACGTTCACCCTCCCGTACACCCATGGGCGATATCCCCAAGAATTAGCACCAAACCGTACACAAGGTACCATCCTCTAACCTACCCACTAGCTGCCCACTCTTGGTCAACACCCTCTTATAAAACAGAACACAATGATAACTTCAAGAAGTTGGAACAAGCATGTATGTGGTTTCACAGTTTCAGGCGGAGTACGTGGAATGACAGGAGCAAAAAATTATTTACATGGAACGGTTGGTATTCGATAATGAGGATGACGCCAAGAAATGTTTAGAAATACTCGACCTGTACAAAGAGACATTCTACTTCAGGCGTACATGGAACGTGATGAATAAGACTATGTTCACGTTTGCGGCACGACAATCCACCTATTATCTGGTTGCCAAAATTGAGTACGACCAGAATGCTGCTCGATTGAAGAAGATTGTAGAGATCGAAAAGACGTACACGGCAAACACGTGGGAATACATGGACGATTACGTAAGGCTATTCGGGTATCTTCCGCTCAGGAAAAGGGCATTCTGGAGCTGCTTGCTGTTATGTTTTTCGTGCAGTTGTATATTCTGTATCGATCCATGCTATTACGAAGCTAAATATCCTCGCACGTAGGTGAGCTCATGCACCCTCAACGTTGCCCAAAAGACAATAGCGATAATGTTTTTTTTTTTTTTTACGTTTTTGAATGCCAAAGCACCGGGTACGGAACTCGGGACTTTTCAAAAGTCATCCTTAATGAAAAAGGCCGGAAAGGGGTGCTAGGCAAAGATTCACATTTTTCAAGTTATTGTAAGTCAAAGAAAGAAGTCGATGTCTTCGTCGCAGAAGTCATCGGGACAGGAATCCGCGCTCCCTTAACAAAAACAAAAGGGTCTAAGCAGAATCCTGCTTGATACAGCATCTTAATTCCACTGCTACGCTACGCGGGACCCGCGATCCCCCCCCTTCATAATTGAAATTGAAATTGTTACATCCAAGAAATATGAAAACTCTAAGGACGTGAAATTAAGGACACCACAGCGTACGCAGAAGCTAGCTGTAGTCACCATAGATAAACACAAAAAAGATCCAGTACTAGTTGTGATCCCACCCGTGGCGGACGAGAGTCATTTCAGTCGGTCACGTGGGTGGCACTAGCTGACCAAAAAAATGTTAATCTCCGCGGGGGTGGTGTTCCATGAATCTACGACATTGTAAAATAGTCTGAAAGCTGTCAACAGAGTGGTGGTGCAGCTGGTCTGCTAGTGTGAGAGTTTCTAAATTGGTAAGACCAAGGGTGGTCATGGAGGTCACAAAGGTTCTGGGGATGGTGCCAGTGGTGCCAATGGAACAACTAGGTAGTGAACAAGGTAGCAGCTAGTCTAAGGCCGGCCACCAACTGGGTGTGTTGGGCATGTTTATCCTCTGCCTAGTGGCATGGTTGGTGTCAGAGCAGTATCCCAGCTCTAGAATCCAGATTTCCTTGTCAGCAGCAATGGTGGGTGAGTCCACCTCGGGCAGGATGGCGGATCTGGCCTCAGTTTGGGCCAGATCTCTGCTGGGATGGAGGGAGGGCGAACCAGAGTCGGCAGTGTTTTGCCAAGGACTCCGGGGGGAGGTCCTCCAGCTGCCTGCGTCCATGATAACGCGGCGGGATCCAAGGGGGCCTTTGCTGATGGCCTTGTGCAGTAAGTGGACAGCTGCGTCATGACGCTTGATGTACATGCCCTTGAAGGTGGGTGTGTGCAGCCAGCAAGAATGTGACCAGCTCCGTCCTCGTGGGTGGTACAAATAGGGCTGTGGGGGAGGTGGCAGGGTTGGGGTTGTTAGATAGGCATCTTCCAGCGATAGGCGAGCTTCTTGTTCCACAGTCGGCCCCATCTGGCCTTGAGGATGCAGAACTTAGTTTTGTGGTGATGTGGGAGGATGTCCAGAATTATTGCTAGAGTGGGGTAGATGCAAGGGGGGTGTTATCAGCCCAGGTGGTGGCATATATGCCTTTGAGGGGATGCTGTCCGAGGTGGCAGCTAGTGGGAAGGTTAAGGCTGATCCCGTTGGTGAGGTTAGGTGCTAGGGCTCGTGGGGGAGTTGTGCAAGAGGTGTGCAGGGTGGGGTTGGACAGTGGGCCAATAGGTGTTGTGGCGGGGTTGTTCTCCAGTGGTGTCGGTGTGTATCGTACAGATGCTGGGTTGGTGGCTGCATTGCGTGCTAGTGCATCTGCTCTATCATTGCCCAATATGCAGTGTGTGAGCGTACTTTGCAGAGGGTAGTGTGTGATCCTGCCAGAATGCGTTGGACAAGGTGAGTGCGGATAGAATGCAGGAGTACAGAGTGGAGAGAACGTGTAGAGGTAGTAGGATCTTGAATCTTTTGTTATAGTAGTTGGATGAGCAGAGGCTGTCGTGTGCAAGGTGAGGTCAGTGGTATAATCAATGTGTGCTATGCTTGGTGGATGGCCACTATTCAGCCGGTTGTTAGTTCTGGTGGCGCTTGGCCTCCTGGGGTAATGGAATAGCTCATACAGCACAGGTATGTAGACCCCTGCACCTATTTTGCTGGGGGTGCCAGGGGCTCCCTTGATTAGGCTGCCATCAGTATAGACCTGCCAGACTAGGTAGGTATGGCTGAGTAGTGGCAGGGGTAGATGACTGTGGGAAGCAGAGGGGGGCAGTGGTGGGTGGTAGCGCTGCCAGGGCGAGTAGTGAGGGATTTAAGAGTCCTGGGGTAGGTGATTTGTGTGTCTGAGGAGGTAAGGAGTAGGTAGATGTGTAGGGAGGTTATGTGGTTCCCAGAAGGGTGAGATGTGAGCATGTGCTGTGAACAGATGTTGTGAACCCCTGGAGACGGTTAGGTATTCAGGTTGGCTGCTTGGGTTGCTGATGATGAGAATGTGGAGCTTGTGGGAGGAGG
>JACBWV010000476.1:125000-150000 GCA_013435795.1 Chlamydomonas sp. ICE-L | reverse complement strand
AGGGTTGTGAGTTTGCCCCTAGCCAGGTTTCAGAGGTGCTGTAGATTTCAGAGAAAGGTCTGGTGTCCACGTGGTGGATCCAGGGGTGGTGCAGAAGTTTCTTGTAGGGGGCATTATAGTTGCCTGGGATGAGTAAGACAGTGCATGTTGGGATGTGTTGTGCTTCTGCGTGGTCAGCACTGGCTAGAGCCCACCTGAGTGCCTTGTGTGCATCGGTGACGGAGGTAGGGATGTCCACCAGTGATCCCCCTGTCCAGATGCTGTGGAAGAGATCCCCGTTGGCTCCAAAGAGCTGGTCAGCTGGGTTTATGGAGGAAAATTCTGCATAGGCAGAATCTAGGTTGAGTGGAGTAGCAGTGCGGTGATGGGTGATGTTGAGGTGTAGGTTAGCTTGGTGCAGGGCTGAGGGAAGAGTGTAGGTGGAGGCAGGGGTGTCCTTGTGTCTGGTGTATAGGGCTGCAAGGTCAGGTAAGAATCCTCCTTGTGTGAGTTGGTTCCAAGTTGAAGGGCGTGTAGTTTTATTGTATTCATAGTGTGTGTGGAGGGAGGTGAGAAGGGTGTTGGTACTATGGCCCACACATTTCCCGGCGGGTTGTAGAGGAATGTAGTGTCTGCATGCGTGTGGGTTTGCTGGCCTTCTGAGCCAGTGAGGATGCCAGTTTGGGCTGTGTGTTTGAGTGGTGGTTGGATGTCCCAGGTAGGGTTTCGGTCATGAGTGTCTATGTGAAGAAGTTTGTGGACAAGGGCATGGTTATCAGCATTGAAGCCAGGTGTAGTGGCCCATTGTCCCTGTTGCTGGGAGTTAGTAAGGTGGGAGTCTCTTCTGGGGTTAAGATGGGTTGTGGTGGTGGGTGTGTCTTTGAAGGCCTGGAGAAGGGTGTCATAGGTGGATTGGCCCAGCATGGTGATGAGGTGGGTGGTGTGGTATGGTTGTGGTTTCCAGTGGACCTCAGAGGTGGTGGGAGTAATTGGTTTACTGTGAAGGATAGTGTAACCAATTTGGGTATATTGACTGATATGGTCGTTGTGCATGGTGATGGGGGCCCATTGGAGGTGGGCAGTGGTGGTGATGCTGGTGTCCCTAGTGTCCATGGTCCGTTTGCTGCGCCAGCTGGTGATGCTGAGGGGTGTGTACTGGTTACCATAGGTGAGGTGAAGGAGACGGGTAGGGGGGGGAAGGGGATCCAGGGGTAGGGTGGAGCATTGCTGCCTTGAGAAGATCAGGGTTGGAGGCCTTAGTAATGTTGTAGTGCTTAAAGAAGGGCTTGGCTGGGCCGCGGAGGATGGCCTTGCAGAGGTGAAGGCGGGATGCCCAGGTTGTCGCTGCTTCGTTGTTGCCCCATGCTTTACCGTAATGGTCGACGTTGGCGTTCCATTCGGCTGTGGAGTTGCAGGTGGTCCACGCCCACCATTGTTCCCCGCTGATGTCACGGAGAGGGTCTGCTGTGTAGTCCGCTTCCTTGACAGGAGGTTGCGCTCGGCTGGTGGGGGTAGCGCTGAGTTGGGGTGGAGGCCGGGCGGGCGACAAACATGTTCTGCGCATAGGCTGACGGTTTGGGTGGGATGGGTGTATGACGAGGTAAGTCGTCGCTGCGGTAATGGAAGAGGGTTGGCATGGCTGAGGGAGGGGAGCAGGTCGGGGCTGTTGCCAGTGAGGTGTGCTGTAAGGAGGTTGAGGGAGCGCCGATGGTGCTTTGTTACTTTGCCCTGTGTGATAAGAGGGAGATCCGTGGTAGTGATAAGGTGAGTGCCTGCTGGAGTAACCAGGTCGTGGTATGTATAGATCCCTAGATCGTGGAAGGGAGTCACAAGGGAGACAGGGATGTGAGCAGGTTGAGGGAGTACTGATTGGATGTTGAGCTTATCCAGGAGTTCTGTGTCATTCCAGGTGATTTGGATGTTTGAATGGTCTAGGAGTTGAAGTTGCCGGGCAAGAGATGAATATTGGAGGAGTTTGGGAGAGAGAGAGGTTGGAGTGAGAGTGTGGAAAGTTTTGAAGGTTTTAGTGAGGAGATATTTGGTTAGTATGCCCAGGCGTCCAGTGTCATTCATGGCGTGGGTGAGGGCAGAGGCAGTAATTTGTGTATATTCAGTGAGGAGAGAGGGGATCCCTAGGCCTGCCTCTGTTTTGGGCAGGTGTAGTGCCCTAGTGGGGAAGGACATGGGAAGGCTGCTGCACAGTTTGACTGTCTTAAGTACTGCTTTATCTATAATGTGGATGTCTGTGAGAGAGAAGGGGGCTACGATCATAGGGTATTTGATGGCTGCTCTGATGCATTGTGTGATTATACGTATGCATTGTTCAGGGGTTGCCCTGCTTTTAGCTTTGTTGAGTATATGTAGGCCCTTGGTGTGAATAATGTCAAGGGTGGCATGCAGTTGGGTTTTCCAGTTGAGGGTGAGAGAGATGTGGACTCCTAAGTATTTGTAGGCTATATCTGGTGGTTGATAAGTGGCATATGTGTCTCCAAGGGTTATTTTGTCCTGGAGTCTTTGTTTGAGGATATCATTGTGGGTGGGGTTTGAGGGGTGTGTCTTGTGAAGGATGCCACTGACCACACATTTGGTAGCATTGAGAGGGATGCCAGACCAGGTGCTGAACAGTTGGACTTTACCACATTGGATGCGGAGGTCCTCGACCGTTCCAGTGAGGACTGCGGTGTCATCCGCATACCCCAGGCTGCTGGTGAGGTGCTCGTCAGCCTCCGCGGTGGGAAGGGAGGCAGCGCGGTATCCCCTGCCTCCTGAGCATAGCCATCGGTGGAGGGGTTCAATAAAGATGATGAAGAGGAGAGGGGAGAGTGTGTCCCCTTGGATGGATCCCCTGGTGATGGGGATGGGTTGACCAGGTGTGTTGTTAAGGAGGATGTGAGTGTTGGAGTTGGTGTAGATCCCTTTGACTGTGTCTACGGTGTCGTGGGTGAATCCAAGGTTGTGCATAATGCAAAGAAGTTTTTGGTGATCTATCATGTTGAAGGCAGAGCTAAAGTCAAAGTAAGCTGCGTACAAGTCGTGTTGGAAGAGGGAGGCATCCTCTATGTTGTGAAGGAGGTTGAGGAGCTGCCTATAGGTGCTCTTGTCTTTTCTGAATCCCTCTTGGCAGGTGCTGAGAATATGATTGGTTTCTGAGTAGGTGGAAATTGTGTTGGTGATGAGAGAGGTCCAGAGTTTAGCCACAGAATTGTTAAGTCCTATGGGTCTATAGTTCTGGGGAAGGTATGGGTCAGATTTTTTGTAAAGCATAACTGTGTGAGAAGTTTTCCAGCAGTCTGGGGTTTCTCCCAGGATCCAGGAGATTTGCATAAGTTTGTGAATGACAGTGTGCATTTCGGTGGGGAGACACATCAGTAATTCATTGGGTATCCCATCTGGTCCTGTGGCTTTATTTGTGGCCAGTTTTCTGATGCAGTCGGTGTAGGCAGTTGGAGATGAGAGGTAGGTGTAGGGTGAGGCAGTATGCTGAATAGAGGTGGCGGGGGTTTCGAGTTGAAATTTGTCAGTGTGTGTTTCCCAGGGGGGAGGGGTGGAGTAGGCAGCGTAGTTGCCATTGGGTGGGGGCACAGGGGGGGACATGAGTTTGCCCATGTGTTTGGTCAAAAGGTCAAGGAGATCGTTAGTTTTAGTATGTAGGGTTCCAGTTTGCTGGTTAAGAAGGACAGTGGGAGAGTGGGGTTGGCCGTCTGGTTTGAAGATGTGTCTATGCATAACCCGCGCCTGTGTATTAAGGCGATGGCGAAACTTCTTGATGGCCTTGGTGCTTCTTTCCTCCTTTTGCAGGGCTTGGATAGTGCGTAGCTCCTGGATAGTGTGTTGTATGTCATCAGTGAGTGATTGACGGTATTGGGTAAGAAGGGGGTTGTGGAGGAGGAGAAGTTGGACTTGCGTTTTAGTTTGTAGAGGGCAGTCTGGGGGAAAGGATGGGGAAGAGCGCAGGTTATCATATCCAGATTGGTCCATGGAGTAGGATTGGGTGCGGAGAGTTTTAATGTGTTTCACGTGTTGGTTAAGTTGTTGGTAGGATTTAGCTGTCTTTCTGGGAAGGAAGATGCCAGAAATGGTTTGTTTAGTGGGGCAAGTCTCTATCATGATACTGAGGGCTTGATGCAGGGTGGTCATAAGGTGGTCGGCCATACTGTTGAGGTCTTCTGGAAGTGCAGTCATCAGTTCTTGCCGGATGGATTGAATGTGAGAGGCAGTCCTGTCTTCCCCAAGAAGGTCCTGAGCAGTTTGCCAGGCGGATTCTATGTTAGTGTGGGAGCTCAGAAATTGGTGGAGGTATTGAGTAGTGATGGCTTGCCTAGTTTTCTCTTTGTCTGATTGTTTAAGAGGGAGGAGGAGCTGAGGGGAGGTGTAGGTGTTGGTTGGAGGTATGGCAGGAGGGGGAAGGAGAGTGGAGGTGAGGCGTTGCTCAAGTGCATGGTGGTCTAGGGTGTCCCCCATTTGGTGGGTGCTTTCAGTGGTGTGGGTGCCCGGAGGTGGGTTGATGAGCAGGATATCATCAATACGACTGCTGTAGGGGGTGTTGTTGCTGCAAGAAAAATATGTGTGAGGTCTGGGTTGTGGTTGTGGAGTGATACAGAGTTGAGAAATGTGTTGCTGGTGAGAAATGTCATCTGGATATTTGGTTAGACTGCTTCTGTCAGTGGTGTGGCATGTGGCATTCCAGTCCCCTGCTAGGATGTAGTGGTGGGTAGGATTTTTCTCAGTAATGTGGTGGATGTAGGAGTAGATGTGCTCTCTTTTGAGGGCATTGTTACAGGGCATGTAGACGCCCAGGACATGGGTTATGTTGTTTATGGTTTGGTGGGTAATGTGTCCAGAGAGTTCGACTGGAGTTTCATGATTGACTGGGTGAGCAGTGACTGTTTTCCTGATTAGTGTAATGACCCCTACTGAGGGGGTGACTATTTTGTCAGGGCTGGTAGCTTGGAGAGTAGTTTTGCTGTTGTGGTGGAAGTGATAATCATGCATGTCTGATTTAATCATGTTTAGAATGGATTTTCTGTGTGAGAGTAGTTTGGTTTCAGTGAGAATTATTATATCATTATCCCTGGATCTAATGTGATCATAGATGACTTCCCAGGAGGATCCAATTCCCCTGCAGTTGATAGTGGTGATGTTGGTGTCATTAAGAATGTGCTCCTGCTGTTGGACAGGGTGGTCTGAGGTTTGTTCAGAATATTTAGGCTTACTACGTTTCTCCGGTGAGGTGGGCTTGGTAGTGCTGATGGACTGCTGCTTCTTGGCTGAGGGGGGAGCTCCAGGGATCCAGGTCTGTCTGAGCTTGTTGTATTCAGGGATGGTAGGCCTGCTGGGGGTGGGGAGCCTTGCTGCCTGTGTTGGGGAGGGAAGGTCACTTCGTGACCGTTTTTTAGTGGTGGTGGTTTTCTTGGATTTTTTAGATTTTTTGGTAGAGGTGTAGGGTTTCTTATGTTTTGTGTGGGATTCATCCTCAGATACTAGATAGATAACATCATCTTCGTCTGTGGGTGTTTCAGTGTTATTTTGAGTGGTAGGGATTGTTTGATCTGGTGGTGAAGGTGGTAGATTGGTGTAGGTGTTGATCTGTTGAGAGTCGTCTAGGATGGTATCATTGGTATTAGGGTGGGGATTGGTTGGATCAAAATAGAGATCAGGTTGAAATGGATAGCCATGGAAGGAGGGTGTAGCCTGGCTAAGAGTGTAGATGCACCCCTGGAGCTGGTGCCAGTCTTGGGGGGTTAGGATGGTGGGTCCAGATAGTTCAGAGTCAAGGTTGTACCATTTATTGTTGTAGTATTTGATAGTGATTGCATGACCATAGCCATTGGACCAGTAGTGCAGTATGAATTTGGTGCTATTGATGGGAATTCTGCTAAGAATTTGTTGTTTGGTGCTACCAAGTTGGATGCCTGTTTCATAGTTTTCTTCAGTGTTAGGAGATGAGGTGTGTAGTGGTGTGTATGGGTGGTTCCTGTGGCTGACCATGTATCCAGTGCCAGTCTGCCTGGTGAAGGTGTAGTAGTCAATAAGGGCATTATTATAGTTTCCAGAGGGGTTGAGAAAATATGATCCCATAACCTTCCAGTGATTATCAGTGGCTCTAGTGACTTGAGTGTGGAGTTTGTTAGCAAAGTCTAGGACTAGGTTGATATCCATGGCTTTGTATCCAAGGTAGGCGTTGATGGAGTGAATTTGGCAGTGGGAGGCTGTTTGGGCTTCCCAGTATGGGGCAGACTCAGACTTACTTTGTAGGCGTCTGCTTCCTCTGGGTCTACCTCCTCTGAGTGTGGGGGGTGTAGGAGGAGTGGAGAGGGGGCAGCTGTAGGGGTACTTACTGCTGTGAGCATCTTCCTGAGTGTCTGAGCTGTCTATGGGTAGAGTGAGAGCAGGAGAGATAGGGGAGGGAAGAGTGCAGGCAAGGTTTAATCTGTTACAGGTTGTAATCTCAGCACAGGAGTGGCAGGCTGTGCCTTTGGTCTGGCAGGGACTATGATAAGGAGATAGTGTCCAGAGGGGCTCATATCCATGTATATTTGCCCTATTCTTGTTGCTCTTGCTATGGATGTTTCCACTGAGACAGTGGGTAGTGCTGATAAGAGAGAAGAGCAGGAGGAGCAGTGTTGTTATCCAGAGGTCCAGGGGGTTTGCTACTTCCTGTGTCCCTTGTAGGTGGTGGCTTTGGGGTAGGCCTTGTTGGCTGTGGTGCTGGCAACCTGTGGAGTGGTGAGTGTTTTGATGTTGTTGGTTTTTGGTGGCAGGGATGCAGATGTAGAAGGTACTATAGGGTTTGGTTTGATTGGGGTTTACCTTGAGAGCAGCTGTTTGGAGGAAGCTGCTCCAGTCATTTCCCAGTTCAGGGTCTGCTGGGGTGTTGCAGTGCTCACTGGTGATGGCACCTGCTCCAAAGATGTCATCATCATTAGCGGCTTCGTAGGGTGCAGGTGGCCAGGCTGCAGGTGGGTCAGGGGTTGCATGGTTGAGGAGCATGTCAACAATGGCCTTCTGGTAGGTGGTGACATGGTACTCGGGGGGGTGTCCATCCAGGGAGGTCTTGAGAGCCTTCCATTGGTCCAGGTCACCCTTGGTGTGGGGGTCAAGGGGGCCTTCTCCCTTGGCGGAATTCTTGGAGATCTCTCTCCTGATCATCCAAGTGGCCAGGCAGTTCCAGATCTTGCCTGGCTTGCCCTTGGTCATGGCAGGGTCGTAGTCAGGGAGGAAGGAGGGCCTGAGGGTGTAGGTAGAGCCACCAGAATGGAGGATGCCTCTGGTGGAGAGGAAGGTTATCAGGACTGTAGCTCTGTTTAAGAGCATGAGGTGGATGCCTCGGTTGGCTTGTGTTGACCTGGTGATAGGATCATGTAAGTGGAGGGGGATGCCCTCCCTGGTGACAAGGGAGTTGTTAATGTGAGCAGCAGTGGTGACATCATAGCTGCAGATCTTTTCCCTGGAGATGATGTCCCATAGGTCTGGTGAGTGTAGGTCCTCATCAAGGCCCTCCAGCTCCTTGGGGAACATCCTCCTCAGAGTAGCGAGGTAGTGACTGTTGGATTCCATGATGGCTTGGTGCAGTCCAAGGCGGTCTTCAAGGTTGACAATCTGGTCAGTCTTCAAGATCACTGAGCACTGGTAGGCATCTGAGGGGATGTGAGAGGGACTGATGAAGAGGCTGTAGTGGCCAGTCCTCCTGATGTGGAGGGGGAGCAGGGACTCAATGGACTCCTTGATTGCGGGAGTGGCGCACATGGCGCTGGTGACAGTCCTGTTGTCGCGAGTGGTCTCTACCATCATGAAGTTGAGTGAGTTATGCAATGTAATGGTGGCGACTTGGTCTTCTGTGTTAATCAAGGCAAGCTGGAGGATGACCTCGAGCTTCACAAGCCAGTTGGGTTTGTCTTCTGCTTCGATGTTCCTCCAGTCGGAGTGCATGTAAGCTTCAGAGGCTCGGCGAACCTCCTCGATGTCGTGGAAGTCGAGGTAGTCAGGGGGGGGATAAGTCACTGGGACAGAGAAGCTGAGGGGAGGTGAGGGTGAGGTGAGTTTCCTGGGGGGTCCTGTGACTTCTGCATCATCTGCGGTCTTCTGCTTCTTGGCCCCTTGACAGGCCTTCTTGGTGGGAAGGGCATGGTCATGGCCAGGGGCATCAGGGTTGGAGAGGGGTGTGGGAGAGTCAGTGACATCTGTGCCCTGTGCTTCTGTCATATGCTCATCTCCCCCTTCAGCTAGGGGGTCTGGAGATGCCCCTGGGGCTGGTGGGTGTGCAGGATTGGTTGTTCTGCCGGGGGGATAGTGGGGGATGGGTACAAGTGTTGTGGCAGTAGGTGCAGTGGGTTGCTCTGAGAGGACACTTCCACTGGGAGTATGGGTGGAGATCCTGGCCTGCTGACAAACATCAATGATCTGCCATGCAGGGTTTCTGGTGGACCTGCCCAGGGAGGTAAGTCTAGTGATGATGTTGGCTCTAGAGATGGTGCCTTTGGGATAGAGGCTCTCACTGTCTTCAATATTGACTAAGATTTTGCAGGGAATGAGGTGGTTGGTGTTTACTAGAGGGGTGAGAGTGGGTACCCCTGTCTCAAGGTTTCTGCTTTTGGATAGGACTGCAAAGTTGCAGAGGTGTTTGATAGTCAGGAGGGGGAGTTTCCCCCCCTTCATAAAACCAATAGTAGTGCCATTTAGTTTATGTAAATGGGTATGTATTATTCCCTTTTGTTCTTAAGATGGGTCTTTTTGAATTTGTATACGGAACAGCCAAGCCGCAGATGGGTTGTTGCTTGCTTGATGGTGCCACATGGGATCAGTCAGTGAGTCAGCAGCTCAATTCCACTGTCCCTCTCCGCGGGACCCGCAATTCCCCCTTCAGAATTCCCGTAGTGTTGTCAAGCAGACGCCTGCTTGAGACCATACGGTTTCTTTGGAGGACCGGACCATAGTGAATGAGGTTGCGAAAGACGCGACACACATTAATCCGCGTATGATCCGCGGTGGTGTCTTTTGGAGACGAGGACATGTTTCCACCGTTTGCATGTGGAGTCAGATGTTTTTCGATCGTCGTCGTCAGTGTTCCTCCGTTTAGGTGTGTTCGTTCGTACGGAGGGGTGGCTTACGCTTGAGGGGCACCATCCAGGTTGGTATGAATGTGCCAAAAACTCAGACATCTGGGTGATCTTAATCAGATGACTCCGACGTCTCGCCAAATTGTATAAAGGGTGTCCCACTATTTTAGAACAACTGTAAAATGTACAGATCCATCCATACAACGAATTAGACACCGTGCGAGAAAAAAACAAATCAGGCTAAACCTAGCTCGAATAACGTCAGAACGTTTTGTAGGAAAAATCAAATATGGACAAATGTCTCATGGTAATTCAAGCATCCACTCAACGTGTTGCTGATGTGGATAGAGTTGTTTCACGTGAAGAATGCTATAATATACCTGTGAGTCTGAGCAATGAGATCTGTGAAGACTTCAACGACATAGAAATTGATCTGCCTCACATGCGAACAACTGGAGAACCAGGGAGATTGTTGGTAATTAAGGAAAGTTTTTTCTTGCAGGCAATTTGTAACATGAGTCACACATGTCCACGTGACATCGAAACAGCCCTCATATGTGTTGACATCTTCGGACTACATCCAGATGAACTACACTTCCTTCAGGTTTGCAATAAACATAAATTGCATTTGAACAAGTATCTATTCACCAATTAGTCTTGCAGGCTGTGACGGACGGACGGTCTCCATCTCTGGAACAACAATAATTTCAACAAAAAATAAAGGCTCACATCAATCCCTATTTAAAACGAACGTGTTCACATGAACCTCTGAAAATGCGTGGGAGCGAGTCAGCAGCTGAATTCCCCTGCCCCACTCCGTGGGGCCCGCGATTACCCTATCCATATACGAGAGCGCTTGTCTAGCAGACCCATGCTTGACATGTGATCACAGGTTGCGATTACTTTACCGTGTTTTCCGTCATCTGTGAGTGATAATATCTTAGAGAGTATCGACTTCTTTGAGATGCGAGCGATCGTCCCCCGTAAGTCGACATCGTTCCGCCGACTGTAGTGGTCGCTCTGTGAGTCGACTCGACAGGTTCCGCCGTGATGCGAGAGGTCGCTCTGGGAGTCTGGGAGTGTGGGGGGGTGGGGGGGGCATATCCTGAAGACACACAGTCTCTGTATTGACAATATCGGTTACAAAAGATGGTTGACTTGGTCAACTTTTCATAATCATTAAAAAAAGTACAATGTAATCATCAACTGTCCCTATGAGCTTCCATGCCGCACTTGATCACCATCTGCCTGCATTCGCAGCAGCTTTGGTAGCTCTGCATGGTCTAGCTTAGCTAATCTAGGGGATCCCCTTCACTGTAGGATCATTCCTGGTGGTGACATCATCATTCCTGGTGGTGACATCATCATTCCTGTTGGTCCTGATTGTCTCCCCGACGATGCCCCTTCCACAATTCTTGCATCGGCCATCAAAGCCGAAATTCCTCCGAGCTTTACAAACATCGCAATACGCATTCGGCATTTCCCTGCATGGGGGGGAGACGCATTGGTTTAGTTCCCTGCGCCTATCATGGAAACTTGCTAGCATCCATCCCAATGCATGCGACATCTGGAACTCACTCCAGATCCAGATCGAATGGTCACCTGTTTGGCTTCTGGCGACAGACAAACAGACAGACAGCAAGCGTACGATTAGATTATCCTGGAAGCGAGCGATTGACGGCGCAAAGCTCTTTCATTTCCATTATGCATCGAGTTTTATAAACGACGAAACCCGGGTTTCGGGTTTAGGGAAGCCGCCGCCGTGTGGCACGTGGAGAAGCCGCAGGTGCCGCCGTCCTTGATGAGATGATGGAGGTCGCCCTGTGACTCGACAGAGGTGCCGCCGTGATGCGAGAGGTCGCTCTGTGATGTGACTCGACAGAGGTGCCGCCGTGATGCGAGAGGTCGCTCTGTGATGTGACTCGACAGAGGTGCCGCCGTGATGCGAGAGGTCGCTCTGTGATGTGACTCGACAGAGGTGCCGCCTGATGCGAGAGGTCGCCATGTGATGTGACTCGACTCGACTCGACTCGACAGAGGTGCCGCCTGATGCGAGAGGTCGCCATGTGATGTGACTCGACTCGACTCGACTCGACATGTGCCGCCGCCTGATGCGAGAGGTCGCCATGTGATGTGACTCGACTCGACTCGACTCGACAGGTGCCGCCGTGTGTCCCGCGATTCCTCTTTCATACTCCTGACATAGTTGTCAAGCAGAAGTCTGCTTGAGACGATACATCGGGAACGCCCAATCGTTCGAGTGAGAAAGAAGCTCAAGCGTTACAGTGATAATAAACCCAAGTGTTACAGTGAATCTTTTACAAACAACATACACATTGTGTAAGACTTGACAGTTAGTTACACAGTAGTGTGTAGTGTGTAGTGTGTAGTGTGTAGTGTGTAGTGTGTCTGCTGGTTGATGTGTAGTGTGTCTGCTGGTTGATGTGAATTGTGGGCTCCCCTCCGGTCGCCCACCCGCTCGGTTCCTCGCGGACTCCTTTGTGGGGGCTCCCCTCCGGTCGCCCCCGGTCGCTCCGCTGGGGGAATAGGTGAAAGGGGCTCCGCCGCTTGTTGAATAATACAATCCGTTGTTTGCCGATGGACTATGGCTGTACATGGACAGCTCGTGACCCGAAAGGGCAGCGGCGGCGGCGGTGTGAGGTCCGTGCGCAGAAGACGAAGTTTCAAGAGCTCCAACATCCGGGAGACACTCTCCGGGCCCAGGCGGTAGTTCCTCTCCTCCTTGGTGCGCTTGCCCTTGACCTGCGCGCGCGTGGTATCGACATGGTGAGCGAGACCAAGCGCGTGCAGGTCAAAGGCAAGCGCACCAAGGAGGAGAGGAACTACCGCCTGTGCCCGGAGAGCTGTACATGGACAGCTCGTGGCCAGAAAGGGCAGCTGCGGCGTGAGGTCAGTGCGCAGAAGACGAAGTTTTACGAGCTCGAGCATACGGCAGACACTATCAGGGCACAGGCGGTAGTTCCTCTCCTCCTGAGTTCTCTTGCCCTTTACCTGCACCCGCTTCATCACGCTCACCATATCCAGACCCACGGCGTTCAGGATCATCTTCACAGACTTGGACACCTTGCGCAGGTCCCACCCGTCGCGAACGCCGCACGAGGCATGGCTGAACAGCCTAGCGGTGTTGTTGTAGTCGCGGAACATCTGTGTTCCCTTGAGCTTGGCGTCGAACACCGTCATCAGGTTCGGGATGATTGTCTCAGTGTCGAACGGGGACGAAAACCCCAGAGCAGCGAGTGTCTCCTCTATCAACACGATCTTCAGAAGATCGGGGTGCAACGGCACGCCCCAAAAGGGGCGCTGCAGCTCAGGGCACAGAATAGATGCAAGTACCTCCACTGAACGTGGGGAATTGCTCCTCAAGACGTTCTCGAATATCTTGGCGACCATTCGAGAGAGCGTCTTCTCTTGCTCAACAACGGCAAAGATTGGTGGCACGTCCTCTGTGCAGCAATCAAGGCTGTCGACGCCACCTGTCCACACGTACTGGAATACGACATCGGCCATCTCCCGAAAGACCGCACCTGCATCACCCGCGTCAAGTTGGTAGTACTCGTATCCAACGTCGAGACGGTGCTTGACTCGAGGATAATCTCCGCTAAGGTACCGGAGCAGGGCAGTCTCAGCCTCCACACAAGCACGCGGATTAAGTACGTGGATTGCGAATATCATCTTTGAGTTCTTCGGGTACTGAGAAAGTCGCTGACCAAAGGGCTTCGACGTCCTGCCCACCTTGACGACGATCTCATCCTTCTGAATGAACTTGTGCTCAACCAACGCGTACACGACATTGGTTGTCATGTGCGCCATGATTGCTGTCGAGCTGCTCATATGCTATATCCCAATGCGCGCGTTTACACCATTATTATAGGCCTGACGGCTCGTCTTCAGTCTCGAATTCGTACGCGACAGGCGACGCTACGTCAACCAGGTGGTTGTACATGGACATATCGTGACCCGAAAGGGCAGCGGCGGCGTGCGCGTTGCTCGGCGTCAGATCCGTGCGCAGAAGACAAAGTTTCACGAGCTCGAGCATACGGCAGACACTCTCAGGGCACAGGCGGTAATTTCGCTCCTCCTTTGTGCGTTTGCATTTTACCTGCACCCGCTTGGTCTCGCTCACCATATCCAGACCCACGGCGTTCAATATCATCTTAACCGCCTTGGACACCTTGCGCAGGTCCCACCCGTCGCGAACACCGCACGAGGCCTGGCTGAACAGCCGAGCGGTGTTTGCGTAGTCGCTGAACATCTGCGTGCCCTTGAGCTTGGTGTCGAATGCCGTCATCAGGTTCGAGATGACGGTCGTAGTGTCGAACGGGGACGAAAACCCCAGAGCAGCGAGTGTCTCCTCGATCAACACAATCTTCAGCAAACCTGAGTGCTCAGTCGTGTGCACGTCGGCGCCGCGCACCGGGCGCAGGATCGGGCACAGCAGGCGCGACAGGAGCCGCGCCTTCGGAGAACCGACTGCACCAGGCTTGTTCTCCAGCAGGAACGCCTCGTCGACGCGGTCGATGCCCCATGCAGAGCAGTAGCGGCTCAGGTACAGAAGGAACTTGTCGTCCTCGCTCGCGTCGTTGGCCATCACCCGCTGCTCGATAGCATCCATGAGATCCTTGCGCCGCATGGCACTGGGCACATCGCTGAGGATGTCGGTGGCGGCGACAGGGACAGGGGCAGCGACAGGGACATTGTCAGGGGCAGTGACGGCGACAGGGACAGCTCCGGTGAGCGCATCCAGCTGCTCCTGAGCCTTGAGGACGCGCAACAGGAACTCGCTTGTTGCCTCCACGTCGCCCTCAGCCGGCGCGTGCACGCGGGCGGCACTGACCGCAGCGTAGCTGGTGCCGAGGTCCACTCGGTGACCTGCATTCTCCAGAAGGTCGGCGAAGCAGGACACGTAGTCGAAGCTGGCGTTGTATATCTCAGCTAGAAAGTAGCTTTCGACAGTCATCTTCAGTGTCGGTGGAGCCACGGTCGCAAACAACGGGGCGAGATCGCCACCCGAGAGCTCTTGCAGTGTGTGGTCGTCTCCACCGTCAATCGCGGGTACGTGCTTGACCTCTAAGCAGGTTGCGAAACCTTCCATCCACCTGCGTCAGTTTTAAAGCAGTGGTCCCCAAAGTCATACTTAATTATATAGCAAAGAGTGTTTTAGAATTGTGACTTTGGGTACCACCTCTCTATCCCGTGGTACGTGCTTGACTCTAAAGCAGGTTGCGAAACATTCCATCCACCTTATATTTAATTATAGCAAAGTGTGTTTTAGAATTACCCGCCACCTCTCTATCTCACCTGAGCCACTGGTAGAGGTCGACGTGCGTCAAGTGTTGTCGGGTTGCCTCTCGTGCCACTCGCATGTTCTTGGCAACGAGCGTCCTAACGTCTGTGTCGACCAGGTGACGCACTCGTCCTGTCATCTGCAACGCGCCCATCGGCGCCGCGGACCCGGGGCACAGGTATAGGTACATCCTGTCAAAAAGCTCGGTGCTGAAGTCGACGCCCGCCAATATGGTCGGCGTGTACACGACGATCCGTTTGCTGCTCCAGAGTGCGTCTACGTCTATGAGCTTCGCCTTGACTGCGTCGGCTGTCTTGGACGTGTGCAGCAGGCAGAGTCTGGCCGCGTCCTTCGGGTCGTCGAATGTGTCAAGTGCGGCCTTGTGCACCTGCATCGCGCGCTCCTGGCTGAGCGAGACGACGACGACGTTCCTGCCTGCGATGATGTCGTCTCGGATCTGCGCACTCCATGTCGCATCGTCCTTCGATATGGCAAATGTGCGCGCGTTCTCTGTGCTCCTGTAGTCGTTGACGACGAGCAGGTTGCGCAATCCGGCCTGCTTGAGGAATTCTTTCGTGACGCTGCCCCATGTCGCGTCCATTGTGACGACGCCGGTTGTCGTCGCGTTGAGCGTGTTCGCAAGCCCCTGTAGCTCAGCCAAGGGTGTGGCGACAGTTGGCGACATGAAGTGTCTCAGCAGTGACTCGACCTCGTCGAGTACAACGATGTCAAAGCCCGATGTGAGGTATCGCATGCACGTGTGCTCTGCGAGCCTGTGTAGCGACTCTATCTGGCAGATGACGCGCGGTGTCTTGTCCCTTCGCCTGAGGTCCTGTGGGGTGACGTCGGTGTCTAGGTATGATACAATCCCTTGCGCGCCAGTTTTCTCTTGTGCTCTAGCGCGAGCGACTGTCGGTATGTGACGACGAGCACTGTCTTGTCCTCTCCCACGCGTTCTAGGAGTGCGTCTAGCATGGTGGACTTTCCTGACCCCATCGGGCTGCGCACTGTGAGCGTGTTGACGTCCTTGCGCTCCGTGTCTAACCACACGTCTACCGCCTGCGTCATCTCTATGCATGCGTCGATGTCTATGTACCTACTGTTGACGTGCACGGCTCCCGCGTCCCACGCGTCGCCTGCGGGTTCCGCGAGTCTTCCGATGCACGCGGGCGCGTGGTTGTCGCAGGTGGCGGAGAAGCACTTTACGAGGCAGTTTCCTGCTGTGTCTACAAAGCATCGCATGTTCTGCTCTCCGTTGTGTATGTTTCCTGTGTAGCACGGTTCAATCCTGTCACTGTAGTTGAACCTGACGCCTACGGCTCGGTCGAATGCGTCCTCTGCGGGTCGTCTGTCGTGGAATGCTGACGGGTGCATGTCTCGTCTGAGTAGGTCGAGCATGCGCACGATTATGTCGGCGCGTCGGACGTGCGGTTCCTTCTCTACGGCCTTTGCGATGATGGTTCCCGCCGCTCTGACTGCGTCTGCGACTGTTTGCGTGCGCGGTCGTGCCGGCCATGCGATCCCGTTCTTCTTGACGTATCTCGGTATGTGCTCTGGCACCTGTATGACTGCGGCATCCTCGGGTACGTTTGAGATGACTGTCCTGAGTGCTGTGTCTGGGTCATCCTTGTGGTGCTGCTTTAGCGGGACGAGGACCGAGTCCACATCCTTGTTGAACTTGCACGACCCTAGCATGCGCATCTCCCTGTCCCTTGTGTACACGCCTATGTCTACGAGCTTCCCGACTCCGTTTGGGTCTAGCTGCTGCAGTCTCATGGCGAGGTGTGCTGCGCCTGTGGTGTCTGACTGGTGGTTGCTGCTGTACACGTGGAGCGGCGTTCCTTCTCTCTTCGTGTCGATGATGAGGTGCAGGCTGAGCTTCTTGGCGTTTGGGCTGACGAGCCATATGAGGTCGTTGTCGACGTCGATATGGATTCCGTAGTCGTTGCTGAAGATCATCTTGATTGCGTCCTCTGTGTGTGCGACCAGCGCGGCGACGTCTGGGAAGGGCACCTGGTCGTTCGGAAGTGGTGGACCGTCGATGTCAAGGTACGGCTTGCATGGCTTTCCAAACGGTATGATCTCGAACGCGTGCCTCGCGTGTCCCTTGAGTCTTTGCAGCGCCTCGTTTGCGTCTGTCCAATCCTTGTAGCATCCGAACTGTCTCCATCCACTGAGCGGGTCCTGCAGCTGCATCTGCGCGCGTGCGTGCATGATCGTCGCATCTGCCTGCATGCTCGCCTTTGCGCCTGCGCCCCTGTGCCAGTTTGCTCCCAGCCCCATGATGGGTGGGCATGGCGCTAAGTTGGCCTTGGGTTGTTTTGTTGCGTCCGTCGGCATCGTTTCAACCTTGTTCAGTCGGATAATCCAATTGCGTGGTTGAAATGGTGATTCGTGTGTATAATAATAACCCTTTGGTCTGGTACAACATCTACATTTTGCTTACTCTCATCCTGTTTACACCATAAACATGTCAGATCCTGCACACGAGTCCGCAGCTCAATTCCGTGCTTGACCTCTAAGCAGGTGGATAAACCCTCTATCCACCTGCGTCAGTTTTCAAGCAGTGGTCCCCAAAGTCATACTTAATTATATAGCAAAGCGTGTCTTTAGAAGTGTGACTTTGGGGACCACTTTTACAATTTCACAAATCACCCCTTGGGTCAAGCAGACGTCTGCTTGAGACTACACTTGTTCCCCATGCGCCCCGAAGCGCGCGCGTAAGCAGGTCAGATCCTACACGTGTTTCCGCGAGTCATCATCTGAATTCCACTGCCCCACTCCGTGGGTCCCGCGATTCCCCTTTCATAATCCCGAAATAGTTGTCAAGCAGACTTCTGCTTGAAGTTTGTTTATGTAAAGAGAGGAGATGTATGTTTTGTAGAGCATGACGCGCTAGGGAAGAGGCTGATGAGGAGAAGAAAAGAAAAATATGCATGCTCGGGGCGAGGAGGTCCTTTTATGATGCCCGGCTATCGTACCTCCAGCAATACACAAGGATTGGGCATGCCTGGGTACGCAAAGCGCCGGTCCCTTTAATCTGAGTGAGTGAGTGATTGAGATGAGTTGTCTACATGTGTTCCGCCGTTTGCGTGTGTCAATGAGGGTCCTGCGTGTGCCATTCGACAGTGTTCCGCATATTGTGTCCTCCGATACATTCGACAGTGTTCCGCATCTTGTGTGTGTCAATGAGGGTCCTGCGTGTGCCATTCGACCGTGTTCCGCCGTTTGCGTGTGTCCTCCTATACATTCGACAGTGTTCCGCATCTTGTGTCCTCCGATACATTCGACCGTGTTCCGCCGTTTGCGTGTGATAGAGTGCGTGCGTGAGAATGAGTGAGAGTGGTTGGTGGGCATCATCTCGACAGCAGCCGCCGCGACGCGTGTGTGAGGATGCGGCATGTGTTGTGATAAAGTGCGTTATCCTATCTATCTATCATATCTATCTATCTATCTATCTATCTATCCTATATATCTATCTATGCTACGTCGTTTGTCTACAGATACAAAGGCTGCAGACCGGGGTCCGCTGTCGCGCTCGCCTGGATGTGGACAGCATAACCAGAGTGCATCTCTTGCACATAATGCACCGGTCACCAGATGCCAACTTGTAGGCATTACGTGTTGCAGCACATGACATGCACATGCAGGTGTTGTCATTCATCTTTCTTGCTTGATCATGATCCCAAGTCGTGCGACTGGTGTGACATCGAGGCGAGCAAATGGGAGCTGATTGCGAATGTAGCAGCACTTCATGGTAATTTAGAGTGTCTCGTCAATGCATGGCATCATGGACAATGTTTCATCAATTCATACCGGGTCGCCCTTCATGCAGCTGCATGAGGGCAAATGGCTTGTCTTTCATTCTTGTTTGATCAGTGCGGAGCATCCCATGCTATGCATATTCATGAACATGAGCATATGGAGAAGGATGTGCTTATGGGTCTGAGCAATGTTGCAGCATTGGGGGGAAATGTTGAATGTCTCATCCTGGTACATAGACAAGGATCCCCTATGCATCCTTCTCTGTCAACCTGGGCTTTACACATTTGTGCCAATTGCGATTGCACATGCAAGGGTGGACATGCTGCGTGCTCACGGTATGCATCCACATCATGCACATTACCTTACGTCCTAGGGTAGAAATCGAAATAGGGACAGACCACGTATCTGGTGCTTCCCTCATGGCACGTTCCCTTTGGGGGTACTTGCAGCAGCAACTCAACTCAACTCAACTAATCCCAACAGGTGCCGCCGTGATGCGAAAGTCGCACTGTGACTCGACACAGGATCCGCCTTGATATAGGGAGGGTTCCAGGTACCCATCACCTGTCAATTCAAGGCGTAATCCAATGTGTTTTTGCGCGCCTCGAAGCTTCACACGAGTCCTCAACTGAATTCCCCTGCCCCACTCCGTGGGTCCCGCGATTCATCTTTCATACTCCCGACATAGTTGTCAAGCAGAAGTCTGCTTGAGACGACACGTGTCCCCATGCGCATCGAACCACGAGTGTAAACAAGTCATATCCGACACGTGTCCCCATGCGCCTCGAAAAATTCGAACCCTACTTGACGCACCCAGGCCAAGCCACACCCAGCCATGTCAATCTTAACCAAGTACCGAAGTACTCCAATTCTTCTCTCACGAACTCAGTGTGTTCGGGAGTATCCAGCGAAATCCGAAAGCTAATTCCGAGGGTGAACTCAGTGTGTTAGGGAGCATCCAGCGAACTCCGAAAGCTGATTCCGAGGGTGAGTTCAATAGTAGCAGTCATCGAGATCTAGTCATTGTTACTTTCATTGCTGCTAGTATTTGCGAGGCTTGCTAGCTCTATGGCTCCACCTGCGAAAGCATTATCCAGTCATGGTTACTTTCATTGCTGCTAGTATTTGCGAAGTTCGCGTTTGGATTGCGCTGGCTTGCTAGCTCTATGGCTCCACCTGCGAAAGCATTATCCAGTCATGGTTACTTTCATTGCTGCTAGTATTTGCGAAGTTCGCGTTTGGATTGCGCTGGCTTGCTAGCTCTATGGCTCCACTGCGAAAGCATTATCCAGTAATTGATTGCGAAGATTGTGCTGGCTGCGAAAGCATGAGCTGACCAAACATCCACCCATGTTCGCAGGCACTGAAGATGGCTATGAAGAAGAAAGGGTCTATCAAGATTCGGCTCCGAACTGAAAGGTGTATGGAGTTCGAGTATGTAGGAAGTTTGCAGTACATAAAGCATGGCAACTTTTGCATCATCGACGATGGTGGCGAGGATGTCGACAGAGAAGGGGTTCGACTGCGAGATTTGAAGCACTCGTCATCTCCAGATTTTCGTGTCCTAATTCTGGAGATGTTTGGTATGCCTCTCCCTTTGCTGGTGAATTGCAGGGATTGCCCTGCAAATGCAGTTTTGACAGTCGATCACTCGACTACATTCGGAGCCTGTAACTGTGGTGTATGCCCACTTAGCATGGCGGCGGGTGGGGCTGGAGGTTGATGAGGTGGGGGATGGAGATGGAGATATATTGATTGAGAGCTATATTGTAACCAGTTGCATCCGCCCATTCTTCTCCTTGTCCCGCTCCTTGTCCCGCTCCTTGTCCATGTGACACTCCAGGGAGTGTCTTTTTGAATTTGTATGAGTCGTTCCGGAGGCTCTAAATTCTGAAATTAAAATCCTCCGGGAGGAAGGAACGCCCATTACATGCATAATCGTCCGCACTGCGTGTAGACCGTGGGCGAGCAGGGAGTAGTGGGACACCTTGTTGTTAAGATGGGTCTTTTTGAATTTGTATACGGAACAGCCAAGCCGCAGCTGGGTTGTTGCTTGCTTGATGGTGCCACATGGGATCAGTCAGTGAGTCAGCAGCTCAATTCCACTGCCCCGCTCCGCGGGACCCGCGACCCCCCCCCCCCCCCCTTCAGAATTCCCATAGTGTTGTCAAGCAGAAGCCTGCTTGAGACCATACGGTTTCTTTGGAGGACCGGACCATAGTGAATGAGGTTGCAAAAGACGCGACACAATGTGGCTTTAATCAATCGAAGACAAGTGTTCCGAGTGCGCCTCGAAAAACGAGTGTAAACAACGGCCCCCTGGCGGTGCAATGAGAAAAAACAAATGCAGGCCAAAATTTTGCTTGTGGCTGCGGCATGCGTGAGTGAGTGAGTGAGTGCCAACACTGAGATCTCCGACTAAAAAAATGTACAGAATGTATATATCCAACCAACGATCGATGAACAAGAATAAGACGAACATGCACGTATCCGCTGTGTGCAATGATGGTGTCAAACGCGTTCTATATAATGGCGATGACGGCTCAGTCTTCATTAAAAGGAAGGGTAATGACGGTCGCATGATGTTCGTTCCGTTCACCAAACCAAAAAATGTAAAAAATCAGAATGGAGGTTGGGGTGCCAATGCCTCACAAGGTCATTACACAAATGGCACATCCAATGCCAGATCCAATGCAAATGCCAAAGCCAATGCAAATGCCAAAGCCAATGCAAATGCCAAAGCCAATGCAAATGCCAAAGCCAATGCAAATCAGGACATGAGCGATGTTGATACCTATGGTGTGGGGCCACTCTACACGCCCCAGCAGCAGCAGCAGATGAAATTTATGCGCGCCAAGGCCCAAAAGACCATCCGGGAATTAGAAGATCGTCGGTTTGGAACTTGGAGTAGAAAAAACAATGAGTAAAAACATTGTCTAAAAAAGATCCCTACTATTAGAAATTCTAATCTATAATCGAATATCCGACACGTGTGTTCCTCGCGCCATCGAAATACGAGTGTACTCTCTTCTTCAAACACCAGTTTCAAGTTTACAAAGTTAGATTCTCAACATTATTATCTCACATAATTTCAGACAAACATGGCAGCTCGGGAAGATCCCCTTGCCGACATCCTCACATCGGCAATCGCCCACATCAAGCGAATGCTTCCAGATTGGTCACCACCAGACCTCGGGCACCCATATGCTACCCTGACGCCGTACAAGAGCGGCTTGCATGGAATTTATCCGATGCAAGGGCATGCCATCTCATCATTGACGCACAGTTTGCTGAACTGAATACATTCCCTGCATCACATCTGCCTCCCCGTGGTTTTGTAGGTATCTGAATGTTTGCCTGCTTGAGACCACGTGGTCTTCAGGACCCCTTTAATCTGAGTGAGTGAGTCAGCAGCTCAATTCCACTGCCCGCGATTTTCCTTTCATAAATCCAACAGAGTTGTCAACCAGAAGTCTGCCTGCTTGAGAACTCAGGGCCTTCAGGAATCCGTTGAATATGTTGGCGGCACCCCACGTATTCACTGTGCGAGTCAGCAACTGAATCCCTCTGCACCGCTACACGGTGCCCGCGCTCATCCCTTCAGAAAATCACTAGGGTTGTCAAGCAGAAGTCTGCTTGATATAAACCGCTTTCTTTTGAGTACCGGACCACAGTGAATGCGGTTGCGTAAGACTCAATGCGGCTTTAATCGACGACAAGTGTTTCGTGTGCGCTTCGAAAAACGAGTGTAAACCACGCAAAATCCATACAGATTACAGCCATACAAACTCGAATCTCTCTCTGTCGAACTGCGACTCATTCAATGCGCGCTAACAAACCAGAATTCGCCCCCGTACAGACAGTTGTAGGATAGATCCGAATTAGATTTGTGTTAGATGTACATCGGATTTGTGTTAGATACGCGTCGGTATCACACCGTGCTCGACACCCGATGCGGTGAGATGACATTTTAGAAATTCAGGCCAAATTACACGGTGTGATGGAACGGTGCGATAAACGTCCCAGACAAAAACACGGGGTGATAAACACGAGAACGAGGTGATAAACTGGGTACAGATAGCATTATGTAATTAATCCAAATATAAACCAAAAATATCGTATCTATGGATAAAAATAGAATTACATTAATCCGCGGATTAATGTAATTCTATTTTTATCCATAGATACGATATTTTTGGTTTATATTTGGATTAATTACATAATGCTATCTGTACCCAGTTTATCACCTCGTTCTCGTGTTTATCACCCCGTGTTTTTGTCTGGGACGTTTATCGCACCGTTCCATCACACCGTGTCAGCTCCCATGCAGCTCTCAGTAGGAGCTATGTCGCTTGCTCTCTTCCTCGTGACGGCCCTTCTCTGTGGCCACACTTATGCCCGCCAGGTCATCTTGAACGAGGATGACATCACCGGCTCGTGCGTAGGTGGGTATTTTTGAATAATGCCGGTATATATTGCTTGTATGTATCCCGAATTAAAAAAATATACAAAATACATTTACCGTACTGACTCGAAAATTTGACGGTTCAATAATTTGACGGCGAAGGGGTCGGCTGGAGGTTCTGCGGAATCGAACCCGGTCGGTGCGAAGGGGGGGAAATGCCGATTCGGTCCCGGATTCACTTTACCGGCTAGTCGCGTCGCGTCCTAAGCCGCAAATCAAATTATCAAACCGTTAAATGTCCTTGTCAGTACGGTATCTATCGAGCTATCAATCTAATATTTATTTTGTTTTCATTCTGTTTCAGTAAGGCAACTAAAAACTAATCCAATAATCAAGGCAAATATTATAGGGAGATCTCCCTGCCATCAGCCTTGGTTATATATAGGGCTGTCAAGCATTATATCGCCCGGTATTTATTTTACAGTGTACCGTACGATATATCGTACGGTATGCTTACGGTATGCTTACGGTATTTTCGAGATTACCGTACGATATATCGTGTTTACAGTACGATATATCGTGTTTACTAAGTGGCGGTGTTTACTAAGTGGCGATACGATAAGAGAGGATATTGTTACATACTCAGCAAAAATCAATGCCGAGACTGAACAGCGCCAAGGCAGCTGGACAGTTTTATAACAGTGAGGGTTTGGGCAACATACCCCTCAGAACCTGGTCCAGGAGGTAACCTCCAAAAAAGCGTACGAAAGAGCAAATAAAAAGGCTTGACAACAAGCAAAGCGAACTACCAAGGCATAGAGAAACTAGCGAATAAAGTGTATCTTGGCGATACGATGTTCGGGCTTCGCTGACTATGTAACAATTTCCTTATTTTTTGTCAGTGTGGTCCTGTGGTATTGATACCGTACGATATATCACGATATATCGTACGGCAATTGAAAATACCGTACGATATTGACAGCCCTAGTTATATAATATATAACTTATATTCAGCTACATTACTTGAAAGGGACACTCGTCCAAATTTATTTGTGTGCAATTTAAATATTGTGTACTGAGTCACACAACTTTTGCCACAACAATCAAATCAAATCAAAAATATAACAACCCGTAGATGAATGCTCAGACAATCAGACATGCCTACCAAGTATGACTTCAAAGGATGCAGCAAGCTCAGCAAAGCAAAGCAAATCAAGTCAAGTCAAGTCAAGTCAAATCAAGTCAAATCAAATCAAATCAAATCAAATCAAATCAAATCAAATCAAATCAAATCAAATCAAATCAAATCAAATCAAATCAAATCAACTCAAATCAAATCAAATCAAATCAAATCAAATCAAATCAAATCAAATCAAATCAAATCAAATCAAATCAAATAAAATCAAATCAAATCAAATCAAAACGCAGATGAATGCTCAGACATGCCTACCAAGTATGACTTCAAAGGATGCAGCAAGCTCAGCAGTTGCAGCAAAAACTCAGATGGCTGGACTCGCGGTTTCGTCCGCTGTGATTATTGTCAATGCGAGTGTGAGGAAGCTCGTGAGAAGGACGCTGTGGTGGTCACTGGAAAAGTGAACATGGGTAATTTTTCTTGTATTATAACTGCATTATTATTCATTCATTGCTTGATACACTATGCAAACAGAGACCTTTCCATATTATCCCCTTACGCTCCCTAACGTTCCTTAATAGTTGTTGTTGATGTTGTTGTTGTTGTTGTTGTTGTTGTTGTTGTTGTTGTTGTTGTTGTTGTTGATGATGTTGATGATGTTGACGATGTTGATGATGTTGATGATGTTGATGATGTTGATGATGTTGATGGTGTTGATGGTGTTGATGGTGTTGATGGTGTTGATGGTGTTGATGGTGTTGATGGTGTTGATGGTGCTGATGGTGTTGATGGTGTTGATGGTGCCGATGGTGATGATGGTGTTGATGGTGTTGATGGTGTTGATGGTGTTGATGGTGTTGATGGTGTTGATGGTGTTGATGGTGTTGATGGTGTTGATGGTGTTGATGATGTTGATGGTGTTGATGGTGTTGATGGTGTTGATGGTGTTGATGGTGTTGATGATGTTGATGATGATGATGATGTTGATGATGTTGTTGATGATGTTGATGATGTTGTTGATGATGTTGTTGATGATGTTGTTGATGTTGATGATGATGTTGATGATGATGTTGATGATGATGATGATGATGCTGCTGATGATGATGTTGCTGCTGCTGCTGCTGCTGCTGCTGCTGCTGCTGCTGCTGCTGCTTATGATGATGATGATGATGATGATGATGATGATGATGATGATGATGGTGATGATGATGTTGATGCTGATGATGATGTTGATGATGATGTTGATGATGATGTTGATGCTGATGCTGATGATGCTGTCGATGCTGATGTTGACGATGATGCTGATGATGATGTTGATGATGATGTTGATGATGATGATGATGATGATGTTGATG
>JACBWV010000476.1:0-120000 GCA_013435795.1 Chlamydomonas sp. ICE-L | reverse complement strand
TCGCTGAGCGTTCTCGCCCTAACTTGACCAAACATCTCAAATCAGCAACTTGACTGCAACTTCTTCCCACTGCATCGAGAAACATGTCCTTGCTGTGCATTGTGCTATAGCGAGCACGCGGCAATGGGTGACCCTAGCGATATTTCCAAGTCTCAGATCGAGTTGACTTCGGGAGCAGTTGCGTTGAACAGGATTGTTCTTCGGCCGAACTGAATACATGCTCGCTAAGAGGAAGCTTTAGTTATGTACAGTTGCGATTGCGCAGGTTCAGCTTTTTCAGTTGCCCTGCTTCAGGATTGCCCTTTTTGCAAGGGTGGTGGTGGTGGTGGTGTGTGTGTGGGTTGCGAGGGTGGTGGTGGTGTGTGGGTGGGGGTTGCGATGGTGGTGGTTTTTTGCCCTTTTTCAGTTGCCCTGCTTCAGGATTTCAGGAAACATCAGGCTGGAGTGATGAGGCGCAAGCTCAAGTGGATGTTCCAGCTTCTAAGAAGCAGGAGGTAATTGTGGTGGGCCGCCGGGGCAAGACTGACATTCCCTACACAGCAACGCTGGTCACTACCTTTGACGACGGCACCACGTCCGAGGAGGAGGATTCAGGCGTCTTGAGTGCCGTGTCACATGGCTCTTGGGACATCCAATACCCGGATACCCAACCAGCTGACAAATCCGCTACATGTACCTATGTGGATCCCCCAGGTACCCCGGTCACCCCTTCTGGTGAGATACACAAATGTGATGATGAGGGTGAGGGTGAGGGTGAGGGTGACGGTGACGGTGACGGTGATGGTGACGGCGATGACATTTTTCCTGGTGCCCTGCTGGACTCCAAATGTGCCCGCGGCTTGACGGAGCCAAGGAGGACTTATGAACACCAAAACTGTGCCTGCTCTTTAACAGAGCAGGTCTGTGTTGCTTGCTATGTCTTGCTTTGTCGAGAGCACGTGCATTCTCCCGGCAATCCAAAGTATAATCACAGACGCAGCACTGAGGCAACACCTCTGAAAACTGTTTCTGTTTTGGGCTTCGCATGGCATCTTCCGTTTAACGCCATGAGCCAGCCATTGGGTCAAGCCCAAAGCTTCCAGCTGCATTGGAATACCTGTGATATCAGCTCCAAGACTCACTAGCTAGATTCCTGATTGGTCCAAGGATGGATGAAAGGAGCTGCTTAGAAGCTGCTATGTGTAGAAGCTAAGAACAAAAGCGCCTCGGGAACAAGGCAGCTAGGCATCTAGCAACTCCACAGATGAATCCTGAACATTAATTAAGCTCTAGCACACTAAACACTTAACTTTAAACCCTAAACCCTGCAACCTGCAATCGGCTACTCCGTTATTAAGTCCGGAGTATGTGAAGATAGCAGCCTTGCCCCCATCTACGACGACAAACCTCAGCATTAATTAATCCCCAACACACTAAACCTAAACCCCGAACCCTAAACCCTAAACCCCAAACCCCAAATCTGCAGCTGGCTACTCCGTTATCAAGTCTGGAGAATGTGAAGATAGCGCCCTTGCCAGCATCTACGCCGACGGACCTTAGCATTAACTAAGCCCCAACACTCTAACCCTAAACCCCGAACCCTACAACCTGCAGTCGGCTACTCCGTTATCAAGTCCGGAGAATGTGAAGATAGCGCCCTTGCCAGCATCTACGCCGACGGACCTTGGCATTAACTAAGCCCCAACACACTAACCCTAAACCCCGAACCATGCAACCTGCAGTCGGCTACTCCGTTATCAAGTCCGGAGAATGTGAAGATAGCTGGCTATCCAGCATCTACGACGACGATGAGTGCAGGAAGGCCTTGGAGGCCACAGGCTACTCCATTGCTTGGGGGCCCTATGGGGGATATGATGATGTCGTCGATGGCTGCTCCATCAGATTTGGAGACAATGCCTTCCGGAACGACAAGGGCAAGTGCTCTGTTGGTGCAGCAACCCCAGATTGGATCCCAGGTGCGCTTTTTTTTTAATTCTTTAGTTACGGTAGTTGGTTTTTTGTATTTTAGTTCGTTTTAGGAATTTCACCTGAGTAGATTGGTATAGTACAAGGGCAAGTGCTCTGTTGGTGCAGAAACCCCAGATTGGATCCCAGGTGCGCTTTTTCTTTAATTCTTTAGTTACGGTAGTTGGTTTTTTTTATTTTAGTTTGTTTTAGGAATTTCACCCGAGTAGATTGGTATAGTACAAGGGCAAGTGCTCTGTTGGTGCAGAAACCCCAGATTGGATCCCAGGTGCGCTTTTTCTTTAATTCTCTAGTTACGGTAGTTAGTTTTTCTTTTATTTTAGTTTGTTTTAGGAATTTCACCCGAGTAGATTGGTATAGTACAAGGGCAAGTGCTCTGTTGGTGCAGAAACCCCAGATTGGATCCCCAGGTGCGTGGCTTGAATGTACTATTGGGCTGAATGTGAGTATCGCTATAAGTGTGGGTATCACACGTGGGGGCTTGCAATTGGAAGACGTTGAGCAGCCCAGAGTTGGCTGAAAAACCATGTAACAATAAAATAAAATAAAATACAATCCATAGTATGAGAATGTAACTATATACTGTAGCTGTGCTTCATTGCACCCTATCGAATTTCACAGTCTTGAAACTCCCCACCTTGACCTTTCACTATGCTTCATTTCACCCCATCGAATTTAACGGCCCTGAATTTCACTGCATTGACCTGGACAAGTCTTAAACTGTCTATCCCGCTTATTATGCTCCCAGGTTTCTGTAGGTATCGCACGGGGGGACTTGCTATTAGAAGTCGGTGAGCAACCCAGAGTTGGCTGAAAAAACATGTAACAATCCACTCCACTCAAATTGAATCCAGGTGTCGGTGGCCGTGCGGACTGTCGCTGCTCAGAGTTCCAGCCCTGCCTCTGCAAGAAAGCGTGATGCAGGTCGGGCACTGTTAGGGTTATATACTTATATTGTAAAAAGGTGATGCAGTTAGTGCACTGTTAGGTTAATGTTTGTGAAAGGGTGACGCAGTTAGGGCAATGTTAGGGGTATGTTTGTGAAACAGTTCCCACATTTTTGTCACTGCCATGTTCGCTGCCTGTCCTTTTATGAGCCGGTCAGACCGCCCCCAACCCCTTGTTTTGTCGCAAATTTGTCCCCAACCATCTCAAGTTTTTCAACACCAACCCTGACGACTAGTCAACCACCTGGGGGGTTATGGGGAGTTTTTCATTCCTACACTCTGCTGCCATGCAACAATTCAAATTCAAATTCTACACTCTGGTACTGCTTTGGATCTCTGTATCCAGACACAAACATGTAACACCGACCTTAACATCAAACCTACCGACCCTTCAACCCCCTGAACATCAAACCTACCGAACCTACTACTGCAGATGCTTAGGACAATTCACCCACCCACTTATGTCAAGGGATCCCGTTGGTCACGGCCGTGGCGGACATAATTGTGGACTTGGTTATAAGTTCACAGTTGAGCTCTCCAGGTTCCCACGGGCGTCTCTATCGGCAGTGGTCTGGAATGCCCCGCCTTTCCAACGTGAACTTTCTACTTCTGTAGGACTTTTTCCGCCTTTCTTTCTGAATACCCAGTATGCGTTGCTTTTAATATGGGATCCCACATCCTGGGGTGCAAATCCTTTGGTTGAATGAATGCTGATTCAAGAATTTTTAGAGAGGATATAGTTACATACTCAGCAAAAATCAATGCCGAGACTGAACAGCGCCGAGGCAGCTGGACAGTTTTATAACAGTGAGGGTTTGGGCAACACACCCCTCAGAACCTGGTCCAGGAGGTGACCTCCAAAAAAGCGTACGAAAGAGCAAAAAAAAGGCTTGACAACAAGCAATGCGAACTACCAAGGCATAGAGAAACTAGCGAATTAAGAGTATATTATATAATTCATACCAAATACTTTAAAAATCCTTCCATATTTTGATAATGCTATAGCCCCTTTAAGTGATGTACATTGGTCTAATGGTAGACCAAGTCGCTTGAGGATGAAGAGTCGGGGGTTCAATCCCCCCTTCGGTCGCTCTTGGCGTTGCAGGTCGTTGTCAACCGCGATGGTAGCTTGTCCAGTTGAGGTAGAAGACCGCTCCCTACCCGTGTACGACGGGCTCCCATAACACCACGCCCTACCAGGCGTTATCACTTTTTTTAATGCTATAATAATCTGAGGGTGGGGCAAAAACAAGTGACATACCCCACCTAAAAAGTGTAAAGACACCCCTCTGCAGACCCCCAAACGTGTCTTTCTAGGCAGCTCCTCTGATTAGCTACTAAGCCAAAATGAACGTAACATAGTGCTATTAACCTATTCAGCCAAACTGAACGCAACCTGATGCACCTTGAAGCTGACATAACCAGCTGTCCAGAACTGCTTACATATTTGGGTGTAGCACAATGGCTGGCCCATGGAGCTGCATAGAAGGTGCTAATGAAAGCCGAAAAGGAAAGCTACGTTCTCCAACACACCGTCTACGAGGACTATAATTTTGAAGCCTTTTGGTACACTTAAACTCTAGGATCATTTATATATATACTTTTACTACTATATTAATCCATCGATATCTTCTTTGTCTAGCGGATGCACCTATTAACTGTTAATTAGCAGTATTATATAACATTAAGACGTGCCAGTCCTCACAAGCCCTCCCACCCACGTTACATCAACAGTCCAGCTTGCACTACAACGATTTTCCCTGGTTTCTTGGAACAAGGATAAGTGGAACTAACGGTTAAGACTGAAGGACCAACAAGGGTGTTCACGCACTCATACCGTTAGCACAAGGGTCTATGTCACTAAAGCATATACAAGCATATACTGATAGACTATATGGCAGGTAAACGGTTGGTTTTTCTGGTCCATTGTACTGTTGTACCGCACGCGCGTGCCAGTGCTGACAGGCCCTCACCGCAGCTTCGGATACTGGGATATCTCCCCCAGCCCCTCTTTTCAGCATGCACCTATCACCTTTCAATTCTGCAGGATTAGCGACCTCTTGTGTCGCACTGCTCGTAAGTACCTCTGTGCCCTTCATTCATGAGGCCAACCCGACGGCCATGGGATAATTTTACCAATCCGGCGGAAGAAAATTCCATTAGTTGTTATATTCACGCATTCAAAAATAGCCTCCATGCAATTTATTCCAGAGACGGTTTAGCATTGCTCTGTTTGCTAGGGCTTCTGAAGGAATCGCTCCGCTTTTCACACACAAAAAATCGTCTGTGCGTGCCTAAGGCTAGCGCAAGGAGACCCATCCTTTTGGATGGAAATCCCGTCGTTATAAAAACGCAAACCAGGGTTTTCTGTTAGTGCGGTAACGCAGCCTCAATTTAAGATCCCTACTTATTTCGCTTATTTGGCTAAGAACCCCTTCGTTCGCTGGAACACACATACACTAGGTAAGTAAATTATTTGCGGCCCCACTGCAAGCAAAAGGGCTGCCCCCCTCATCCTCTCGCCTTGTAGAAGGTGCAGGAGGACGGAACAAGTGACGGGGTCTTACAAGTTGAGCATTTGTCGGCCTCGAGCGGGCTGGGGGACGGCGGGGCGGGGCGGGGCGGGGCTGGGGGGGGGGGGGGGGGGGGGGGGGGGGGCATGAATTTAACTGGAAGTTAGCTCATCGGACAGTAATTCATCTCTTATTTCACATTACATCACTACCCCCCCACCCTCACCCCCACCCCCTACCCAGAGTATTGTGGGGAACCAAAGAAAACACCAACTCAAAACTGCATGACTGCATGAGCTTCACGAAGCCCACAAAGAGGCCTACATATATCTTGGCACCCCCGGCTCTGGCTGTAAGAGAGGACATCTGTTGCCTATTTTTTCATTGTGAAAGGACTTTCACGGTTTCACCTTAGGAGGTGGATCTACCGACACAAACCAGAGACACTGAGGATTCAGTTCGAATGGCGATGGCGTTTCTCACCCTGTAAAATATTTGTCACTAGATTTAGTCTTGGGGCATGCAATTCAACATACTGCCAAGAGAACACGTTATGATTTGCCTACTTTGCATATTGTAGGAGTGGCACCACCATTCGAACTGAATCCTCCGTGTCGCTGGTTTGTGTCGGGAGACCCACCTCCTGGGGTGAAAGTCCTTTCACAACTATTAAAAAACAATGATTAGGCATATGGACGTCCCAAAGGCCGAAATATTTCATAGGGATAACTCACGAAGTCATGCGCCCTGGTACCTGAGGTCAAATTCACCATGTGAGATTATTTTATGGGTAGTTCGGGGGCATAGATAGGCATGTAACCAAGAGGAAAAGTTAAATTTCGAACATACCAAATATTTACCTGTTGCAACTGTGCTTGTATTGCTTACTGCCGGAGGTGCCTGGGACCACATGTTCCCTGGGCATGTCACCATGCCTCAATATTTTGGCACAAGACCGTATAGGAAAGGGAATGCGTACCAACATGTATCCAAGAAGAAAAGTTAAATTTGTGTCTTATCAGCTAGAAAGCACTTCGAAGAGTGGAGAGAGATGTATGCAGCGGAGACAGACGCGCCAATCTATACACGGAGACAAGAATAGCGTTACGAGGACAGGCGGACGCCAAAAAACACCAGCGGTGGGAGAGGCAGATGCCTGTAACCTGACTAGACCCTAAGTCAGGAAACTTAAGCCAGGCACCGGCTATACAGAGTGTGTCAGTGAGAGACCGATGACGCAGTCAACAGGAAGCTGTCACCGTGTCATGAAGGATGACACAGTCTACGGGAAGCTGACACAGTACAGACAGAAACACTGTCTGGGCCGATAGTTCTAAGGAAGTACATAAGTAGTCACCAAGTCATAAAACGCGTGAGAGCACCGCAATTCATGCTGACACTCCACCTATGACACAGGTGACATACAATACTACCTCTCCACCTATGGCACTGGGGACATAGAACTATATGTAACATATATAAAAAAAAAAAAATCAAAGAACTCCGAAAAAATCGAGAGAACTTCAAATGGAACCCAAAGGGTGATAGGAAGGAATGAAACAAGGCAAAAAATTCGAAAACAATTTGCCAAGCTAGAAAGAGAGGAAAAACTAATATCAAAAATGGGTAACAACGGTATAGAAAACCCGATCCGGGAATAGGAACCTAATGCCAAACTTTGATAACGAAAAGAAACTAATATGACCAAATGCAAGGATGACCCTAAGAAGAAGCGGTCATACCTAACATGCGGACAAACCTCCAGAACACAGCAGGATCAAGGGGCTTGGTGAAGGGGTCAGCACAGTTATCCACGGTGTTAACATAGGCAACATCCAGTGAACCATCCTCCACCAGCTCCTTGATGTAGTGATGAATAACATCAATGTGCTTGCTGCGAGGCAGGAGCTGCCAGTCTTTGGCCCAACTTAGAGACCCTAAGTTGTCACCCTGAATGGTAACCAAAGCACAAGGCAGACCCAGATCCACCCTCAATTTCTTCAACCATTGTACCTCCCTGGCAGCCTGGGACAGGGCCTGATACTCAGCCTCACTAGAGCTAATGGCAACAGTAGGCTGCCTCTTGCTCATCCAGTTCACTATGCACCCCCCAGCTAGCACAGCAAAGCCAGTCTGAGACCGCCTGTCAGACCCATCATCAGCAAAGGATGAGTCACTAAAGACAGTAAAAGAGAACTCAGGGTTGTGGGTGTAAGTGAGACCCAGGTGGGAATGTGTTCTCAAATACAAGAGCAACCGCTTGGCAGCCCCCCAGAGAGGGACGGTAGGGTGAGCAGAAAACCTGGACAGGTAGCTCACAGCAAAAGAAATATCAGGCCTGGTGCAAGTAGCCAGGTATAGCAAAGCACCCACAAGAGAGAGGTACTGGCTATTAGACGGCAGGGGTTCTCCAGGGGCGTCAGAAACGGTGGACTTGGCCATGGGGGCAGCAAACCTGGGTGGGGCAGCATCAGTAAGACCAAACTGCTCCACCAGATCAACAATGTAGGTGTGCTGAGAGATGTTGATCTGAACACACCTGCCTTCAGAATCAAGTGTAACATGCATGTCCAAAGAGAGGAACTGAACCGGAACACCCATCTCTTTGACCTCCCAGCCAGCCTTTTCCATAGCCTGGATAAGCAACACATACCTATCCAGCTCACTAAAAGCACAGATAAAATCATCAACATAGGTCAGAACATAGCTCCACCCACCATCAGAATCCTTCCTAAAATACAGAGCAGGTTCAGCCTTGCACATAGTGAAGCCGTGTGCAACCAGAACCCGCTTGACATCCCTACTCCAAGCCCTGGGTGCCTGCTTCAATCCATAAAGAGACTTGAGCAGCTTGCACACAAGGGGAACACCGTTGGGACCAAGGTGCTGAAAGCCCTCAGGCTGGCGGCAGTACAGGTCCAGACCAGGTTCCAGCTTAGCGTTCAGAAATGCAGTTTTGATGTCCAGCTGCCGAACAAACATCTTTCTATGAGTGATGGCAGCCAGGAGCACCCGAAGACCTGCTTTAGAGGAGACAGGGGCATATACGTCATGAAAATCCAGCCCAGGACGTTGCAGAAAGCCACGTACCACAAAACGTGCCTTGAAGCGTATAGAACCATCAACCCCAATCTTCTTCACAAATAACCACCTGCCTGACAGGATCTTTTGCTTACGAGGCTGTGGAGTGAGTACCCAAGTACCATGGGCATGTAGGGAAGCCATCTCATCCTTCATAGCAAGAAGCCATTGATCCCTGTCAGGGTTGGTAGGGAGCATGGCAGCTTTATAGGTTAGTTCAGTGGAGGGGGCAACAGATGCTCCCACGTACAAGCAGTTTACTTGTACATGAGCAGCGGGGATATCAGCAGTATCAGCAGTAACCGGTAGTAGAGCCCCCAGTGCAGAACTACTGCCTGGTTGAACAGGGCCGGCCTTATTTGCCTCTAATTCAACGAAGCCTGGGTCGACCGGAACACCCCAGCCATACGCAGTATCGGAGCCTGACCAATGATCAAGATCATCACTTGCACTATCGGCAAAGGCTACATCATCACCCGGGCTCCCGATTAATCTATCAGGAACGGCAGGAGGCGAAGCGCTCACCAACCCCTTCGAGCCATCCAAGATGATTGGAGCAGGGTGACTATTAGACAATGGACCTATAAGAGGCTCCACTATGATCTGAGATTGTCGTAATCCTAGAGCTTCACCGACGGAATTTGACGCAGAGGAGGGCCTGGCGACCCCCTGAGATTCGGCTAAGATTTTATCCGTAGGAACTGCAGAACCTCGCCCGCCCAGTGCATTCTCACGCAATACAGTACCAGCAGCCCCTGACCGGGGACGCAGAATCATCCTATGGCCAGGACAGTGGTCAACAATTGGGGAAAGCAAAGGATCTAGGGAATGGACCGCAGCCTCAGGCATGTGTCCGTTGATAGCGGCAGGGATGCTAGAAACATACGGCGACCCGTCATAGGGAGGAAGCCCAGGAATACAGTTATAGCTAAACTGTTCATAGAAGAGTACATCACGACTCTCTACTACCTGGCGCAACTTAGGAACCCAAATAAAATAACCCTTACTCACCAGAGAATACCCAACCAGTCTACCAGATAACGCCCTTTCGTCCAGCTTGTTACGTTTCTTCCCATTGACTAACGTGACATAGCAGGGGCATCCAAAAACACGTAACAACGACACATCAGGCATCACCCCATAAAACAACTCATAAGGTGTCTTGCGTCCCTGATTGGGCAGTCGGTTACGAAGGTAACAAGCAGCTAGGAAGGCATAAGGCCGGAAAGACTTAGCTAGCTTTGATTCCAGGTGGATACTCCTAGCTATAGACTGCAAGACCCCATTATACCTTTCCCCAGTTGCGTTCTGCTGGGCAGTGTACACCAACGATAACTCATGTACTGCCCCAACCGATATCAGCCAATCCTCGAACCATTTAACTATAAACTCCTTGGCCCTGTCAGATCTCAGACACTTAAAGGCAAACCCCTGCAGCTGATTTGACCATCTGAGGATGATAGTTTGGACTGCTAAGGGAGCTTCATCCCTGGTCCTCAAGCACAATACTTCAGCAAAGCCAGAGAATTGGTCTATGAGGCACAGGATGTAAAACTCCCCACGCAGACCCCTAATATGAACTGGTCCCATTATATCCAAGTGAAGTCGTTGGAGAGGTGCACGGATCTCAGTTTTGCTTTCTTTAGGAAAAGGGAGACGTTTGCCCTTAGCCTTGTGACAAGCATCACATGGGATCTTACCCAACTTTTGCACTTGACCCAGACTGAGGGGTAAGTTCTTAACCATACCACTCTTGACAAGTTTGTGTAAGGCACTATAGCCGGGATGACCCAACCGCCTATGCCACAACCATGCAGGAGTGGTAGGGAGAACAACTCCACCGTCCTCATCAACATCAAGTGCAAACGCTGGATAATTGTCAGCAACTCTTAAACAACGACTGGAGGTGTGACAAGGCCTACATGCAAACTTGTACACACCATCACTGGAGGCAGGGAAGGACCAGAGAACAGAAGAGCCCTGAGTGGCAGTGCAACTAAGACTATCAAAAGAAACCTGGCAGTGGAGAGAATGATCCACAGCATTTACTGACAGGAGATTCACCGGACAGTGAGGGATATAAAGAACATTGGTTAGAGTGATTGATGTTGGTAACCAATCACTACATAACACAATGGATCCCTTACCCTCTGACCGTTGAATCACCCCGTCACCAAATCGAACCGTAGGCCCAACAGCAGAAGATTCAAACACAGTGAACAAAGACTTATCACCCGTGATTGACATTCCAGCTCCAGAGTCCACATGCCAGACACCCTCAGAAAGACTAGGGCTACACACGTATCAGCTTGAAATCACTCCGGTAGAGTGGACAGTAGATTAAAGCAGCGGAACAGACGCACCAATCTATACACGGAGACAAGGATGACGTTACAGACACAGGAGACCCATAAAGGGGCACCTGTGGTGAAAGGAGGCGGTAGACAGGAACCTAACAGGGTACAGATCAGACCGGAGACGTAGGTGACAGGAAGCTGCCACTGAGTCATCTCAAGATGACTCAGTCCCACGGGAAGCTGGCTCAGGAGAGCCGATAGTTCTAAGGGAGTACATAAGTAGTCACCAAGTCATAAAACGCGTGAGAGCACCGCTATACATGCTGATACTCCACCTATGACACAGGTGACATACAATAGTACTACTCCACCTATGGCACTGGTGACATAGAACTATATGTAACAAATTAAAAAAAAAAAAATCAAAGAACTCCGGAAAAAAAAATCGAGAGAAACTTCAAATGAAACCCGAAGGGTGTAAGGGAAGGTATGAAGCAAGGCAAAGAACCAAAATGTGCCAAGTGGATATAAGAGGACAACTAAATATCAAAGTCGGGTAACAACGGTATAGAAAACCCGATCCGGGAATAGGAACCTAATGCCAATCAATGATAACTTAAAGAAACTGTAAATGTAACCAAAGAAACCCTAAAATGTAACCAAAAATTCCAGAATACATGTAACCAAAAAAAATGGTTTAAGGAGAAGCAGTCATTCCAAACATGCGAATGAAACGCCAGAACACCATAGGATCAAGGGGCTTGGTGAAGGGGTCAGCACAGTTGTCCTTAGTGTTAACATAGGCAACATCCACCTGGCCATCCTCCACCAGCTCCTGGATATAGTGATGGATGACATCAATGTGCTTGTTGCGAGGGAGCAGCTGACATTCATTGGCCCAGCTCAAGGACCCCAAGTTGTCACCCTGAATGGTGACCAGGTCACAAGGCAGCCCTAGATCAATTCTCAACTTTTTCAACCATTGCACCTCCCTGGCAGTCTGAGACAGGGCCTGATACTCAGCCTCACTGGAGCTAACAGCAACAGTGGGTTGCCTTTTGCTCATCCAATTCACAAGGCAGCCTCCAGCAAGCACAGCATAGCCAGTCTGAGATCTCCTGTCAGACCCATCATCAGCAAAGGATGAGTCACTAAAGACAGTAAAAGAGAAACCAGGGCTGTGAGTGTAAGTGAGGCCCAGATGGGAATGTTCTCTCAAATACAAAAGCAAGCGCTTGGCTGCAGCCCACAGGGGGGCAGTGGGTTGAGCAGAAAACCTGGACAGGTAGCTAACAGCAAAAGAAATATCAGGCCTTGTGCAGGTAGCCAGGTACAGCAAAGCCCCCACAAGAGAGAGGTACTGGCTATTAGAGGCCAGAGGTTCTCCAGGAGGATCAGTGACAGTGCACTTGGACATGGGAACTGAAAACTTGGGCTTGGTAGCAGCAGTGAGACCAAACTTCTCCACCAGCTCAACAATGTAGGAGTGCTGGGAGAGGTCGATCTTAACACACCTGCCGTCAGAATCAAGTGTACAAGTCATGTCCAATGAAAGGAACTGGACAGGTACACCCATTTCCTTGACTTCCCACCCAGCTGCTTCCATAGCCTTGATCAGCAAGGCATACCTATGCAGCTCACTAAAAGCACAGATAAAGTCATCCACATAGGTCAGGACATAGCTCCACCCACCAGTAGAATCCCTCCTGAAATACAGAGCAGGTTCAGCTTTGCACATGGTAAAACCGTGGGCAACCAAAACCTGCTTTACATCTTTGCTCCAAGCCCTGGGTGCCTGCTTCAAACCATAAAGAGATTTAATTAGCTTGCACACAAGGGGAACATTGTCAGGACCAAGTTCATGAAAGCCCTCAGGCTGGTAGCAGAACAGGTCCAGACCAGGTTCCAGCTTGGCATTCAATAATGCAGTCTTGATGTCCAGCTGCCTCACAAACATTTTTCTATGAGTGATGGCAGCAAGGAGCACACGAAGACCTGCTTTAGAGGAGACGGGGGCATATACATCATGGTAGTCCAGCCCAGGACGTTGCAGAAAACCACGAACTACAAAACGAGCTTTAAAACGCAAAGAACCATCAGCCCCATGTTTCTTGACAAATAACCATCTGCCAGATAGAATCCTCTGCCTAGGAGGCTGTGGAGTGAGGACCCAAGTGCCATGAGCATGGAGGGAGGCCATCTCATCCTTCATAGCCTGCAGCCAGAGATCTCTGTCTGGGTTGGTAGGTAACATTGCAGCTTTATAAGAGAGTTCAGTAGAGGTAGAAATAAAAGCCCCCACGTACAAGCAGTGTACTTGTACATGGGCAGCGGGGATATCAGCAGTATCAGCAGTAACCGGTAATAAAGCCCCCAGCGCAGCACTCATGCGTGGTTGAACAAGGCCGGCCTCCTTTGCCTCTAAATCGTCGAAGCCTGGGTACACTGGAACACCCCAGCCATACGCAGTATCTGACCCGGACCAGTGTTCGAGGTCATCACTCACATCATCTGTGACGGCCACATCGTCGCAATGCCTGGTCCGGTATAAACCACCAGGTATAGCAGGGGGTGAAGTGATCAACAACTCCCGCGAGCTATCCAAATAGGTGGACGGGGGGTGGCGACTAGTGAGCAGTGGACCTGTACTAGGTTCCACTATGACCCGAGGCTGTCCTAATCCTACGACTTCACCGACGAAACGTGGCGCAGAGGTTGGCCCGGCGACCCCCTGAGATTCGAATAAATTAGAGCTTGAAGGAACATCAGACTCCCCCTGGCCCAATGCCGCCGCACGCGATACAGCACCATCATTACCTGGCCTGGGACGCATCGTCATCCCATGACCAGTAAAGCGGTCAACAATCGGGGTTGGTAAAGGGCCCAGGACATTGTCAGTAGTATCAAGCCCTTTACCGATGATAGCGGCAGGGGTGCGAGAAAAATACTGAGATCCATCATAGGGAAAAAGCCCAGGGATACAGTTATAGCTAAACTGTTCATAGAAGAGCACATCACGACTCTCTACCACCTGGCGCAACTTAGGAACCCAAACAAAATAACCCTTACTCACCAGAGAATACCCAACCAGTCTACCAGATAACGCCCTTTCGTCAAGCTTATTGCGCTTCTTCCCATTCACTAAGGTAACATAGCATGGGCACCCGAACACGCGCAATAACGATACATCAGGTAGAACCCCAAAGAACAACTCATAAGGAGTCTTGTCACCCTGATTAGGCAGCCGGTTGCGTAGGTAACACGCGGCGAGGAAGGCATAGGGCCAGAAGGACTTAGTGAGCTTAGACTCCAAGTGAATGCTCCTAGCTACGTTCTGAAGGACCCCATTGTACCGTTCCACAGTCGCATTCTGCTGAGCAGTGTAAGCCATGGACAATTCATGCACAGCACCAACCGATTCTAACCAATCCTCGAACCACTTCACTATAAATTCCTTAGCCCTGTCAGACCTAAGACACTTGAAAACAAATCCATGAAGCTGAGTCATCCATCTGAGGATGGTAGTTTGAACTGCTAAGGGAGCTTCATCCCTGGTTCTCAAGCACAAGACCTCAGCATAGCCAGAGTATTGGTCAGTGAGACACAGAACATAAAACTCCCCACGCAAGCCCCTAATATTAAATGGCCCCATGATGTCCAAGTGAAGGCGTTGTAATGGGGCACGGATCCTAGTTTTGCTTTCTTTAGGAAAAGGGATACGTTTTCCCTTTGCCTTCTGACAAGCATCACATGGGATCTTAGACAGTCTTTGCACCTGTTGGAGAGTGAGGGGTAAGTTCTGAACCAAACCCTTCCTTACAAGGTTGTGCATGGCATCATAGCCAGGGTGACCCAGCCGCCTATGCCACAACCATTCAGGAGTGGTAGGGATCACAACTCCACCATCCTCATCAACATCAAGAGCAAAAGCTGGATAATCTTCAGCACCATACAAACGGCCACGAGGGGTGTGACAAGGCCTACATGCAAACTTGTACACACCATCACTGGAGGCAGGGAAAGACCACAGAACAGAAGAGCCCTGTGTGGCAGTACAACTAAGACTATCAAAAGAAATCTTGCAGTTGTGAGCATGGGCAACAGCATTTACTGACATGAGGTTCACCGGACAGTGTGGGATGTAGAGAACATTGGTTAAAGTGATTGGTGTTGGTAACCAATCACTACATAACACAATAGAACCCTGACCCACAGACCGTTGAACCACACCATCACCAAATTTAACTGCTGGCCCAGTCTCAGAAGCATGAAACACAGTGAACAAAGACATATCACCTGTGATTGACATCCCAGCTCCAGAATCAACATGCCAGACACCCTCAGACAGGCTCGGGCTGCAGACATTTGAAAATTTCGCAGTGCAAGAGAAAAGGACAGAGCGTACCTCCTATTTCTTGTCCAAAGCATACCCATCAATCTGAGCCTGCAAGGAGGCCAGCTGCCGCGGAGTAAGCACACCTGGAAGGGCCAAGGCCATGGGCACCGGATTGGTAACCGGTGCACCAGGCTTGGTCTTACGCAGGTGCGGATGCTTCGTGAAACAGCGATCCTCCGAGTGGGTCGTCTTGCTGAGGCATGGGCCCCAAGTGCAATCCAGACGTCGCTTGTTGGAACCAGAACCCTGAGAACCAGATCCCTGCCCACGCTGAAACGCAGCATTGGCAGGAACCTGGGGAGCGTCCCGGGACCAACCAGGATGCCTGGAGTCGGACCTGGGGAGAGCAATGTTCAAAATGTCGAGAGACCGATATGCCTCCAGACAAGACCAGTAATCTACAGTCTGTCTGTTAGCCAACATCATACCGTACTGGATCCGCAGCGATTCAAATCGGATCAAACGGATCCCATTCACAATGGTTTCCATGGCGTGGCGCTGAGTGACAGGATGTCCAGCACTGCGGAGGTCAGTGCACAGACTGCGAACCATGCGAAAGAAATCATCGACACGGTCAGAAGGGCCCATGTGCGCATTATGAAGTTCGATACGCATGAGAGGGACTCTAGAGGCAAGGGCATCAGACTGCGTCTTCCGGATATCCAAAAGGATATCCCGAGGGGTGGCAAAGTCCTGGTATACCTTGACCATATCGTCCTCCATGTTCGCGAGCATCATAGTTAAACACATGAACTCCTGACGTTCGAGAGGCAGTGCACTGAACCCCAACAGTGCAGGATCAAACCGAGACTCACCATGAATGAGGGTATTAGACCCAGCTCCATTCGCAGAAGGGACAGGAGCCAAGGACCTACGAATGTCCATGAAATACTCCGCAGCAAGACCAGCGTCAAGAGCGCGCTGGTCGTCTATGTTCCTAATCACAGGAATGGACCTCGCAACACTCATAAGCAGCTCGAAATCTGGGCTAACAGGACACAGAGGGACAGGCACTCGCACAAACTGATAACCAAGCTTCTCGTGATCACTACGCCTCGTACCACCAAAGGAAACACCATGATCTGGGGGATACAGAATCCCAGAAGTGACTGGACCAAGAAAAGAACGACACCTGGTACCAAGCTCAGAGAAAGCCATCACTCGGCGATGCCTCAGCTTCACACTAACATTTGCCATTGTAGCCTGCATATCCATCCGACCGTACAAAGAGCGGTTCAAGGACTCACCATCCCGTCGATCCTGGTTGATCAGGCGGTAGTCCCGCAAGTTCAAAGTCGGAGGAGATCCACCAGTGAGCAGATGCTCCCAAGATTCGCATGACCGCGTATATAGCATAGGAGGAGGGCCAGGGGCAGGAGGCAGCTCCACCGGCGGAGGCGGAGGGGGTTCCAGGGAGGCACCAGCAGCAGAGGTGCGTGCAGAGGAAACAGCAGCCTCGCGAGAGCGAGTGTGGTAGCCAGGGAGGCCACGCTCCATGGGGGCAGATGCAGAGGAAAAAGAAGCAAAGCCCTTCAAGAAAGTGGGCTTAGCCACCTCCGGGTAAGCCGGGGGAACAGGCTCAAAGGGAGGCGCCGACGAAGGCTGAGGCTGATACACAGGCGAAAGCTCTCGATTAGGCATCTGCTGATCAGCAGGCTCATACACCGGCGAAACAGCGGAAGTCTCAAAGACACGAGTGGCAGCAGCAGATGGGGTCACGCCACCAAAGTCAGCACTCGTAGCACTCTTCAAGTCCTCCTCATCATCAGTAGTAGTAGAGTAGTCTTCATCATAATTGAAGGGGACGCAATGAGGCTGCGGGTCTGATGCACAACGGATGATCTGTGTCTGTACACAACACAGCTTCATCAGGACATCCTCAACATCAGAGGACAGGCGTCGAACATTGAGAGAAGGAACCGTAAAGTTGGAGGATTGATCGGGGAGGGTTACTTCCTTGATGGCGGAAGGACCCTCCTCTCCGGCAGCAGAGGCCGCTGGCGCGCAGTCGTCTAGCCAATCTAGGGAGTACATAAGTAGTCACCAAGTCATAAAACGCGTGAGAGCACCGCTATACATGCTGATAACACGTTAGAGAACTTCGTAGTGCAAGAGAATAGGACAGAGCGTACCTCCTAGTTCTTGGACATGGCGTACCCATCAATCTGAGCCTGCAAGGAGGACAACTGCTTGCGAGTCAGCGAACCTGGAAGGGCCAAGGCAACGGGCACGGGTTCAATGCCCGGTGCACCAGCCTTGGCCTTTCGCAGGTGCGGATGTTTCGTCCAGCGACGGTCCTCCGAGTGGCTCGTTTTGGAAAGACAGGGGCCCCAAGTGCAATCCAAGCGCCTCTTGGTAGTCCCGGAACCCTGAGGACCAGGTCCCCTGCCACGCTGAAAAGCAGCATGTCTGAGTAAAAAGCAAAAAAACTGGAAATGTTGAAAAGGGTATGAAGGGGAAGGGGGGGGGGGGGGGGGGGGGGGGGGGGGGTCAATCGTTTCCACCTTCCTCTAACCTTGACCACTTCCCGATGCCCACACTAAATCTGGGCCTGGCTTTCTATGGTGTTTTGTATACTCCCGGAAGAAACATGGGTGATAAATCGCTAGGGACCGGCATATCGTATGATGCTGACCAAAGGGGAGTATGATATCATATGGTATCATACAAATTGTACCATGTGATATTGTATATGAATGTTAACTTTAGCCTAGTCAGACTAACGCCATCATATGATATCATATGATGACATGAAATCATATGATATCATATATTGCCGTCCCCTATAAATTACATATGTAATCCTACAAAAGAGTAGGCGCACATCACAGTGTGCCTACTCTTTTGCAGTAGTGGCAACGCCATTCAAACTGAATCCTTGGTGTCGCTGGTTTGTGTAGGGAGACCCACCTCCTGGGTTAGAAGTCCTTTCACAACTTAAAAAAACTTTCCACTGCAGGTCACCCTCGCTTAAGAATGGCGCAAAGCATGACAATGCGTGCTCAAGCACAACCTAAGTGCAAGCACTCCAGCTGAAGCTCCACCTATGATCAGATGATGTACCTCCCCACCCCACCCCCACCCACCGCCTGCTCTCACCCCTGTCACCCCACCCCTGCACCCACCCACCCACCCACCCACAACTTACCTCGGCAGGCCTGTGGCCACCAGCATTTAAGTTTGATCTGGAGCATGATGACGAGTGCCCAAGCCCACTCTATACGCACCACTGCACCACGAGCTCCACCAATGATTAGATCATCTCTACCAGGGCTTGCCAAGCCTAGCAACACACGCTCAATACCGAGCTTTACTACTTCAGCCCTGTTTCAGACCTCACATCCCTACCGCGGAACTGCGACAGCCCTGCAGCAGCCCTCGCACACACTGCTCTTGCCATCTTCTTTCGTTATTACCGCCCCAGCCCATTTCAATCGACAGAGTCTCAGCCATGACATCGCCAGAGTGTTTGTGTACAAGTGTCAAGAGGTAGGTGCATGTCCCTTCATTTGTTTGTGTTTGTATTTGCTTTTGTATTTATTGTTGCGTTTGTGTTAGTGTTTGCTTGTATTAATGTCTGTGTTTGTGTTTTTGTCTGTCTGTGTTTTTGTCTGTGTCTGTGTCTGTGCCTGTGCGTGTGCCTTTGCCTGTGTCTTTGTCTGTGTTTAGATTTGCATTGGTAATGCTTTGTCTTCCCTTTCCATTCATTTGCCTCTGCCCACCAAAAAATATCTAACATGTTCATTCAACCACCTCTTCCCAACAACCGTAATCTTTCCTTTTTACTCTTGTTACTTTGATCAGGTAGACGGAGCTTTGAATTCGGTGGACACACCTGGAGCACTAAGAGCGAGCTTAGGGAGCATTTGAAGGTGCAGTTCTGGTCCTAGAGGATATTGTGGTAGTCAGTGCATGGCATTATATTTGGCAACTTATAGCAGCTTCTAGGAAGCTTACAGAGCAGGTAGATGGAGCTTTGAGTTTAGTGGACGCATCTAAAGGACTAAGACCGAGCTTATTAGAGAGCACTTAAGGTGTGGTACTGGTTGTTTTTTTGTTTGCTTTTTTTTTTTTTGCCATACTGGTGCTGGTACAGGTGCTGGTGCAGCACAGTGCTTTCATTTTTAATCTGTCTACCCCTGGACTGTAACATACATAGAGTGTGGCAAATATATTGATATGGCCCCAACTGATATATATATATATATATATACGAGGGGGGGGCAAGGAAAAAGATTTCGTACCGCACGTTCGATATGGATAGAGAACCGCGAGCAATAGTCGATACAAAAAAAATCATGTCGATACACCCACGGGCGGCCGAGATACGAGGGGGGGGGGGGGGGGGGGGGGGGGGGGGGTCCGACCGTTTTTCCCAATTGTATTTGTACCTCGTGTAACTTTCTTGCCAGTGCGAATTTTTGAGCGTGACGTACACCATTGAGAAGGTCTCGACGAGAGGAGTACAAATCTGAAGTCGTTAGTTAGTGACACCAAGGGTGTAATTGGTGAATCTCCTGGAAGGTACATCCAGGCTGGACGCCAGGCTGGACGTGACCCAGACCTTCGCGTCCAGCTTGGAACGAGCGGCAGTATGGGCGGAAAAAGGCGCGCGCGCAACGCGTTCTGAATTCCGGCCCCCTACCGTACGAAGTTCCTAAAGCAGTCGAGCCTGGGGTCGAGCACTCGAGCCCCCCCCCCACCACCCCACCCCACCACCCCACACCTTCCCCCCCCTCCCCCCCACCCCACCACCCCAAAACACACACACCACCCGAGCCGACCATCAGGCTCCAGAATACAAGTTGAGTAGATCAAGCCATGATAATGATGATGATAAAGATAAAAAGACAGATAAAAAACGCCTTCAGTCGATTTTCGTGATCTTCTCCTAGGGCGCGGACGACTGCTGAGCGCCCAAGAAAGTTGTAAAAATACTAAAATCTAAATAACTTTGTCCAAACTTGATATTTATAAATTTTGGTTGTATGGTTGGAAAGGCCTTGCCGAGATGATGCTCATGGACCCCCCTTTCACTATGTAATACTGTCTGGGTGTCTAGATATGAGGTCTCAAAGAGGGGGAGGGGGGGGGGGGGGGGGGGGGGTCCCCGGGGGTTAAAATAACAACTTCCGAACGTGCGGTCAGCCAACTTTATTCCTGCCCCCCCCTCGTATATATATATATATATATATGGTATATCAGTACATCAAGGAGGCCTCTGAAAAATCTGGGATTATTTTAAATGTAGGCTACATCATATTGAGGTGCCCTGTGCCTTAAAGCAAACAAATGATTTTGTTTATATTTTGTTTAGTTAAGTAACCACTTGTGAAGGTTGCTGCCGGCGCGGTCACATACTAAATGGTCACGATATAGCCTCCATACCAACCCATCATCACCAACATCAGCAATTCAGCATACATCATGTCCTGGAAAAGTCTTTATACTGTCTATTGTTTTTAGTTTCATAGACTCATAGTGTGCTCCCTGGTTTCTGTGGGTATGACACGGGGGGGACTTGGAATTGGAAGACAGTGAGCAGCCCAGTGTTGGCTGAAAAAGCATGCAAACATTCAAGCTTGAGTATATAATAAATTCATCATCATCATCATCATCATCATCATCATCATCATCATCATCATCATCATCATCATCATCATGACGTGATCGCCTTACTAGGGTAGCAGATTAGTAATGTTACATGGGCACATTGTGCAGTCACCCTGAATCACCCCCCTTAATGCAACAGACTGATATGCTGCAATGCTAATTTCATTGGCAACACATATTAACTCTCGGAAACAATTCTGATATGTGGTTGTGCAAATCTCGGAAAATATAATAACACTCGATAGCACGAGCGATGAACAATTTCATTGAGCGGTGCTGAGCTTCATGGGCCTGGTATGTATGGAGGCAAGGCTGTATGGTTCTGTCCCATGTGCTGATCTTAGTCGGCAGACTGCCAACCAGGTTTGTAGGTGATCTGACTTCCAGTTGTAAGGGCGTGACATCACACCAACTTGAGAACAGACACTTCCTGCGGAATCGCCTCAGAGCCCTTGCTTCTCGCTCAGATACAGCTTTGCGTCTTGGATTAGGAGGCTAATTAAGTAGGCGCAATGGAGGGAGCGCGGAAGCTTCGCGAGTAGGTGCGGATGGAAATTGCGTGGTCGTCCCTTTCCCAGGTGCGGATGGAAATTGCGTGGTCGTCCCTTTCCCAGGCAGTACCGGGCAGTAAGGAATGCGAAATATGCTGATGCACAGATGTGAAGAGGAACGCATGAAGGGAAAGAGAATTGCCAGTTTCAGTCGACGACACGAATGGCCTAGATACATCTATATTATTCTACCGGGACCAGGGGGGGGCGTCGGACAAAGGGTATAGATATATCTTGGGCTTACTTCGTGGACGTTCTACTTCTTGTTCTTGCTTATTGCTTCTTTGGCGCATTGCTTTATCGCTTTTACCCTGTGATTTTGAGGATGGTTGAAAGATCCCCCCAGATGTTGTGGAGTGGGCTCGTCTTGGGTCGTGTATGGCCTGTCTTGGACAAAACAAGAATGTGATGTAAGTACTGGTCCTGGGGAATATTGTGGTGGTCAGTGCATGGTATTGTAATTGGAACATATAGCAGATTCTAGTATACAACTATCTGCTTAGCACAAACTCCCCCCCCCCACACCACCACCACCACCACCACCACCACCACACACACACACACACACACACACACACACACACACACACCACCACCGTCGTTTGTTTGGTTTAAGTTCACCTGTGCTTGTTTTCTTTATTCTTTTTGGTAAACTACCTTTTCTGTTTTTAAAGGCGGGCAAGTCCCTTTAGCCTATTCGGCAACCTCTGGACTGTGAAAAATTACAGCAGCTTCTAGGCAGCTTGCATAGCAGGCAGATGGATCTTTGGGATCGGTGGACACATGTGGAGGACTGAAGTTTCAGTTGGTGTCATTAATGTGCAGTGCAGTGCAGACGTGATGCAGCTGCTGCTGCTGCTGCTAATGATGACGACAATGATAATGACATATATTTCATTGTTGGTGGTTTTGGTGGTATGGTAGTGGCCGGAGTTTTTCTTCTTGGTTCCGTAGCAGCTTCTTCTTCTTCTTCTTCTTCTTCTTCTTCTTCTTCTTCTTCTTCTTCTTCTTCTTCTAGGCAGCTCCCCTAGCTGATAAAACTGATGAAACCTTACTTCCTCTCTTGCAGTCTGTGCTTTATAATACTGCACATGGGAGGAAGCTGGAGGGTGATTATGAGGGGCTCCTTCGTGCCCTGCGTGACAGCAACCCACAAGCAGCACATACTATTGAGCCTGGTGTGCATGACAGCAACCCATAGGCAGCACAGACTATTGAACCTGGTGTGGCAGCCATGTATGTTGACCAGGCTGCAGACATGAATGGGCAACGATCCGATTTTGATGCAAGGCCATGCTCTGTGGTGTCATCTGATGATCAGCCTCTTGAGCTGGACAATGAGTCTGTAGCTCCATGTCAACGGAGAGACCCCACCCCTGACAGGAGTGCGCAGACACCATTAGCCGCACGGCATCGTGAGGGGAGGAATAAGCATGCAACACGGAATCGACAACAGAAAGATCCCACCCCTGACAGGAGTGCGCAGACACCATTAGCTGCACGGCGTCGTGAGGGGAGGAATAAGCATGCAACACAGAATCGACAACAGAAAGATCCCATCCCTGACAGGAGTGCGCAGACACCATTAGCTGCACGGCGTTGTGAGGGGAGGAATAAGCATGCAACAAAGAATCGACAACAGAAATATCCCATCCCTGACAGGAGTGCGCAGACACCATCAGCTGCACAGCGTCTTGAGGGGGGGGATAAGCATGCAACAGATAGTCATGAGCAGAGGGTCCCCCTTCCTGAAAGCGCTTCCACACCATCAACTGTAGCTAGGCAGAGTGAGCTGGCTGAGCAGCGTATTGAGACGGCGGATGGGTTGGAGACAGCGGATGGGTTGGAAGCGGCGGCGGCGGCAGATGGGTTGGGGACGGCGGATGGGTTGGAGACGGCGGATAAGTTGGAAGCGGCGGCGGCGGCAGATGGGTTGGGGACGGCGGATGGGTTGGAGACGGCGGATGGGTTGGAGACAGCGGATGTGGCCTATAGTCAAGCGAGGGGCAAATTTCCTGATAGTGCTTCAGCACAATCTGATGAAGAGCCCCTGGAGATGGTGAATGGACATGCAATCAACAATCATGAGCAGAGGGACCCCATTCTTGACAGTGCTTCCACGCCACCAGCAAGAGCTAGGCAGAATAGGATGGGTGAGAAGCAACTTGCATGGAAGATTGAGTTTGTGTCACTTTGGGACCCCCTCCCTGACAGCGTTACCATGCCATATACTGATGCAAGGCAGAGTGAGCTGGCAGGCCAGCGCTTAGAGAAGGTGGATGAGTTGGAAGCATGCAGTCACCAGAGGGACCCTACTTCTGCTGGCATCGCTTCCATGCCATCAACTAAAGCAAGACAGAGTGAGCTGGGTGAACCGCATATTGAGACAGCGGATGGGCTGCCAGCCTTTAGTCAAGCGAGGGGCAACGTACCTGACAGCGCTTTCAAGCCATCTACTGAAGCAAGGCAGAGTGGGCTGGATGGAATGCGTACTGCAGTACGGTCAGAGAGTACTCCGACAACTGAAGACTTTCTCCCAGGCTACACGAACTTTCGACCTAAGAGCACTGACGTTTCAGAGTTTCTTTCAGTCGCGCCATGGACAGGAAAACTATCTGATGAAGACTCTTTTCCAGTCAACACAACCTTGCAACCTGAGTGCACTGACAGTACTAAAGACTCTCGCCCAGCCTACACAACCTTACTACGTGAGAGCACTGACATTTTGGAGAAGCCTCTTTCAGTCACGCCGCGGACAAGTGAACTATCTGATGGTTCTGAAGACTCTATTCTAGTCAACACAACCTTGCAACCTGAGTGCACTGACCTCACTGAAGACTCTCGCCCAGTCTACACAACCTTACTACGTGAGAGCACTGACATTTTGGAGAAGCCTCTTTCAGTCACGCCGCGGACAAGTGAACTATCTGATGGTTCTGAAGACTCTCTTCCAGCCAACACAGCCTTGCCATCTGAGTGCACTGACCTCACTGAAGACTCTCGCCCAGCCTACACGACCTTACAACTTGAGAGCACTGACCTTTTAGAGAAGCCTCTTTCAGCTACGCCGCAGACAAATGAACTATCTGGTGGTACTGAAGAGTCTCTTCCAGGCAAGACCTTGCGATCTGAGAGCACTGACCTTTTCGAGAAGCCGATTTCAGTCACACCAGGAATAAGTAGTGCATCATCTCAAGAGGATTGCCATACACCAGAGAGGTGCAAGCGAGCGTCCTTGCATGACTTGGAGGCTGCCTTCAGGACGCTCCAAGGGAATGGGACACAGACCACGTTGAGAGTAACAGTACGTGAGCTGGTGGATTTTCTTAAGGGGAAGACCATGCCAGATGGATCAGGCCCCTGGAAGAGGAAAGAGAAGCGCAAACAAGAGTTGTTAGTGGATGCTATTCAGGTACTTACAGCACCTGCTGCACCACAGGTGGATTGTTACACATTAGGGTGGTGCATGCGAGCGCCTGTTCACGACTTGGAGGCTGCCTTCAGGGCGCTCCAAGGGGATGGGGCACAGACCGTGTCGAGAGTAACAGTACGTGAGCTGGTGGATTTTCTGAAGGGTAAGCCCATGCCAGATGGATCAGGCCCCTGGAAGAGGAAAGAGAAGCGCAAACAAGAGTTGTTGGTGGATGCTATTCAGATACTTACAGCACCTGCCCCACCACAGGTGGATTGTTACACATTAGGGTGGTGCATGCGAGCGCCTGTTCACGACTTGGAGGCTGCCTTCAGGACGCTCCAAGGGGATGGGGCACAGACCGTGTCGAGAGTAACAACACGTGAGCTGGTGGATTTTCTGAAGGGTAAGCCCATGCCAGATGAATCTGGCGCCTGGAAGAGGAAAGAGAAGCGCAAACGGGAGTTGTTGTTGGATGCTATTCAGGTACTTACAGCACCTGTTGCACCACAGATGGATTGTTACACATTAGAGCTTTCATGGAATGCAGATACTACAGACTTGTAGGGGGTTATATCTGACAGAGAGATAAAAGTTACTAGCAAGCACGATGCTTGGATAATGAAGGAGATGGCGGCAGGACAGTTAGTACTGCGACAGTAGTGCGCGCTACGACAGGGGCTTCGCCACTGTCAGGCAAGTGGTACAGAGTCCGATGGGGACTCAGACCGGAGCGCACTTGGCCACTCTAGGTACGACGTATAAGTCGTACTATAAAAAGAGTGGTGCAAGCAAGCGCATATGCACGACTTGGAGGCTGCGTTCAGGACGCTCCAAGGGGATGGGACACAGACCATGTCGAGAGTCACTGTACCTAAGCTGGTGGAGTTTCTGAAGGGTAAGCCCATGCCAGATGGATCAGGCACCTGGAAGAGGAAAGAGAAGCGCAGACGGGAGTTGTTGGTGGACGCTATTCAAGTACTAACAGCACCTGCCGCACCACCGGTGGATTGTTATACACCAGAGTGGTGCATGCAAGCGCCTGTGCATGACTTGGAGGCTGCGTTCAAGACGCTCCAAGGAAGTGGGACACCGATGGTGTCGAGAGTCACTGTACCTGAGCTGGTTGAGTTTCTCAAGGGTACGCCCATGCCAGATGGATCAGGCACCTGGAAGAGGAAAGAGAAGCTATTCAGGTACTTACAGCACCTGCCTGACTGCACTTGAGTTGGTACACACCAGATTGGTTTGTACAAGCGCCCCTGCACGACCTGGAGGCTGCGTACGCAGATCTTAGGGGTAATGGGACACCAACCATATCGATAGTTGCTGTACCACTGTTTTGTTTTGGACTATTAGCAGCAGCTTCTAGGCAGCTCCCTGGGCCAGCCACTGGGCTAAGCCTCACAAATTCAGCAGCGATAGAAAGCTGATTACGTTAGTTTCGAGGTGCACTAGGTTGCTTTAGTTTGGCTGATTATCGTGTTCAGATACCATTAAGGTAGACAGCCTGGGTAAGTGACGAGAGTAAGCAGGTTGTTGGAGTCTGAGATCACGAAGGAGGAGGTAGCCAGCTCTTCCATTCAAGTTGGTTGAAATGAGTGAGTCATAGTTTACATGTCTACCACATATACAAGCCGGAAAGTAGGCGAGGTACCATTTCACATTTGTTCACATAACGACATTGTCTACATAACGTTAGACTAACATGTAGTATTGTAGTCCCATATATATACTACATATTAGTATGTCCGTCATACGATGAGAATAGAAAACATATTTTTGAGGAAACAAAAATTGAACCTGAATTGGAGGGTAAAAACTCCAGCATGAAGCTGGTCATTAATCCTAATTCCTTTGAAGGATGGACATTCGTAAAAAATGTATTTCAAAATGAAATATGAATCGCACAATTAAATTATCATCCCAGATGAAATGACGATTTACTTATATTGTAGAATTAAATGATCATTGTAGCACGATCTCAGGGCCCCTGTCGGTAAACGATTGTCTGGGGTTCAGTTCATCGAGGCTTCTTATTTTTAAGCCCTTCCTATGGCGGATTGGAAAGTCCTTTTAGCCTACCCCTGGACTGTAACATACATACATATGAGCCACAACCAAGCCAACAGTAGCGTTTAGGAGCATGCAATGGCTGCGCTCCACTATTGCTACAACGTTGTTGTTTTCATTCTCTAAATGTAAAACAACATACCGGTATTTGGTTTGAGCTAAGTCTAATGACTGACATAAGGACCTGCCAAGAAACGACTAAAACGAAAGGAAGAAAAGGTATTCGTACTATTTTTATTCATTCCGTTGCCTTATATGGCTATATGCCTTATAGCTTGAGCCGAACCTAAGGTTTCAGATAAACAGTGCTCAATTGCCCTACTTGGCATGACTGGGCTCGATTTCGTGGTGATAAAATGTCCAGTGCCCATCGAGTCAATGAGGATGTTCAGCGACATCTGAGCTATTGTTACACACATTATTCATTTTACAACAGAACAACAATTCATATAAAAATTCAATTTTCTTCTTCTTTTCAAGTTCAACAAAAAATGCCCGAACCTGAGATACCGGTATAGTACTAAGCTGCTTGACAGGAAACTCTTGGACATTGATCAACACCATGCCCTCGACGAACAAGCAGACAGTTGCTAAACACTTAAACCCCCTACAGGCACTAGAAACCGAGACTGGCGTCTCCACAACTATGACTACAAGACCATCTGTGCACAACTCTTGGACGCAGACCGTGGAGTGTCCGTTGAATCCGAGACACAGATGTGTGAGTGTTTGTTTCGAATCAGATTCTGATCTTGGAATTGCGTGCACCTCAAGATGCAGATGAGTCCACCTGATCAACATGCTTATTTCTATTGATTAGATGCCAGTCACTGGGCCACCCTCCTCCCATTCCACACCCAGCTCAGACAGTTTCAGATGTGCTGCTGAATAGTCTGCGAAGAAGGCAGCCTCATCCGCTGCGTACTTCTCCGCATAGGGCTTGAAAGCCTCATCCGCGAAGATTGCAGCGTCCGTTGGCAACACAAGAAGGTCCTCTTCGTTCTGTGCCTTCATCACTGTGAAGTACGAGTTGTTGAATACAAGCCTGCAGCAAGTGGATGCGGTGCGTACATCATTGTAAATGTCTTTAATAGCTAAAGCTATAGTGCCATCCTTGAAAGGGGGGGTGCTTTTATCGGGGCCTTTTTAAATTGTTAACATAAAGGGACCTTTTTTAAACTCTTTATTAAAAAAAACATTTTGAATTGGAGGTTGCATAAGTGGTTGCAGGAGAGGTTGCATGGGAAATTGCACGAGAGGTTCCTCCTGCTGTTGTACCCCCATCGCACCCACACACACCCACACACTCCAACCACACAACCACACCCAACAACCACAACCATACCCAACAAACACACTACCATCACCACACCACACCCACACACTCCACCTGCTGCTGTTATTTTGACCATGTGAATGATGAGTTGTGGAACACAAGCCTGCAGCAAGTGGATGCGGTGCGTGGGTATGTGTATGGTGTCAGAGTGTGCATATTGCCATACTGCCACGTGTGTCCGCGTCCTCAGTGGGCCCACGCCTCTCTAGTGTACCCTTTACATCTCGGCCCCCCTTGCTGTACGATTGCCCTTACATCTCAGAACCCTTTGATTCTGGATGTCGCCTCCCTCATAAGTCGTCTTCTTGCTTCACGACGTTCCCTTTCGTCTTTCAACCGTCTCATCCGTCAACATATGGTTTTATATTTTAGTCTAGGGTTAGGCAAATAGACTAAAAAGACCTGCCCAACCTTGGTTTAGGAGGTTCTAATACGACTAAGTACTGATGAACTGGGACCCTACAAATCGCTTTACCCACAAAAGCCCCGAGTTCGTGCTATATAGATAATGTAACTTAATTATCATTGCAATCCCCCCCCTTCACTCCATCAAGCCACGGACACATTTGGAGTCCAGAAGAGCACCAGGGAAAATGCAATCATCATCATCACAGCGACAAAGTGGTATCACGCCCATTGAAAAGAGCACTGCAAATGGTGAAGTGTCAGCCAGTGTCAAGAAAAAGACCAACAACTCACCAATCCGGAGTCCAGGACTGTCCTCCAGGATTGCCAGGGCCGTCCTTTGTGTACTTAGTCTCAGCCTTGCCCCATCCTGATCGATCAGGCCTGGCCCTTCCGAGGGTGTGTCCCCCAGACAGGGCCACAATCTCTTTGTCATCCAGACCCATTCGATAGAAGATCTCCTCAAGTGATCGCCAGGGGAAGCACTGCCATCAGGGAATGGACCGCCAGCGCCTGATGAAAGAGATTAGGGTTGGGAGGTTAGGGATTCTGGAATAGAAAGTTAGAAAACCCCTAAGGCTGAGCAACTGAAAGTAAAGCTTAACAACTTCAAACTAAACCAATTAACAATTTGATGGCAACATATGCCCAAGGTGCAATAGTTCAACTGACTAGTGCCTGGCAAGTAGCCATCTGAGGCGCTAGCGTCCTACAACTAATCAAATCATCCATTGAATCGCTTATAACACATTAATGGCAGCAACTTAGGCCCAAGGTGCAATACGGGTAGTTCAATTGATGCATACCTGGCAAGTCTGTGATATTAAATGATCTCTGTAGCACCAACTTTGGCTACCCCTGGACTGTTAAAAACATACTTACATACATTTAAAAACATACGTACATACATTTAGAAGAACAAACAACAGGAAGACAGGGAAAGGGAACAAAAACATACAGGATGCAAATGCAATGCAGAGGCCTATGCAAAGGCCTATGCATACATACATCTATACATAAATGCTTCACCAGCGAATTTCTGACCGGCCATGACCGGCGACTTTTTTGAAATCTATCGTTCTGGAGTTCACGGTGGCAAATTACGTAATAATGCCCCCCCCCCCCCCCCCCCCCCCCCCCCCCCCCCCCCCCCCCCCCCCCCCCCCCGCACAAAAACAGGGCCTGGATCATCACGTATCGCCTTCAATGATCGCAATTTCCAAACTTGAGCAAATTTGGGCCCATTTCCTTCCCTTTCTTTCTTTCTTTCACGCACAACAATGTCGTCAACATCCTACGCCAGGCTAATAATCAGACAAGACGTGAACCTGGCAGGCTGCCCCGCACAATTCGCGATTGATGTGTTATCATCCTCTCCACCAACGTCATGCCATCGCATTGCCTGGTCCGCAGGCAATTATTACGAGATACTTTTGCATTTCTGAGACCTCCACTGGCATTGCCTACCCTAAGCGATATGGCCCTTGCACCCCTCATCCAATCTCTTTTCATTGTTTCAAGCATTGATACGTCCGTTGCTTAGCATGTTGCGATACAGGACTGGCTGAAATTTCCTGGTCAAAACAACAGCTGCAGACCCAACTGTGTTGCGCGCAAAGAAGGAGCTGCAGGCATGTCGCTGTGTGATTGTCGCTGTGTGATTGCGCATGCCCGGTATTCTCAGCGGGGGTCGGCTTTCGCAAGCTATTGGCAGATTCAGTTCAGATAGTTCCGCAGCTGCTTTTATCCACTTCGTAAGTCTGCATGATGTAGGCCCAAAGCTGGAGTCCTTTGTTGGCGTGTTTTTGTTTTTTCATTCCTCTTTATTCCATTATTTCCGCGTCCGATCTCCTTTGTTGTTCCCTCGTCGCTTTTTCTGCTCTTTTATTTTTTTCTTCCTCTCTCCCCCCTCTTTCTGCTTTTTTTGTTATTTTTTTTCATTGTGCCCTTTCTCCCGTCCGTCCCTCCCTTCTTCCTCCTCCGCTTCCTCTTTCCTTTTCTTTCTCCTTGGCCCGAGCTTTTACTTTCTCGCCATGCTTTTTCCCCTCTTTTCTTCGTCCTGTGGAAGCGGATGAGGTAGGGGGATAACAGGGGACCTAAAACAGTGCGGGCCGGTTGGCGCAGGGAAGAGAGATTGCGGGTAGGGGCCTTTTTTTCTGGGCAAGGAATGCGGAGCTGGCTGTGACCATAACCCACACTAATCCGGGTGGAAATGAAGGGGGCGGACGGTTGTTCTCTTGAGCTCCGAGGACGCTAACTCTTCGAGATAGGTGGGTAAGACGAAAGAGGGTAGAGGCGATTCCCTCTAGGTGGTTGTCGTGGAGGAGGGTCAAGGGGAAAAGCGGGGGGGGTGGGGAGATTGAGGGCAGGGGCGTGCGTAGGGGGTGGAGATGTGCTCGGTCGGATGGTGGAGATGACTGGGGGTGTAGGGGGGGTGCACTCAAATGGGGGAGGACAGACGTGTTCTGCCTTGTGTAAAGGGCGGGGGGAGGGGGGCCGGAAGATTTAGGGGGTAGGAGCAAACAGGGATAGGTAGGTCCTGGGGGGATTGGGGGTGGGGGGGTATATTTTGTAGTGGAAGGGAAGGGGGCATTGTTTCAATATTTGCAAAGGGGGGGGTGGAAACATCGAAAGAGTATAGACGAATTGCTTGTGGCCATATTCGTTGAGGAGGCGCGGGGGGGGGGGGGAGGGGAGGGGGGGGGGGAGGGGGGAGGGGGGGGGGGAGGGTGTACGTTCAAGGGCGTTGCACGTTATGTAACCCAGGACAGAACAGGACCCAGGACCTGGGTGGGTGGGGTGGCGGGTGGCCTCCGGCCACACGGGCAATGTACTAGTACATACATATAGACATACATACCGTACATATATACATACATACCGTACATACATACATACCGTACATACATACACGAGTACATACGTGCATACCTCCATGCATACCGTACATCTATATACAAGTAAACATACAGGGATTATTGCGAGCTGGTGCTGGCTCGCTCTCGGTTTCGCGAGCTGGCGCTGCTGGCTTTCGGTTTTCCGTTCGCGGCCGACTTTCCCACCCATCTCCCCGGCCCATCTCCCAACCCATCAAATATTGAAAACGTTGACAGAGCTGATGCGGTCATTTTGTGTCGATGTGAGTATCCATATTTTTCCGCTTTCATTCTGAGCGCCTGTTCAGACCAACGATGGCACTCCGGCTCATCATCCATAATATTTTGCTTCTTGATGCCACCATGAAGCGTACAACCAGCCAAACTTGGACAGAAGGGCGGTGAATAAAGCCAGCCAGAGAGCTCTTCATCACAGCGAAAGGGGAGCTCTGCAGACCAACGAGGATAGGAGCTATGCAAACCAGCGTCGACGTTTAGCATATGCTGCAAGGCAGGCTGGACCTAATGCTGACAGACAGGCTGTGCAGGCTCAAGTTAATGCTGACAGGTAGGCCGAGCGCCAGGCCACTAACCAGGCAAGGCGCGAAGCCGATTCTGCCAGACAAGCTGCAGGTAATGCAGCCAGGCAGGATGCAGAGGCTGAGCCCCTTTCCATTCTAAGGCTGAGCGCCTTGCAATTTCCTTTCCATTTCTCGCACTTGGATCGCTCATCCTATCTATGCAATTCTCTTTTCATGTATCGATGATCGTTAAGCACGGCGCTGCGATTTTTGATTAAGCAACTGTTGACCGGATGGAAGTCGAAGTTTTTGAACATAGAATCGGGAAACATGTCCCTGCGCAGGTATGCTGTACGAGGGCGCGGCAGAGCTGGCTGAATGAGGTTTTTTTTAGGTCATAGAACAGATTCCCGGCCAACTGCATGGAAGAAAGAAGAGATGCTGCAAGCAAGTCGTACAGCGGTTGCGCGAGCCCAGTGCTCTCCGCGGGATTCACTCGTTCGCAAGTTTTCGGTGGATTGATCTGCTTTGCTTAAATCACCCACAGGGTAGGTCTGCCTTTTTGTCCCCCCTTTGTCTTCTTCACGATCAAACCTCGCAGCTGAAGCTGGTAGTGAGAAGAAGGGAAGACTGATGAGTTTTTGTGTGGGGTTGGGGCCTTGGGGGTGGGCAGGGGGAGGAGGGAGACATGGGAGCAGGGGACGGTGTGTGTTTTGTGGGTGGGTGGGGGTGGGGGAGGAGGAGAGGGAAAGGGGACAGATGAAGAGAGGGGAGGGCAGATGGGAAGTAAGGGAGTGGGGTTGGAGACCAGAAAAGAGGGAGGAGGCATGAAGGAGGAGAGAGGGAGGGGCAAAGAAAGAGGAGGAGGAGGGAACTGGGGGAGAGGTGTGTGTGCAAGGGGGCGTGGAGGGGTGACATAAGTTATTTTGCTGTACATCCCTCCAGTTGTGTGTAAAAAATGCAAGAAGAGGTCATGCGCACACAGGGAATGTCGAGTATATACAAATGTTCATCAGGTTGTGTGAAGAAGGAATGAGCCTAAATTGCCCTTATGCAGGTTTGTATGGGTGGGAGGGGAGGGGGTGGCCGCCGGCCACACGGGCTAACGTACTAGTACATACATACATACATACATACATACATACATACCGTACATACATGCGTACAAACAAACTTACTTGGCAAGTTGCCCTCTGGTGCGCACTGCTCAGGGGCGCTAGCATCCTTCCTTCCATAGCGCATGGGAATCTTAGGACCGCCAGCTGACTCAATAGCTACAGCAGAATGCCATCTGTAGGAAGTGATTGGACAATATTGGAGGTGCTTGTTTGGATGATCCAGTTGTTGAAGCTGTATGTTGGTTGATGGTTTTGTTTTGTTGATCCAATTGTTTAAGTTGCTTATTTGGGTGATTGTTTCGTTTCAAGACCGCTTCGTTTGGATGATTTTTATATTTGAAGTTGCTTGTTTGGTAGACCATTTAATTAGATGATCGTTTTGATTGGATATTCATTTTGTTGAAGTTGCTGCTTAGGATGATCAAATTGTTTGGATGATTGATTTAATACAGTTGCTTGTTGTTTGATTGAATTAGATTGTTTCACTGCAGCTGCCTGTAGAGTGCTTTATTTGCAGTCGAATTAGGCTTCAATTCATGTCCAGTGTTCTTCTCCCGGAGGACTGGCCATGATGCATGTGTTGCTCATACATATATGATAAGGGCAGGAGTAACTCTTTCCATATTTCTCATATGCAGATTTTGTTTTTTTCCTTTGTAGTGGAAAACGTGAAGGACAAGATATGCAGAGACAGGATGGCGACGCAACGCAAAAACAAATCCTCACCTGGAACAAATCGGAGTAGGAGACATCAGGGAACTTGGCCTTAACAGGCTCAATTATGTCGATAGCAGAATTCAGTCCAGCGTTGCAACCATGACTAATCTCAGGCTTGAACCTGCAGGTGAACAACGTTGGGCATGGTCATGCGGACTGGATTGGATTGTAACATGGTTTTGCAGCCATCCCTGAGCTGCTCTCCATCATCCAATTCAAGTTCCCCTGTGTGATACACATTAACAAGGGCGCACGTTAGCAAGGGCACACATTATACAGTGGAAAGTCGAAGAGCTTTGGTCCTTAACGGCCCCTACCTCAATCAAGGGCATACACAGCAGAATAGACAGTTAAAAAACTTGGCATGGCCATAAGGAGGACACGGTCTGGTATGCACGTGGCTTGCAACCTCAGTTGCGCACAGCTAGTACAGAAATTACGGAACTGTGACTGACTAGACAACCACTGAGGTTTGAACACACAACATTAAAGTGGATAACAGGGTACTACATCATGCAACCGCGCAAGGTTTTGAAGCCCAACTGCGCGATTGGCGCAATTTTGTAAACCCTCTCTGGGCGCAGCGCGCAGATTTCCGTTTTCAGTCGAGTCAACAGCGCAACCCAAAAGGTGGCAGTTGCGTCAAAATGACAAAATGTAGTACCCTGGTGGATAATGCTAGAGAGATTGGTTCTGCAACCACTTCGGATGGCCATAGCGCCCAGATGCAGTTGCAGCATGCAAAAGGGGCCATATTGTTGTAACCGCCCCCACCATAATCATATGACCGCGCATGGAGCCGGGGGTAAGGACCAAACGCCCTCTTGATTTCCTGAACAAACTTAAACAATCACAATGCAAGGTGTGCATGTCCGCATAGAGACTACTCGTGCACTTGATTGGGCTGCAAACGCAATGGTTGGATTGCGTTGTCCACGTCAGACGCAGAGATCCGAAAGAAGAAAAAAAAAGTATCCTCACCTGATGGACGCATTCGCTCCTCCGCGCGCTGGCCACTCAGAGATGTTCTGCACAGAGGTGAATTGGAAAGGGAAAGGCTGGGTTCAGCAGGGACGGTTGCTTCGCGGAGATAGGCGTGGCATCGTTTCATACTCCAGGGATTGTTGGGTCGTCGTCACTTGGTTGATGATTTCGTGGTGAAGAGGCAGTAAGTTTGCAGGGGAAGCATCAAACGGAGCACTGTGTGCAAAGCAGTGCAATAGTTGGAGCAAAGCAATGCTAACTAATAAGATAACCATGATCACCAAGGTGGTTTCTTGGTAGTCGTGGTCCACCTTGCACTATGTGGACTGTTTCTGCCGCAGGTCTCAAAATGGGATACAGAACCGTTTAATCTTTGCCTGGCAGAGGATCGCGCATTGCGCGCCTCTGGAAAAAAAAACTTCATACTAGGGTTACACAACCCTCGGATAATATGAATGTCTGATCAAAGACGAGTTCGTGGATGAAAGAGAGCAACAGTCATCTGGCGCAGAATGGTGAGCCCGAAGACGTTCAGCTGTGTAGCAGACAATTGATGGTGCAATTCAGTATGAATAGACCCAGAGCGTTTCGGTCGATGCAGCGATGAAACGCTTGCCTACCTTGTTATAGGTTCCGCTGTCGTGCCAAGCAAGGCGGACGATGATGGGGTTCGAGGACTTGCTGGTGATCACCTCCTTCAGCTCAATCTTGGCAGCTTTCAGCTGCTCGGTGTTTACAGCGGCCATCACTGCGACAGATCGATAACGGGAGGAAACACCAGTAGGCTTGCTGTAAGCGGCTCGGATCTGGACGCGAGCAGCAGGAATAGAGCGAGCGTGAATCATCGACCTTCGGCGTGAGTTACCTGTATGGTCCGTTCAAGAAAAGCGTTTCAAGTATACCGTATCCCTCTTTCCCCCAGTTCTTAATAACATGTCCTGTGGACATATCATGTCCTGTGGACACGGTTGGACATGATCAATTCGGGATCAAGGGCCCGTTCGATGTGGGACCGGAAGGTTCTAGAATGCCTACCCGGCTTGGCCCGCTTGGCCTGTGGCTCTGATTGCGCCTGTGCATATGCCGTCTCTGTGGCTGCGCCTGTGCCAGAGCCTTAGACCTTGCCTGTGCATGCGCCCATGCCTGTGGCTGCGTCCGTGCCTTAAACCTTGCATGTGCCTGTGTCTGAGCCTGTCCATGCGCAATTCTTCGCCTTCGCAGAAGAAACACGAAGCGTGAGCAACGCGACAGTGACACGTCATCCACTCGAAACTTCTAGAAACGATATCTCGAACGATATTCAAGAAAGAACAGGGGGCGGCAGACTCGTCCAGATCAGAGCTCTCTGGTTCAGATCTACGCGGATCTACGGTATATCAAATCATGACTACGGCCCGCTTTATGTGTTCGGCATCATGGCACAGCAGGAGTAGGTGACACAGCATGACAAAGTGTTTACCCGAGCCCTAGTTTCGTTTTCCCCCCCGGGAGCAGGTCAAGATAAAGCAAAAAACGTGAGAATTGATTCATAATCCACCTAGTTTTCGAGCAGCACAGCCATACACGATCTTATCTCATATAATACTTTCGACTGGATTGGATTCTCTCGAGTGAAATGGAGGTAGGGGCGAAGGGACGTGGACGTATCTTACGACCTTGGGTTGCTTTGTCTCAAGGTGGTGCAGAAAAATCTCGACAGCGTGAGCATATGCTAAGTAGCTCCGCGCTACCATGATTGTAGTAAATCGCGTTGGGAAATGCGGTATGGCAATTTGCAAAGCCAGTTTCCCTACGAACGGGAGGAGAAACCTCGTATTAAAATACCCGGCTCGATTTCTGGTTCTTTGGTTCTGCATTGCTTCTGTGTTTCTTCCTCGTACCATGCCTATGCCCCCACCGCGACTACGACTGCTACTGTCCCGTCTTCTAAACCGAGCCTCGCCTGCTCTTTGGTAGCACTGGGGCACCCGGTCAGTAGCTGAAGCGTTTTATTTTAGTGCCGACACGAGTACACGAGGCAGCTCAGCTCAGGAAGGACAACCCGTCCAACCCGCAGAATTGCTTCTTTAGAAAGTGTAAGGAAGGCTGGGTGAATACCCTCGCCCCAGCTCCCAGACCATGGTGAACCATCAACAAATGTGTATTCTCCTGAATTTTCATACGGAAGTGTCTCATACTGAACAATGAAAAACCTCTCATTCTTTAATGCAGGAGGTCGACGAGTCAATTCAACAGGAAGCTCAACGAATTTCTGCCCAAGAAGAAGCTGCTAAGGAAGAAGAAGCTGCCAAGGAGGCTGAAGGTAGTGAATTGAAGTCAGGGTTGCGGTTTCAATTCACACTCCTCGGTTTAGCGGTATTGGACACATGCATGCAGCTTTTGTTAGATGGAAATAGGGCATCAGGGTAATGCCATCATCATAATATAAGTACGAAATAGGGCACCAGGGTAACCATCATCATCATATAAGTACGTCTTTGCTTTGTTAAACTGTGCGGCGCATTTAGAGTCCAATATGGCACCAGGAGAATGTAAATATCATCAGCCATCATCATAATATTGCAAGCAAGCAAGCTTGAAATTCCAGCAATTCAATTTTAATGTAATTCATGATTTAAAAAATCTGCATTCCTAGGTCTAGAGTTCCATTAAATTATTTTGCTGCACCCGGGGGATCATGTGCCAGACGGATGGCAACCCAAGCTTGTGAAGGCACCCTGGCACGTGTCACACCGCCTTTCCCACAAAAGCAGCATAGGGCACAACAAGCGAGACTCTCACACAGCTTTGCCTTTACCGACGGATAATAAGGGTGCTTGAAGCCCTTCATCTGCCAGACCTGTGCAGGAAGAATTCAATTCAATTCAAGCGGCCCTAGTTTTTAAAAAGTGTCTATCTCTGTCAATCTAACAAGTGATCCGAATTCAGACCACAAATATTCAATAACTCATACATTATGCGTTGGCTGAGACGTATTCTCTCTTGAGTTTTGTACATTCAGCTGTGCATGTGTGTTATGGTCCAGGGGTAGCCAACTAGTGAAATAGGATTCAGATTATCAGGAGTAGCTGATTGAGAGGTTGAAAAGTAATGATAAGCCTGGTGGGGCGTGGTATTAAGGGAACCCGTCGAACGCGGGCAGAGAACGGTCTATAACCTCACCTGGACAAGCTACCATTGCGGTTGACAACGACCTGCAACGCTCAGGGCGACCGTAGGGGGAATCAAACCCCGACCCTGCTTCGTTTCAGCAATTTGGGAGGCTGAACAAACACCCGATAAACTGGTACCAAACAATCTGCAAGCACGAAGATACGAGGAAGGATCTGAGTCCAAGTATTTTTTGTTTATGTAAGCTGTGAGGTACGTCAAGGCTCTGAACAAACACTAGCTACTAGAAACCTATAGATGGATAGTTCCAGCATGTTTCTAAAACGCCAATTGGTGGTTACGGGTATGTATTTCATTCGGTATAATTTGTGTCGACTCGGTTACATTCATTCGATAGCTTGATGATAGAGAACAACCCATGGGCTGTACCATATTACAACTGTAGTACTCCCATAGAAACTTCGGCATTGTCCTCCTGATTTCGTTTGATTGCACTGGAATAACAGCCTGCTCAATGTCTGCAGACAAAGCAAACATGGGCAGTGTAAACGCGACTACCGGTATGCTACACTGCTGAGTACATAATGCAATCACAGGGGTGTAGACAGTTCGTAAATTCATGCCCAGAGCAATCTCCTCAACATTATTCTGTGGCTGTTACGTACTTTCTGAGTGCGCAATTCACCACGCTCATGTGTCTGTAGGCGATACCACTTTGGCAGGGGACATCTATGCAGGGGTAGCAGCTGCAGCAGGGAAAATCACTGGGATAATTCCCGATTCGGTATCAGAGACCGCTGAGGCAGCTGCCACATCAGCACAGAAAATGGAGACGGATGTTGCTGCAGAAACAGAGACAGTCTCCAAGTCAGCTGCCACATCAGCGAAGGAATTTGCCACATCAGCTAAGGAAACCGTTATGGAAGTCCCCGGGGCGATTGGTGGAGCACTTTCAACAGTCAAGGATAAAATAGTTGGAGTTGGCGAGGGTAAAGATGAGGATAATGCAGAGAAACCCCAGACCACTCTGGACCCTGACGCCCCTGAATACAAATGGGTCCCACCACCCATGGCCCCCTAAGAGGAGCCCTAGATGGGAGGGCACTGATTATGGTTGAGTGCTACCTTCTTGGATGCCGGTGTTCTCATGCTGTATATGGATTATCAACATATCCATGTGGTCATATAAACGTACCCACTTTAAAGCTCACTCCCTTAATTTGCTCTATTGGGCCTAGAGCACTACTGACTTCTATCCGATTTACACTTGTATGTACTGTTGTTATTAGTTGAATCATTGTAGCATGTTGATATGCACTTCACTCGCACTACAGATCTGTTGTAGTTTCCCACGTCATGCTGAGTTGTCTGTTTATAGGAGTTATTATAGCTTATGCTGAGCTATACGTATCATGATTATATATGTACTTCTGATTCCTTTGTAACTATCTGTCTATTGCATAAGTGTAAGCAGGTACCATGCCTGGTCTCGCCTCCTGGTCTCCTTGCTCTGATTGCTCTCATTCTTTTAGGTTGTGGGTGCCCTCACTCAACCACTGATGGACTATCTGAAAGTGAATGTCCCACTGTTGGATAGAAGACAAGAACTGCCCCCCCCCCCCCCCCCCCCCCCCCCCCCCCCCCAATTTAGAATATGAGGGTGTAAGCTGCTCTTTTAGTTCAAAACGGATGGAGCTATGTGAACGGCCCCGCTCTAGCTGTGACCCCCCTATACTGAATACCCGCGTGTATGCGTACATCCAATTGCACCTACCGCCCCCCCCCCCCCCCCCCCCCCCCAGTGGCTCAATTTACTACGGCGAACGTATGAACAATAAATATGGCCACAAGCTACATACTTACTACACACCGCTCACATATATGCGCATATAAATTCCCTGTTGTGAAACTGTAATTAGCAGCAGCTTCTAAGGAGTCCCCTGAGGTAGCCACATGGCTAACCCCAAAAGATTTCAGCAGCTCTTGAAAGCTGATTATGTAAAACAAAATCCAGCCGCACCTGGTTGCATTAGGTTTGGCTGGACAGCCAGCTAATGAAGCTGCGAAGAAGCTGGCATCCGTATCAGAAAAGAAAAACAGTACATGTTATGAAACGGCATTTTAAGCGGTTTGTGTGGAAAGTAGTAATACGCGAAGGATTGCTATTCTTAGTTTGATTGGGAAATGGACACCTATTTAATTTCAGAACCGTATTGCACCGACTGCATGTGCTTACGTTGAACCTCATCCATGCTTCCCGACCACCATTTGTTATCACTTTTCATATTCAATGCCATTTACCGACTTTTACAGACCTCGTAACAGGTCTGTCACGAGTCATGTTCAGGTCTGTAAGAACCAGTGACTCTGCAATGCAAGTCCTTTGTACAGAGGTGTTCCAGAGGATTGACAGGTTGCTGGCTCCCAGGTCTGCAAGAGGTCTGTACAAAATTCCCTAAACATCCTGTCCACGGTCGGAGATCTAGTGTCTGTCGGCTGGGCGGCTGCCAATTTTGAATACAAGTGTTGCCATAGGCTCGAGAGTCAAATTAGCCCTATTAGTTATTAACTAATTTAGCCAAACTTAGCCAAAACAACCAAGAAAATTGCCATATGTTCAGGAGAGTGTTCTTATATGCATCCTTCTGACGTTTTGCAATAGTGTATGATCTGACCGAGACCTGGATCTGACTATCATGTTTCGTGTTGAAGGATCGAACGGATATCGCCATATCATTATAACAATGCGTTACATTGGAGGAATATAAGTGTGGTATTCTAATAACTAAAACATGCGCCTTGGTAACCGGGAGCTAAGGGCTAGATCCTTCAAGAATGTAGTTAGTTCATGATAGCCTGTAGGTCTTGACCCGCGGTCTATTATTGCCCAGCACAATCTTAACCCAAACCCTACATTACGAATGCAGGAGGTTACTGGCAAGGCACTGCCAGCCGGTTAAGTTCGTTTGAGTAACTGGCATCAGCTACCAGTTCGAGTACGGTAGCTAGCCGGTTGCTAAGACAGAGACTCTCCTTCCGACGGGAAGTTGTCTCCACCACGAGGTGTCTCTATGTAGGGATAGTTATGGAGATCTGAACCATCAAATTCCTTGTTGGGCTATGCAGGGTAGCTTCCTACCACCTCCATTACCTAGACAGTGGGTCGAGCCCAAAGCTGTCAGCTGCATTGGAATGCCCATCATGTCGGCTTGAAGACACACTAGCTAGCTTCAGGTTTGGCCCAAGGGTGGGGGAAAGGAGCTGCCTAGAAGCTGCAACGCATAGCCAAACAAAGAAACATTGCTTCCCTTCGCCCGCCCCTTTCGTCAATTTTTTGATCGGATCGGCATGAGTATTGAAGGTCGACTGGGGGTTATAAGGGCTGAATACCCGGGTGCATTTCGTGCAAGCGATGACGCACTGTCCCGTGACCCCATCCGCATCCGTTCCATGTCCAGTGCCTTGCATCTCAGGTCTTAAGAGCTACTTCCAAGCTCCAAGCTTCCAAGCTATTCAGTCGTGCCATTACCTGGTCAGACGCAAGCTACGAACTCATGAATGTATGTTTTCCATATTTAACGTAACAAGCCTTAGTTGGAGTACAAACGGTAACCATATGCGAATGAAAATTATCAAGCGATGACGGGAGAAAGTTAACGAGCGATGCGTTTGCACAAGGACACCCTATACTGCTTAGCTCGAACTCATACTGCTAGCTCTAACTAACACAGTTGGCGCTAAACTCCTACTAGCATACGGAAAGCTTTTAGGGAAAGTTAGGAACATGTCTCTGTTCGCATTGCGAACCTGAGTGTATGGGAGCACCTAAGCATACACAAATTAGTGCATGTACTGCATCTCTTCAATTTTTCTTTTTGGGGCTATGCGTAGCCAGCTTCTAGGCAGCTCCCTTTCCCAGTCCTTGGGCCAAACCTGATGCTAGCTATTGAATCTGCACGCCCTCATGGCAGGCATTGTAATGCAGCTGCAAGGCTTGGGCTTTGCCTAGTGGCTGTCTATTGGAGCTGGCGGGAAGATACCATGAGTTGCCCCGAAAAGAAACAGCGCCTCTCTTTGGGGCTTCATGGTCACAGACTGCAAGTGTGAGGTTCATCCTGTTGAGCCAATTTGGCAAACCCATGCATGCATCTTAGATTTGCAGTCATCTTTCCCAGCCAAATAATTTCAAAGAGAAACTACAAACTACATCATGACAGACGAAGTCCTCACAAACTAAATCCTCGTAAACTACAACATGGTGAACTTCACCATCTTGACTAAGTTAACATGAACTAAATCGCAATGAACTACATCGCTATAAAGTGCATCAGTATAATGCATAAACTAAATCATAATGCACTACATCGTAATTAACTACATCATCATACAATAAATCAGAATGAACATAATAGTAATAAACATTATCATACACTGAATCATAACAACTCAATCGGAACAAACTGAATCACCACAAAGTAAATAATAATGAATGAAGTTCACAAGAACAGACCAGAGTCCAGTAATGCCATCACACAACAGGGCAGCCCAACGGCCAAACCATGCAAAACTGTAGGTTTCAGCTTGCATGCGTCACAGTGAAAGTTTGTCCTTCTTTCCAGAAGCCTAGTCAGATATACACAAATAATTCGCCTTATGACGATGTGTGAGGCTGAGGATGCCAGCACTAGGGCAAACCACCAACTAAGTACTCCTACTCCTACTCCTACTGCTACTACCACTATTGCTACTACTTCTCCTACTATGCCTACTGATATGGCATCCAAAAACTGTTTCTACCCCTCTTCTTTGATGTCGTATGACTAAACGAGGCTCCGGTTTGTATTCTGTTCCCCTCCTGAAAATCTAGAAATGTTCTTGATTATTCGAGCTTGGGCAAGTTCCGATAGCTTAGTAGGCTACCCCAAAACTGTAACATACACACATACACACATACATGCAGGGGTCGGCTATGTTATACAATATTAGTGATTAAATAATATTATATAATATTAGTCGGACGAGCTATCTCACCAGAATTTTGAATTTATTTGAGAAACTAATACTATTGTGACACTATAATAATTTTGGTTAATATTAGTTGTTTACGCACTAATATTAGTTGCCGTTGCCTACATACATGGCTAAATGGGACCTTCACTTGTCGAAACTTCACTGGTTGAACCTTCACCTTCACTTTGGCCGACTGGACCGATGGGACATATCGAAAAGGCAGTCTCGAGATGTCAAGCTAGACTAGTAGCAGGCTATCCTGCTACAATACTCAACCTTGCCACCTACATCTGCACCTACATGGGCGCATCCAATACACTGACACTGTTCCTCTCCCTCTGTTTTGCTGTCCTGTGGTCATACGAGGCTTAATGACAACCCTGGTAATACTTGATCCTGGCTGTTGCAGATATTCAAAGGCCGCCAATATGCGTGACCTGTGCTCAGCCCAGAACATGGGCGCTGCTCTCACCATAACTATGAAACCATGTTACCATGTACCATGAAATTATGGGAACCACTACGATATTATATAAACTGTCCTGTGGTCATACGAGGCTAAATGGGAGCTACCCATTTTGAATTTTAACATCATTTTTTTCTGGCTACGAGCAGACACAACCAGCTGTCTGGGACAGCTGAAATATTTGGGTGCAGCACAGAGGCTGGCCCAGGGAGCTGCAAAGAAGGTGATAATGAAAGCCGAACAGGAAAGCTATGAACCATAACCCAACCTTGACATCTAGTTGATCCACCCAATACACTGACACTTCTTCAGGGCTTTTCTTTTCTGCTACGAACAGCAGCTTCTAGGCAGCTCCCTGAGCCAGCCACTGGGCTAAGCCCAACGACTTCAACAGTATTGGAAATATTATTCTGTCACCTTCCAGATGCGCTACATTGCTACAGGTTTGGCTGGTTAGCAAGCCAGGGGAGCTGCCTAGAAGCTGCTGGTGGCAGCTTAAAATAAAAGCAATGACCTACATGAGCCACCCAATACACTGACACTGTAACGGGACTTTTATTTTGGTTACGCGTAGCAACTTTCAGGAAGCTCCCTGAGCCAGACACTGGGCAACACCCAAACATTGTAGCAGTGCTGGAGGGCTGATTGTGTCAGCTTCCAGGTGCACTGAGTTGCTTTAGATTTGGTTGAATAACTGGCTAAGGGAGCTGCCTCGAAGCTGCTGCTACTAGCCAAAAAGAAAAGAAGCGCACTGTAAGATGGGCACAGGGCCGTGGACGTATCAGAATCGCTTAGCTTCAGTTGGTGCCATATTTCCATTGTTCAAGAACATTACACGCCCCTCCTCTGCCCCATCCCCACGCGAGCTGGCCATGCTAAATGCATCAGACTCGCTGCCTGCCTGCTTTGCATCGCCCAGGGTCAGATTGGCTATCTGTGCGGCACGCCTCCTTCCTCCAGAGGGGTCGATGGGAAGTGGCGTGGTATCGCCAGAGATAGCAGGTGTGAGCGATGAGAGACTGAGGTTAGTGCTGCGTACTGGTGATCGAAATATATGGTCGACAGGGCTACTGGGGGAGGAGGGGCTCTTGCTGATCAGGGGAAGAGAGTTTGATTTGGCGGGATACTCAGATGACGGGATTGGAGATAAAGGGTTCAGCTTGGGCCGTTGTCCATAGCTATGTCCAGGAAGGGGCGAGAGGGTAGCATCCTCCGCACTGGAGCTGTCAGGAGAGTTAGGGCCAGCCACAGCGAACGGAGATGAGGGGCTTAGTTTGGGCTTCCGAACTGCTCTAGCGTGTGGGCGTTTGCCCAAGTTGGAATCCGAGGCAGATCTGATATCCGGGAGACTGTCTCCACATTGGGGCTCTGAGACTGCATGGACTTGCGGTTTCTGTGAGGAGGGCTGGGAAGGAGAAGGGTAGCAGGCTTGTGGCCTCAACCTGCTCTCACTATGCCCCCTGAGGTCAAGTCCCGCGTTGCTGCCACCTGGACCCCCTTGACCGGGCTGTGGTAGGCTCTGCCATGGTATCAGGTCCACTTGATCGTCTCTCCCTGCCGGAGGGGGACTGAGTTCGTGGGATAGGGACCTGTGTCGGGGGTGGCTGATCCCCATGTCATACGCAGATAGGGACTTGCCCCTACTGCGGATTTGGATTTTTGGATTTTTGGAATTATTTGAGAGTTCTGGCGATTCCAGTGAGCTCCAGCGGGTTGGTGAGACAGCTGGAGCAAAAGATATGGCAGGGAGGGGCGTCCTGGGCGGTCTGGGTAAAAGGGAACCCCCTCGAGGGGACGTGAGTTGTTGTGTGGGGGCGGCACCAAATCCTGCTTTGTGGTTCAGTTGGTTGACATCGAAACCGGATTCGGGGCAGGCTGAGAACTGGAAGGACTCCCTCAAGGCCGTCTTTATAGAAGGCTTGTAGCCTCCTGCTGGCCTTGGACTGCTACCTGACACCCCCTGGGTACCACACTTCCCGCTAGGGCTGGGTGCCCCTCTCCCCCTGGGGCTGGGTGCACCCCTCCCCCTGGGGCTGGGAGCCACCCCCTGGGTGCTAGCTGCTGCCCCCAGGGTGTCATCCTCCCAATCTGGACCATCAAAGCTGCCTGCGTCTATTTCCAGGTCCTTTCCGTCAACCGCAACCACTGCCCTGTGTGCATCTACCTTGGCAATCAGGGAACCAAAGGATATGTTGATCTGTGTGTTCTGCTGGAGGGACTGGTTGATGATGGTCACCGGCTCTACAGTGGGGCAGGTCCTTGGAGGGGGGCCTGCACAAGCAGGGGCAGAGAGGTTCCCCGATGGTATGCTCATAGCTGGCCCCACAGCCACAGCTGTGTCGCTTGCTACCTCTGAATGTGTCATTCAATGTGTATACAGGGCTTGAGGTAACCACTGGTGAATATCTTGTAGGCCACTTGTATGTAGCACTTGAAGGCTGCAGGAATAAACACAGGCCACCGGACAGAGCTGAATCAGTTTTGTGTGTGTTTGTGTGTGCCTGTGAGTATCTGCATGTGTGTGTGTGTGTGTGTGTGTGTGTGTGTGTGTGTGTGAGTGTGTGAGAGTGTGTGTGTGTCTGCGTGCCAGTGTGCGTCTGTGTGTGTCTGCGTCTGTCTGTGTGTGCCTGTGTGTGTGTGTGTGTCTGTGTGTATGTCTGCATGTGTCTGCGTGTCTGTGTGTGTGTCTGTGTGTGTGTCTGTGTATCTGTGTGTTTTGTGTGTGCCTGTGTGCGCCTGTGTGTGTCTGTGTGTGTGTATCTATGTTTGTCTCTGTGTGTGTTTGTCTGTGTGTGTCTGTGTATCTGTGTGTCTCTTTGTGTGCCTATGTGTCTGTGTGTGTGTGCGTATATGTATGCGTCTGTGTGTGTCAGTGTGTGTGTCTGTGTCTCGGTGTGTCTGTGTGCATATGTGTCTTTGTGTGTGTGTATCTGTGTGTTTCTGTGTGTGCCAGCAGCTACAGAAGCCCTCTGTGAGCTGAAACAAAGCCTAAAGTAAGGAACGACACCAAAGCACCCACACATTCGCAAACACACATGTGCAAACCCGGACAAATGTGCAAGGCATGCACGTAAAACACGTGCCCCCTCAGAACGCACACGGAAACCGACAAGAATGCAAAACATAACACATGCACATGTAAATCCATCCCCCCCAAGGATGCACTTAGCAATCAATGTTTCTATGTTAAGCTACGTGCATTACCTTCTAGGCAACTCCCTTCCCCTGTCCTTGGGCCAAATCTGAAGCTAGCTATTGTGCCTGAAAGCTGACATAGAAGGCATTAAAATGCAGCTGAAATCTTTGGGATTGGCCCAGTGGCTGGCTAAAGGAGCTGACTGGAAGCTGCCATGCGTAGCCCCAAAAGAAGCACTGACAGCAACCAACCAGAAAGCCATCCATAACACATGAGCCCTGCATGGACAAATAAACTCACGCCCCAACAGTATGTACACAGCAACCAACCAGCAAGACAACCACAACACATGAGCCTTGCATGGACATAGAAACACAAGCCCCTACACGATACACACAGCAGCCAACCAGAACGCCTAGCAAAACACATGAGCACGGCATGCACATAGAAAAACATTACCACAGAGATGCACACAGGAACCAACGAGAACGCATGCACAGATGCCACCTAGGCACCAACCCTACCAGCTCACTTCCACCCCATCACACCATATGAGCATCTAGGTTTCTATCCTTCACGCCCCTCACACCTAATACTGCACATTCGCTTTTCACTTGAAAGATTTGCCTGGGTGACATGCGCATCTCTCCTTCTCACCTGCGCTGTCTGAGCTACTGGCCGTCGGGTCGCCGGCACGTGCAAGACGAGTCGAGGAACTCCATAAGAAGTACAGCACGAGATGTGCACAAGCAACCGACGTGGTATTGTGAGCGGCGCTCGAGGGGTTCAAAGCTTGGATTTCAGACAAGAAAGATGTAATTTCATTCGGATCGCGCGTGGCCGAGGGAAATGAGCTGGATGGGGCACCGTCCCCATGCCCTCACTTTTTACACTCGGGGTCCCGGCTCCCAGCAAAAACCTCTACGACGTTAGAACTCCTTCCTCGATGCGAGTTGTGCTTTCTCCTTCAGAATAATTGTTCTACGCGTTGACTCCTATACATTAACCAATCGGACCGATCTGAGATTCTGGCCCGAAAATTACCGGGAGCTTCTGGGCAGATCCATCTGAGATTGTGCGGTTTCCAGAAGTTTGGAAAGCTTGAAATTGCTCAAATGGACCTCAACAAAGAATCAAATGCGGTTTTGGCCTCCAATATGCCTTGAGCATGCCCGGGACAACCTTTTTGAAGATGATACAATCCGTGGTCCTTACAAGGTAGATCTATCACTGACATTTTAAACAATACCCTGTGATATCTAGATATTGAGGCTGCCTTAAGGCCCTTCAAAACACCTCAAAAAGCTCTCAACTACATTAAGAATGAGATTGTAAGGCCTGATCCGCGGCCACTTAGCAGACCAATGTCCTGTACATGAATGAACACCATGTGATGCCTATTGGGAGCATGCATTACAAATGCACTGCTTTCATGCTTTTAGGCGCCCATTTTGCCCACCAAGATCGCACTATAAGGTTAGTATCGAGACACCTTTTTGAAAGCTTGGTTACCTCCGTTAGGTGCCAAAACACCGCTGCCAAAAATTGGGCCGATCGAACGGTGCTGTTTTGATATCTATCATTCGGACAAAGTGCAGCCAATAGTACGACCCGCATGGGGACTGTGGGTATAGGGGGGGGGGGGGGAGGGGGGGTATGTTGGTCGGCCCTTGGCCTCCACACACATGCATGGTCCCATACAATCCCCATCATTGCACCATGCACATCCACATAAACACACACAGTACCGCGCAATCTTCATTACTGTACTAGGCACATCCACACACATGCACAGGCCCATGCGATCCCCAGCGTTGCACCATGCACATCCACACAAACAAACACAGTACCACGCCATCCCCATAACTGTACCACGCACATGCACCACCCCTTGCAGTCCCTATCGCTGCACCTGGTGCATCCACACAAGCACACACAGTACCATGGAATTCTCATCATTATACCTGGCACAACCACACTCATGCACAGTCACATGCAATCCCATGGAACGCTATAGTACCGCACCAGCTGTACAGGTGGTTACGGCGGCGGTTAGTTGTAGGAGAGGTGCGAGCAGGTGAGGGGGCGTTTGAGGCGACGATGGGTGGAGACGATGTAGTGGGTAACGTGGACAGCATGGACATGGAGGGAGCGGAGGAGTGGAGAGGAGGGATCTTGGAGGGGGCAACGCCAAGAGGAGGGAAGGAGGAAAGGTTACACCACGTACTGAATAAGAGTGGTTGATCACATCAGGGGGTCACACTACTGCATAAGAGTGGTTGATCACATCAGGGGGTCACACAACTGCATAAGAGTGGTTGATCACATCAGGGGGTCACACTACTGCATAAGAGTGGTTGATCACATCAGGGGATTACACTACTGAAGCAACCCAGCTGGCACCCCCAGACTGGCAATTGGCAACTGACACTGAAGGCACTGTGTTGTAAGCAATGGTTTAAACCATGCAGCCATCTGATCAGTCAGGTTCCCACGCATAGGTTTAAACCTGGTACTGATCAAGATTCCGAGGTCGGTGACCACCTCTGCTCTGCCGCACGCGCCATTACTTCAGCCACCGGCTTCGGACTCACCCAGAATAGTTGGCAATCACGTTATGTGGTAAGGGATGGATTGAACCACCCGACCATCTGATCAGATGGCTGTATAGTTCAAACATATGATCAGATGGCTGTATGGTTCAAAAATATGATCAGATGGCTGTATGGTTCAAACATATGATCAGATGGCTGTATGGTTCAAACAAATGATCAGATGGCTGTATGGTTCAAACATATGATCAGATGGCTGTATGGTTCAAACATATGATCAGATGGCTGTATGGTTCAAAGCATTGACATGGCAACAAAGACGTATGGGATTTCGCAGTTTGGCTCCTTCCAGTGTTGGCTTCCAAGACTGGTATCCACATGCGCAGGCATTCAGACAAAATCCTCTGCTGTGTCTCCGGCTGGCCAATGAAGATCCATCCCTTTGGGTGTTAATCTTTTCATTTCAAAAATGCATTCAAAAATGTGTAAATCCTTACATTCCAAACAAAGAAGAAAGGCACAAGGTACATAGGTACATCCTTTCATGAACAAGAAATTACTGAAGTCTTGATGAAGATTTATAATTATGGTAGGCATACGTGAAGGGATGGCAAGCTGGCCAGTAGCCACACACACCCAACATATGAGAACATATATTAACATCTACATCTATCTCATATATCATGTTGATAATTGAAGGATAGTTGGATGACCTTACCGACGAAGTTAGGATCTGGGCTTGGCTTGGGTCAACAGTGGCCTGCCTATGTAATGTAATGTAATGTAATGTAATGTAATGTAATGTAATGTAATGTAATGTAATGTAATGTAACGTAATGTAACGTAACATGAAGTAACGTAACATAACGAAATGTAATGTAACGTAATGTAAGGTAACTGTAATGTGATGTAATCTCTAGTCTCCAAAACGTATGGCCAAACACATATCTCCAAAACATGTATCCATGGAAATAAATCTCCACACACTGACAACATATGAACAAATAAGTCCAGAAACCTGTTGACTCTTTAATTTGACTGTTGCGTCTTGGCCCGAGGCTAAATGCTTGGGGAACTATGGGAGCTGCTCACACAAGTTAGAAACAAACATCTCTGCCTGAAGGTTGCTGCAAGTGTGTCTGAATAATCAGCCAGGGGAGTTGCCTAGAAGCTGCTGCTCGTAGCCTAAAATAAAAGCACAGCCCTGATTGTTCTCCCCTATACACCTGACGGATTCGAGTCTCACGGCATTTGTGATTGATGCACACAGCAGGGTACTTCAAATGGCCAAATTGGCCAGCGCTTTAGCGCACTTGAAAACAAAACAACTGCGCTTTGTAGTGCAAAAAGCGCAAGAATTGCTTGCAGCGCCCACAAGGGGTTGCAAAAAACTGCGCTTAAAGCGCAGAGGGGGTCAAAAAGTCAGCGCTCAAAAGCACAAAAGCGCGCGCTTTGAATTACCCTGGCACACAGTGAACCGGTATGGTTCGAGACAGTGCTCTATGTACTAGGGAATCAGTACTCGAACATCTTGAGAAGTCCTTGGGCGAATGTCGCAATGGCATAGTGGATGTCTTGGGCTGTTACGCTGGTTTTTATCTGGTGTGGTAACTGATCAATTAGTTGTTTCCCCCCACCCCACCCCCTCCCCCCGCCCCTGGCAGTCCAGAATCATCTTGATTATTTGAGGTCGGGCAAGTCCCGTTAGCCTAACTGGCTACTACTGGACTGTAACATCCGTAGATAACCATGTGCTTCTCCCCCCCCCCCCCCCCCCCCCCCCCCCCTCAATTTGTCCTCACTTCCAAGAACAATGTAGGATTAATTAGATTCCATTGGCTGGTTGACTGGTTGGCTGAATGCCGTGCACTATAATAATGTAGGGTAGGCTAGAATCCAAGATCTACCGCTCGTCGCCTGGGTGTCATCCAGTCAACAAGCTAAGGGACAGAGCCTGTTGCTGAGTCTTTCAATCGGGTTGGATAGATTCCGCGCACTGTGGCGCAGGCATTACACAGATTGGTGTTGCTTCTCATCCCCCCTCCCCCACCTGTCCTCACATATAAGAGCAATGACAACTAGAATCCATGATCTGCTGCTCGGCGCCAGGGTGTCGATGGTATCATCTGGTCAACAAGCGAAGGGCCAGAGCCTATTGCTGATTCTTTCAATCTGAGTTGGATAGATGCGGCACGCTGTAGCGCAGGTATTACACGCAGTGATGGTGGTGAAGAGCGTGATGCAGAATCTGCTGCTGAGTCTTTCAATCTGGGTTGGATAGATGCGGCACGCTGGAAGGAAGGTAGTACATGGAGTGGTGGTGGTGGTGAAGAGCGTGATGTAATTGCGGGTAGCATTGAGCTGCATGTCTCCACATGTGTGCGCTGGCCTGGAGGTGACAATGCTGTTTGCCTGGTAGGAGCAGACGAGGGGCGCATTGGTCTGTGCCCAGGCTCACCAGACATAGATGGGGGAGGCGAAGGATAGTGCTTGGGTCCCTGCCCAGGTTCGCCATACACAGATGGGGGAGGCAAGGAGGTTGGCCTTGCTGGATGCGCTGTTTCACCAGGCCCAGGTCGCTTGTTATAGCTGAGGGAAGCGTCCTCGACAGGTGCACTTCCCATCCCTCCAACCTGACTCCTAGGCGTGGGAGTTCTCATGGCTTTCGGGGCTGGTTTTGGTGGTGGTTGTGGGCATGAAGGCAGAAGTGCATGCGCTGAGTTTGGCGCGGTAAGGGGGATTTGAATGGATGGTGGCTGTTGCTGGCCTCTCTTTGTGGGGGTCAAGGAGCGGCTTGGCATGAGAGGCTGGTCCCCAGAGCGTGGGGGGGTCAAGGAGCGGCTTGGCATGAGAGGCTGGTCCCCAGAGCGTGGGGGGGTCAAGGAGCGGCTTGGCATGAGAGGCTGGTCCCCAGAGCGTGGGGGGGTCAAGGAGCGGCTTGGCATGAGAGGCTGGTCCCCAGAGCGTGGGGGGGTCAAGGAGCGGCTTGGCATGAGAGACTGGTCCCCAGAGCGTGGGGACGTACCTGGACTCTGTGCAACTGTAACGCGGGATGGGCTGATTGAATTGAAGCCGGTCAAGACACTATGAGCACGAGCGGGTGCACGTGGTTGGAGACCAGTCTCTCTGGGGCTTTGATCATTGCCACCTCTCATGGGGGTAGTAGAGCGGCTGAGGGCAGGGCTGTGGTCACGACTACCGTCTAGGCTGAAGACGGGTGGGGGTCTTCCGCGTCTTCCCGATGGCTGAGAGCTGGACCTGGAGTATAGAGGGGGGCTGCTGGAGACCAGGTGTGCAGGGTCGTCAAGCCAAGGAGTGAGATCACACATGCCTGCTGGGGTCATGGGTTCACTAGGAGCCCAGGTTGCTGGAGCAGGAGCAGAGGAGCAAGGGTGGAGGGAGGGCACTGCTGGTTGAGGTGCTTCTGCGGGCAGTCAGGTGTGAGAGTTGTCAGTAGGCATGGACACGTGATGGCAGCCTGCACCTGTTCAGGTTGTTAAACACCTGTTTATGTACATCATTGGTTAAACACAGTTTTTCTTTTTAGCCATATATAGCTATTAGCGATAAAACCCATCGATTTCGATATTGGCATCGCGATGTAAGCAAACTAAGCAGTGCAGCTAGATCTGGACAGCCTAGCAGGCCTGAATACATCTGTACCTGAACTTGAATTCTAACTCAGGATGTTGAATGAAGCCCATTTGAAAATACCTATATATAGCTACAAATGGAGACTGGCCAAATGGCAGAATCAGAATAGCTATGAAAAGGGGGAGCTAAAAAACGAAACGAAAAACCTGGTTAAATGTGTAGGTGTTGAACAGGGCTGTCAAGTATGATATTGTATAAATACATATATCTCGTATAGATGTATCGTTTGACAGACCATATCATTGATATCTCATACAATATTGTACATTATATTTATATATCATACAAGGAATTGTACGATATCGTATGATGTATTGCCGATCATCTTAGGGACCAGTACGATATTGGACTACATATTCATACATACGCATACATCATCCATATTCATACATAAGACTTTCTCAGGTCTGTCTGGTCATTTCTTCCATACACATATATATCTGGATGTTGGCCTATAGTTTACAGAGCTGTATTTACACTTTCAAGGTCATTGGCTTGCCAGGGGAAGATCGCATGCTTGGTGCTTGCGCACAGACTGAGATCGGAGGCGGTCTGGCGGACAGTACATGTAAAGGCCAACTGCAGCCCCCGTCGTGGCCAACTGCCGGCCACGGGATGCCGGAACAGCACGAACCGCCCAGACCAGACTTGCAATACCTTGAAAAAGTCCCCAAAATCAATCAGGACTCTGATTACAATCCAGGGTAAGACAGCTATTTGCAAGGTATATAAAATTATTAGTATTATTATTTGCAAGGTATACAAAAGCAGGAATTATTATTTGCAAGGTATACAAAAGCAGCAAGGTTATTATATTAGTATTTGCAAGGTATACAAAAGCAAGAATAACCGTATTACATTAATTATATCATACTAATGAGTCTCAAGGTAAGCATTAAAATAAATAAATAAACAAATTGCATTGCATAAAAGGAGGGGCTGGTGATGAATGGCAAGCAGTTCATACATTGTAATGCATTACAATCAGCACATATGGGTGGGGAGATCCTTCCCTGCTCTTCAGGGCACGTATGTGTACGTTACAGTCCAGGGGTAGACATTTTGACTGAAGGGACTTGCCCAACCTCAAACAATCAAGATCAACTCTATCTAGATTCCTGAAGAAACTGTTCAGGATATATTTTCCGGAACGGCAACATGATATCATATGATATCATGTCATCATATGATATCAGTATGACAAGGCCGAAGTTACCATTTATATACAATATCATATGATGCAATTTGTTTGAGATTATATGATATCATACTCGCCTTTGGTCAGCATCATATGATTTGTCGGTCCCTACACATGTTCCAGGAGGGGCTACTTAGTTCAGGGTTTTTCTGTTTAAACCCTCCTGATATCATGGTTGGGCAGGCCCTTTTAGCCTATTTGGTCTACCCGTGGACTGTAACAATACACATACATACACAATACACACATACATACATACACAATACACACGTACATACACAATACATACACAAATGTACACATACAATACACAAATGTACACACACATACACATGCCTAGGCATCACTCACGTGGGACATATCCATCTGACCCTTGCTCGAGAGGAGATGCAAACGTGGAGCGGGGAAGCTAGCCCGGGGTTTGCCAGCCCGGGGGTAACTGGTAACCCCTAACCCCTAAACCCTGAACCCTAAACCCTAGCCCCCCTACCCCCGGGCTGGCTAACCCCGGGCTAGCTTCCCCCTACCTGCAAAGGTGAAGGATGCCATAGTGAGCATTGCGTTGAGTGTGTTGAATCTCCTCTCTTGCAGGCTAGGGGTGGTTGGTTGACTCTGAGGGGATGGCGACTGAAGCGAGGGGCTGAGAGGGAGGTTGGGAGTATTGTGTGCACCATCCATATTGCTGGGTAGGCCAAGATCCATGTTGGTAAGCTCTGTCTGCTGCCCTTCAAAAGCTGCGGCAGCTTCCGCAGCATCTGTTGCTAGGTCCACAGGTGCAAGGGAGACTGCAAAGACTGATGATTCGGCCCTGGACTGCCACGGACATTTGCTATTGGTGGTATCACATGTGCTCTGGGAGTTGAGAGGGTGCCTGTCAGGTTCTGGAGTATGCTCTGGTAGGTGAGCTGCCATTTCTTGAGCTGTTATGCTCATTCTGATGAGACGTTTGTTTTTGCGCTGTTGCGCGCTTGTTACGCTGGAGACCTGAGGAAGCAAGGACGATATTGTGGGTAAATAGGCGTGTATTGTTTGTGTATTGAGGGTGTTGTTTCTGGCTCTGGTTTGAAGGAGGGGAGGGAGGAGGGAGGGGGGAGGAGGGAGGGGGGAGGAGGGAGGAGGGAGGGAGGGAGGAGGAGGAGGAGGAGGGAGGAGGGAGGAGAGAGGAGGGAGGAGAGAGGAGGGAGGAGGGAGGAGGGAGGAGGGAGGAGGGAGGAGGGAGGAGGGAGGAGGGTGGGGTGAGGGAGGGGAGGGGGGAGGAGGAGGAGGGAGGAGGGAGGAGGGAGGAGGGAGGAGGGAGGAGGGAGGATGGAAGAGGGATGGGAGGATGGAGGAGGAGGAGGGAGGGGGAGGGGGGAGGGAGGAGGGAGGAGGGAGGAGGGAGGAGGGAGAGGAGGAGGAGGAGGGAGGAGGGAGGATGGGAGGAGGGGAGGAGGGAAGAGGGAGGAGGGAGGAGGGAAGAGGGAGGAGGGAGGAGGGGGGAGGGAGGGGGAAGAGGGAGGAGGGAGGAGGGGAGGAGGGAGGAGGGAGGAGGGAAGAGGGAGGAGGGAGGAGGGGAGGAGGGAGGAGGGAGGGGGGAAGGGGGGGGAGGGGGGGGGGGGGGGGGAGGGGGGAGGGGGAGGGGGGGGTGGGGGGGGGGGGAGGAGAGAGGAGGGAGGAGGAGGGAGAGCGAGGGAGCGAGGGAGGAGGGAGGAGGGAGGGAGGGAGAGGGAGGAGGGAGGGGGGGAGGAGGGAGGAGGGAGGAGGGAGGGGGGAGGAGAGGAGGGAGGGGGGAGGGGGAGGGGGGGTAGGAGGGAGGAGGAGGGAGGAGGGAGGGAGGAGGAGGGAGGAGGGAGGAGGGAGGAGGGGAGGGGGGAGGAGGGGAGGAGGGGGGGAGAGGGAGGAGGGAGGAGGGAGAGGGACGAGGGAGGAGGGAGGAGGGAGAGGCAGGAGGAGGAGGAGGGAGGAGGTGGAGGAGGAGGAGGGGAGGAGGAGGGAGGAGGAGGGAGGAGGTGGGAGGAGGAGGAGGGAGGAGGAGGAGGAGGAGGAGGTGGGGGGAGGGGGAGGTGGGAGGGGGGGAGGGGTGGGGGGGGGGGGGAGGGAGAGGGAGGGGGGGGGGTGGGGGGAGGGGGGGGTCTATTTTCGTGGAGGGGTCAAAGCGGTTTTGAGGATGATTGAATTGGAATGATATGAGCGCCTTGTGATTGGTTGCCCCCCACACCCCCACACCCCCACACACCCCCGACCGAAATCAAGCAAATGTCTGCGATAGGTACCTCAGGTTAGGCTTCGTGTGCGATGGAGGACGGTTCAAGGAAGGCAGGTAGGTTCTAGTAGAGAAGCTTGTTTCAATCCAACGAACGCTGTCGAACCAAGAGCTGTTGGGATATTCGGCTGTCGGTAAATGGTACCGGTACGTTGACGCGCTACTTCAAGCTCAAGGCAATGGTGATAAACTACGTTGACGCACCCATGTATGTGAGCTGGATCTGAGCTTGGCTAGAGAGACTCCAATGAAGCAATGCCGCACCGTGGTGAATCTGTCCCTCCGTGTGGAAACGGGTAGTCGGATAGTCAGCTATCGACGGTTATCGCGGGCTATTGGTCGGTTTCCGACCAAAACAGGCTGTTTTTACCAGCAACGGCTTAGCCTCGGAAGTGGATGTGCTTGGATTGCTTCATTCTAGGCGCTCGTAGGCCTGAAATGGCGAAGATCTCGGACCTCCTCTTCCCCTGTCTTCCCCCTCAGTACCGGACTCCCTACCGACTGACCGGGCGCGCCCGCGGGCGGAGTCAGTCGAGCTGGACCAGAGAGCTGAGCTGGACCCGGCTGGACCTACCCCAGGCCCGTCACGGCGTGGTCATGAATGTCCAGTCATGATTTGATACCGTGGATCTGAACGAGTCTGCCGCCCCCTGTTCTTTCTAGAATATCGTTGGTCGGCCCCCTAGCCTAGGGGGCTCATACCTAAGGGTGGATTCCCATTGGGGCAGGATGGGTCTGGATGGGTCGTTAAGTACGGATAACCGACGACCCATCCAGTGTTTACCTTCCCATAGGGGTTTTGGATGGTTCGTATTTGTACGGATGTACTGACGAAATACCCATCCAGACGACCCATCCAAAAGCCAAAATCCATCCAGGCCCTCGACCGAGGTGTGGGTTGGATGGCTCTGGATGGGTCGCAAAATATCCGGCTCCTTCCGGCACAGTCCGGCATTGATCCGGCGACGGTCGCGCAACTGACGCGTATTGCTTTCTTCAACCGACCTGCTAGTTTCATTAGCCATGAGTTTCCGAACTTTTGGATCACAGATCATCTTCGAGCAAGACAGAATCTGGGACATTCTAACAATTTCTTCTCCATTCGACACCCCTTCTTCATTCTACTTTTCTTTTTCGTCTTTCATCGCTCTGCAACATGGCGACGGAAGGCTTGTGGGATTATGCCACCGATGCCGAATTGGACGCCGAACTCGCTCAATACAAGACTGCAGCTGTGGACACTGTTCCGCAAACTCAATTTCCCGCTTCCTCGTCTGGTCTAGACCTAAGCGGCGCTCCATCACCCTTCCGCCAGGTAGTGGCTAGACGTTCATGCTCATTCCCCGGAAGAGAGGCTATCGTAGAACAAGCAGCGCCTGCGCAAGCTATGGCGCCCGATCGAGAACGGTTTACAGCAGGTGGTACATGCGTGTATTGCTGCACCCATCCAGTCGCTTGCAATGGGAGTGCGTTTTGGATGGGTGGCCGTGTACGGATGCACGAACCATCCAAAGAGCTCAACGACCCATCCAAAGGGCCAAACCGACAAATACCGACCCATCCAGTACTACAACCGACTTTACCCATCCATTCCAATGGGAATCCACCCTAAGAAAGAGGATATTGTTTCATACTAAGCTAAAATCAATGCCGAGACTGAACAGCGCCATGGCAGCTGGGCAGTTTTGTAACACTGAGGGTTGGGGCAACATAGTCCTTAGATCATACTCTGCGAATCGTGCTGTTTCTTCACATTTTTCAAATTCTCCAAAAAATTCCAAGAAAGCCGGTCAAATTAGCCGGTTAAATGATTACCCTGAAATATAAGCGACGCGTGTTCGATTCCCGCTGGGGTCGGCTTACCTCGGAGGTCACTTTTTCGCATACGGATCTCGGGGTTGCGGACTGTGGACGCGGCGTTTTCATTTTTCGTTTCCCTCCTGTCCCGTGGACTCAATCTAGGGACCTGGAGCATGTGTACGATTTCCCCTTGCATCTCCGTGCCTCTTGCAGCTCATTGCATCAGCGCAATGTGCTTGACAAGAAAAGCTGCTGTTTCGCACTAGTAACTGCAGGTTGCGCTGGAGCAACTGTAGCCTCGGGAGTTGCTGCACCTGCCTCCATGGAACTTCGGGGAGTCAGTGAGCTATTAAGTTCATAAGCCGTACAGGCCACCAAGTTGAATAATAGTAACATGCCATGCTAAACTGATTCTTGACCCCCGAAATGTTAAATTGTACGGATAAGTAAGCACCTGCTTGTGCATCTTTCACCAAGGAGGCTGCCACTGCTGCTTGACGAACATTACACCCCCCCCTGAGCCGACCTCCAGGGGACCCGCCAGGGCACCCTACTATTTCCAGGTGTATTCCTCCATGGATCACGTAAATAGCACACTTCCACTTCGAAGTTGGAATGGTTAGAAGATTGGATGCGAGCAGGTTATGTGGCAGGGCAGGAGTTTGTTTTGTTGTGGGAGTACTGCAGGACCAACTGAAGGGTGGGTTTCCGCAAATTGAAAAAATGATTCGTTCGCGTTTACATATTCCTGGTATTTTTGTTTTACTGCCGAAGACGGCGAGCAGCCAAATTGCTGGCTGAAGCTATAGTATGTAACCAAGTTCAAGGTTCAAGTTCGCAAGTCGCAACTTCCAGAACAGCAGTATTGACTTTAAATGTTGTGATTTTTGACAGCTGGACAGCAACTACCGTACGTGGATGAGTATTACACGGATGTAACAATTTCAATTTCAATATGAATATATGGATGAGAGCTGCACCCTTGCACCCAAGACTGCTCCACAGTGCAAGCAAACGGGCCGCCCCCCTCAACCTCACGTCTCCCAATAAGGCATATTCTTTATTATAACCTACTAAACCATACTACCGGGCACGTAATGCAATCACATGGGTGTAGACAGTTTGATGACAGGTGCAGATGTAAGCAGGGATAATAACTGCCCAGGCGACTAACAGGGCAAAGCAGTCAACATTACCTCCGGGGGTCCAAATAACATTTGGCTTCAGAAAAAACAGCCCTCGGGAATTAACACCTTGCAACTGTTTGTCTTCTTCTTTATACAAGAAGGATGTTCGCCTCAAAGGGTGGGTCTCCGTGGGCTAGCCCTAGAATCAAGGATTTTGTATTTTGTTTTGTGACTGGTGGAGTCACTCCTACATAACGAGGGATTGGACACCCATAGGCTGGCAGGAGATGCCGAACCACGGCCAATCACACTTGTACCACTAGCCGACACAACCTAGCGACCCAGAGGATTCTGTTCGAATGCCGTTGACACTGACCAGTGTCTCTAAAAAGTTGAGTTTTTTCACTACGATCATTAGTTCAGCACCTCCATCAGTTCATCACAACAAAATTGGAGGCAGCATATAAACTGAAGAACAGTTGTCATGCCACAATAGATGAGCAGGCAGTGCGGTAATGAGCAAACAGCCATAGCTTGCAAACATGCTAAACAGCCAAACTTGCCAAACATGTTGAACAGTCAAAACATGCCAAACATGATAAACAGCCAAAACATGGCCAACATGTTAAACAGCCAAAACTGTTTAATGTGCCAGACATGCAAAACAGCCAGAATATGTTTAACACGCAAAATCTTGATATGTGTAACAACTGAACACAGTGCTTCCCAGCATTTTTGTATGATGTCAGAAATCGATTCATACAAAAATAGCTGTTTTGCAGTGTGCCATTCATTGTACAACAGGTGTATCCTAACTCAATTCAACAGCTTGTACACATTGCACAACATGCGTAGCCCGTCTCATTCAAACAGCTTGTTCACATTGTAATATATACTTATCCCCTCTCATCCAAACAGCTAGTTCACATTGAACAACATGCGCAGCCGTCTCATTCAAACAGCTTGTTCACAGAGGGTTTAGGAGGCTCCTCGAAGCTTGGCTGGATCTCTGGCTCATTGCGCACCTTCCCCCTCACCCGCCAGTCCGCCGGAGATCGGGGAGACAGGCTGACACCTGAGCGTGTCCTCCCTGATAACACAATCCCTTCACCCAAAGCCCCGCTGTCCCCGTTTCCTTGGGAATCTACAACACGATTGACCCTCCCCTTGGTTTTCTTGTTGTGATGGTTGTTCACTGTAGGCATGAAGCTGTCATCATCAAAGTATGAGGGCTTGGCTGCATTCTTCTTCTTCTTGGTGTTCGACATCTTGCTCTTCTTGGGGGTCATGGGAGCGTCGTCTGCGTACTCCGATGTCTGCAGGTGGAGTCGATTTGTTGTCTTAGGCTTGTGTGTGTGTATGAGGGTGTGTGTTTGTGTATGTGTGTTTGTGTGTGTGCAGGTGTGTGTGTATGCTTGTGTGTGTGTGTATGTGTGTGCGTTCACCGTTGGCATGAAGCTGTCATCGTCAAAGTATGAGGGCTTGGCTGCATTCTTCTTCTTCTTCGTGTTCGACTTCTTGCTCTTCTTGGGGGTCATGGGAGCGACGTCTGCGTACTCCGATGTCTGCAGGTGGAGTTGATTTGTTGTCTTAGGCTTGTTTGTGTGTGCCTGAGTGTGCTTTTGCGTGTATGAGTGTGTATGTGTGTGTATGTGTGTGCATGTGTGTATATGTGTATGTGTGAGAATGTTTGTGTATGCGTGTGAATGTGTGTGAATGTGTGTGTATGTGTGTGAATGTGTGTGTATATGTGTGCGTGCATTTGTGTGTCTGTGTACGTGTCTGTGTGTGTATGTGTGCGTGTGTGTATGTGTGTGTATATGTGTGTGTATGTGTGCGTGCATGTGTACGTGTGTGTGCATGTATGTGTGTGTATGAATGTGTACGGGTGTGTGTTCACCATTGGCATGAAGTCATCGTCATCACAGTATGAGGGCTTGGGTGTGTTGGTTTTCTTGGTGTTCGACTTCTTGCTCTTCTTGGGGGTCCTGGGAGCGTTATCTGGGTACTCAAATGTCTGCATGTGTGTTTTTCAGTGTTTTTCATTATTTGTTTTAGCCCTTACTGATGTCACGCTTAGGAATCCCTTAAAGCCAATTTGGCTACCCCTGGAATGTAACAACATTCATACAGGTGGAGTTGAGTTGGTTGTCTTAGAGTAAGTAGGTTACCCCTGGAGTGTAACATGCATGCATCCACTAGGGGATACCCCCTGGAGTGTAACATGCATGCATCCACTAGGGGATACCCCTGGAATGAAACTGACACACATACATGTAGAGCACGTCTGGTACAGAATGCACGTGCATATTATGGGTGGGTGGGGGTGGGTGCGTGTGCAGGCGTGCCTGTATGGTTGCAGGCCAGATCATCTGCACGTGTGTGTGTGCGCGCGTGTCTGTATGATTGCATGCCGCAGCATCTGCATGTGTGCGTGTGTGTGCATGCCTGTATGATTGCACGCCAGATTATCTGCACGTGTGAGTGTGTGCGTGCGTGTGTGTGCGTGTGTGCCTGTATGATTGCACGCCAGATTATCTGCATGTGAGTGCGTGTGTGTGTGCATGTTTGTATGATTGCATGCCAGATCATCTGCACGTGTGAGTGTGTGCGCGTGTCTATATGATTGCATGCCACAGCATCTGCACGTGTGTGTGTGCATATTTGTATAGCTGCATGCCACATCATCTGCACGTGTGCGTGTGTGCGCATGTCTGTATGATTGCATGCCACAGCATCTGCACGTGGGTGCGTTTGTGCATGCTTGTATGGCTGCATGCCATATCATCTGCACGTGTGCGTGTGTGCGCGTGTCTGTATGATTGCATGCCAGATCAACTGGATGTGTGTGAGTGTGTGCGCGTCTCTGTATGACTGCATGCCACAGCACATGCACGTGTGTGAGTGTACGCATGCCTGTATGGTTGCATGCCAGATCATCTGCATGTGTGAGTGTGTGCGCGTATCTGTATGATTGCATGCCATAGCATCTGCACGTGTGTGTGTGTGTGCATGTTGGTATGGTTGCATGCCAGATAATTTGCACGTGTCAGTGTGTGCGCGTGTCTGTATGATTGCATGTCACAGAATCTGTACGTGTGTTTGCATGCCTGTATGGTTGCATGCCAGAGCATCTGCACGTGTGTGTGTGTGTTTGTGTGAGAGAGAGAAGAGAGAGAGAGAGAGAGAGAGAGAGAGAGAGAGAGAAGAGAGAGAGAGAGAGAGGAGAGAGAGAGAGAGAGAGAGAGAGAGAGAGAATAAGAGAGAGTAAGTTAGAGCAAGTGTGAAGTGTGTGTATGCTGCAGTAGATGGGGATGGGGCGCTCCAGTTGGTTTTGGCAGTCAGTGTTTCTTTTTTCGACGACACGTCGCCATTCCGTCGCCATTCTGTCGGATGCTACCCCCCCCCCCCCCCCCCCCCCCCCCCCCCCCGGACCCCCCCATCGGAACGTGCTGCCCCCCGACCCCCCCCAGGCTCCACGCTTGGCGCTCTGCCATGCGATGGCTACGCAACTATCCTGAGATCGGGGTTTAGAAGCCTAAGTAGCTACTCAACCTGGACTACAGAAATCTGAAATAAAACACACTGTTGGCAGTACTCACCTCCATGGGCATGACGTAGTCGCTTGTCTGTTTAGCTGGTGTGAAATCTGGGACATCTGCTGGTGTCACCTTCTCACTCGGGAACACAGCAGGCTCTTCTCCCTCTGTGGACACAAACATGATCAACCGTGGGCATTGGTTGGAAAAAGTGGAGAATACAGGAGGTGGCGTGGCTTGGGAGCAGGGAAATGTCATTGTGAGCCTTGGAAAGTGCAGCTGTGAACAATTTTAAGTATTGTACCATTTACAACCCCTCCCCATGGACAAACCCCTCCTCATCCACCACCTTTTTTCCCTATTTTCCCCTACCGCTACCAGGGTTTTACTTTTCAGCTTTTCCTAGAAGCTTCTAGGCACTTTCCTCAGGCAGCGACTGTGCTACACCCAAATATATAGCTTCTAGGCACTTTCCTCAGGCAGCGACTGTGCTACACCCAAATATATAGCTTCTAGGCAATTCCCTCAGGCAGCGACTGTGCTACACCCAAATATATAGCTTCTAGGCAATTTCCTCAGGCAGCGACTGTGCTACACCCAAATATATCAGCAGTTCTGGATAGCTGATTGGGTAAGCTTCAAGGTGCACTAGATTGTTTTTTTGTTTAGCCTGAATAGCCAGTGACGGAAGCTGCCTAGGAGCTGTTGCTCATGGCTGAAACGAAAAGCTATGACCCCTACACCTTTGGATCATTGTCCCCCATCCCATCCCCATCCCAATTTTAGGGTTTAGGGTTAGGGTTTAGGACACCCTAAACCCTAAAAGAAAAGCTATGACCCCTACCCCTTTGAATCATTGTCCCCCACCCTGCCCCATCCCCATCCACACTTCAGTCCCAACCCCTTTGCCCCCAATCTCACCTCATGGCAAACCATGTCTCTGATTCAGTCTCTGCCTACCTCCCCCCCTGCCCCCCCCCCCCAAACACACACACATTGCTTGCCCCCCATATCCACCACGTTTGACGCATCATGTCTCTGGTATAGTCTATGCCTCCCTCCCACCCTGCCCCCTCCCCTCCCTGCCCCCTTCCCTCACTCCATCCCTGTGCCCCCCCCCCCCCCCCCCCCCCCCCCCCCCCCCACACACACACACACAATGCTTGCCCCCCTAACCCTTATCCACACATTTGACGCATCATGTCTCTGGTTTAGTCTATGCCTCCCTCCCCGTCCCACCCTGCCCCCCCCCCCCCCCCCCCCCCCCCCCCAAACACACCACATTGCTTGCCCCCCATATCCACCACGTTTGACGCATCATGTCTCTGGTTAGTCCTATGCCTCCCCCCCCCCCTGCCCCCCTTCTCCCACTCCATCCCTGTTCCCCTCTCACCCAATTGCTTGCCCCCCAGACCCTTATCCACCACGTTTGACGCATCATGTCTCTGGTTAATTCTGCCTCCCTCCCACCCTGCCCACCCTCCCTCTCCTCCCGGCCCCCCTTCCCTCACTCCATCTCTGTGCCCCCCCCCCCCACACACACACACATTGCTTGCCCCCCTTACCTTATCCACCATGTTTGACGCATCATGCCTCTGGTTTAGCCTCTGCCCTCCTCTCCATCCCTGTCTCCCTCCCCCTCTCCTTGTCTCCCAACCCCCCCAATGGTACCTTTTGGCAAATCATGCCTCTAATTCAGTCTCTGCCTCTGTTCCCCTCCCCCTCACTTTTCTTGCCCTCTAACCCCCATCAGCCACTTTTGACACATCGAGCCAACGGTTTAGACTCTGCCCCCCTCTTTATCCCTGCCCCCCTCCCCCTCTCCTTGTCCCCCAAATCCCCCAACCACACCTTTTTGCAAATCATGCGTCTAATTCCGTCTTTGCCCCTGTTCCCCCCCCCCCCCCCCCCCCCCCCCCCCCCCCTCACTTTTCTTGCCCCCCAACCCTTATCAGCAACTTTTGACACATCGTTCCAATGGTCTAGACTCTGCCCCCATCTCCATCCCCACCCCGTCCCCGTGCTTGTCTACCAAACCCCCCAACCACACCTTTTTGCAAATCATGCCTCTGGTTCAGCCTCTGCCCCCCTCCCCTCCCTCCCCCTCTCCTTGTCTCCCAAATCCCCCAACCACACCTTTTGGCAAATCATGCCTCTGGTTCTGTCTCTGCCCACCTCTCCCCACCCTGCCCAAACCCCCCTCTCCTTGTCTCCCAAATCTTCCAACCACACATTTTGGCAAATCATGCATCTCGTTCTGTCTTGCCTATGTCCCCCCCCCCCCCACACCCCCCCCCCACACCACACACACACACCACACACACACACCCCCACACCCCACACCACACACACCCCACACACACACACCACTTTTTCTTGCCCTCCTAACCAGTATCCACCACATTGTACGCATCATGCCTCTGGTTTAGCCTCTGCCCTCATCTCCATCCCTGCCCCCCACCCCCTCCTGTCCCCCAAATCCCCCGACCACACCTTTTGGCAAATCATGCCTCTCCTGTCTCTGCCTCTGTCCCCCCCCCCCCCCCCCCACACACACACACACACACACACTTTTCTTGCCCCCCTAACCCCCATCAGCCACTTTTGACACATCGAGCCAATGGTTTACACTCTGCCTCCCTCTCTATCCCTACCCCCCCCCCCCCCCCCCCCCCCCCCTCTCCTTGTCTACCGAATCCCCCAACCACACTTTTTTGCAAATCATGCCTCTCATTCAGCGCTTCTCACATTTTTGCCTTGCCTACCTAAACCCCTTACCACACCTTCTGGCAAATCATGCCTCTGGCTCTATCCCTGCCCCCCTCCCCCTCTCCTTGTCCACCAAATCACCCAACCACACCTTCTGGCAAATCATGCCTCTGGCTCTATCCCTGCCCCCTCCCCCTCTCCTTGTCCACCAAATCACCCAACCACACCTTCTGGCAAATCATGCCTCTGGTTCTGTCTCAGCCCCCCTCCCTCCCCTCCCTGCCCCCCCCCCCCCCCCCCCCATCTCGTCCCCGAAATCCCCTAGCCACACCTTTTTGCAAATCATGCCTCTCGTTCAGCGCTTCTCTCATTTTTGCCTTGTCCACCTACCCACCCACCCGCACCTTCTGGCAAATCATGCCTCTGATTCTGTCTCTGCCCACTTCTCCCCACCATGCCCACAACACCCCCTCCTTGTCTCCCAAATCCCCCAGCCACACCTTTTGGCAAATCATGCCTCTCGTTCAGCGCTTCTCTTATTGTTGCCTTGTCTACCTACCCACCCAACCGCACCTTCTGGAAAATCATGCCTCTGGTTCTGTCTCTGCCCCCCCCCCCCCCCCCCCCCCCCCTCTCGTCCCCAAATCCCCCAACCACACCTTTTGGTAATTCATGCCTCTGGTTCTGTCTCAGCCCCCCTCCCCTCCCTCCCTGCCCCCCCTCCCCCCCCCATCTCGTCCCCGAAATCCCCCAGCCACACCTTTGGCAAATCATGCCTCTCGTTCAGCGCCTTTCTCTCATTTTTGCCTTGTCCACCTACCCACCCAACCGCACCTTCTGGCAAATCATGCCTCTGGTTCAGTCTCAGCCCCCCCCCCCCCCCCTCCCATCTCGTCCCCTAAATCCCCCAGCCACACCTTTTGGCAAATCATGCCTCTCGTTCAGCGCTTCTCTCATTTTTGCCTTGTCCCGCCGTTTCTTGTGCTTGCGGTTACCAAATTGAGAGTTCTTCTCTTTTTCCTCAATCCGTGCCAATCTGAGAGGGGAGGGGAGGGGAGGGAAGGGGTGGGGAGGGGAGGGAGGGAGAGGGGAGGGGGGATAGGGGAGGGGGAGGGGAGGGGAGGGGAGGGGAGGGGAGGGGAGGAGGGAGAGGGGAGGGAGGGAGAGGGGAGGGGGGGAGGGGGAGGGAGGGGAGGGAGGGGAGAGGGAGGGGGGGGATGGAGAGGGGAGGGGAGGGAGGAGGGGAGGGGAGGGGAGGGGAGGGGAGGGGAGGGGAGGGGGAGGGGAGGGGAGGGGAGGGGAGGGGAGGGGAGGGGAGGGGAGGGGAGGGGAGGGGAGGGAGGGAGGAGGGGAAGAGGGGGGAAGAGGGGAGGGGAGGGGAGGGGGGAAGAGGGGAGGGGAGGGGAGGGGAGGGGAGGAAAGGGGGGGAAAGGGGGGGTGGGGGTGGGGGGAGAGGGGGGAGGAGGAGTCAGGATTTCTGTGCACTGTGCTGTGTTGTGTTCTGTTTTTTTGTGTTGTGTGTGCTGTGCTGCGTGTGCTGTGCATGCCACAACGGATATATTGTGTTGGGTGTGTTGTGCTGATTATGGTGTTTCAAGCGAAGCGTGGTGATGGGCACATGATTGGGTTCCAATATTGCCCTGATTACCTGAATTATTGTTGGATATTGTACGGCATTGTAAGATATTGTACGGCATTGTAAGATATTGTACGGCATTATAAGATATTGTACGGCATTGTAAGATATTGTACGGAATTGCAAGATATTGTACGGTATTGTAAGATATTGTACGGTATTGTAAGATGTTGTACGGCATTGTAAGATATTGTACGGCATTGCAAGATATTGTACGGTATTGCAAGATATTGTACGGTATTGTAGGATATTGTACGGTATTTTAAGATATTGTAAGATATTGTACGATATCCAGGTTACCAAGTACGATATATCGTCAAGTACCGTATGGATTGCTTAGAACCCCGGAGGAGTGTAGGAGTGTAGGAGAGGCAACGCCATTCAAACTGAATCCTTGGTGTCGCTGGTTTGTGTCGGGAGACCTACCTCCTGGGGTGAAAGTCATTTCACAACTAAAAAAAAAGAAAAAGCGTAGGAATACAGAGCTCACCCTCACCAAGGCCCACCACACCAGTTCGGGATTTTATATATTTTGAAGATCCACAAATTGTACGGCCATTGAAATACCGGTACTATACTATAATTAATAGATTCTGTTTTGACGAATGGCTCAATGGATGAGCTTGTTGGAACAAGAATGTACGAGGTACGACTCCCTACGGGTGCGCTTTAGTGTTCGCGGTAGCTGCCAACCGCCATGGTAGCTTTGTCCAGGTAAAGTAGCAGCCCGTTATGTACCGCCGTAAGACAGGGCTCCCTTAATACCACGCACTACCAGGCGGTATCATTACTTAGTATAATCAATAGGATACCTTGCTATACTATATTATACCATATTATATTGTATTCTACCACATTATACTGTATTATACCATATTATACTGTATTATACCATATTATACTGTATCATACCATAATATACTGTATTATACCATATTATACTGTATCATACCATATTATACTGTATTATACCATATTATACTGTATCATACCATATTATACTGTATTATACCATATTATACTGTATTATACCATATTATACTGTATTATACCATATTATACTGTATTATACCATATTATACTGTATCATACCATATTATACTGTATTATACCATATTATACTGTATTATACCACATTATACTGTATCATACCATATTATACTGAATTATACCATATTATACTGAATTAGCAATATTAAAGGCATATACCATAGTATACTAGATTATACCATATTATAGGTATCTACATATTTAGTACGTATTATACCAATGATACGTATTATACCACATTATACTGTATCATACCATATTATACTGTATTATACCACATTATACTGTATTATACTTTGGAGGGTAAGACTAATTGTGGGCCAAAATAGCCCTTATAGGGATAATAGCTAAATTTGCCTTATTAGGGTTAAGCTAATTTAGCCAAAACAATCCCCCCAAAGTGCCATATGTTCAGGAGAGTGTAGTTATGCATCTAACTGACTTTTGTGGCGTGTATACCTGAACTTGAGGAGCCTAGTAGTGTGTGTACATACCTGTGTCTCTAGTGGTGATGGGTGGCATGGGTGGTGGGTTGGGGTGGACGTGCGTGGGTGGTGTGGGGTGGTAGGGCATGGGGTGGTGGGGTGGGTGTGGGGGGGCGTGGGTGGTGTGTTTCCCTTGTGGTGTACTTCCCCGGAGGCGTGAGACCTACTTGGCCAACTCCTCCTCGGTCAAGGTGTAGTCTTCCATCTTTGCAAATGCTTCTTGGTACGTTGGCTGGTCTCGGATGTTGTATGAGGCAGGCCCCACCAGCAGCTTGGAGCGTACTGCCACCAGGAACTCCGGTACACCTCCTAGCAGAGAGTCTTCTTTAGGTGAAAAGCTTCTTGACCTTATGCCAGGGCACAAACTGGTAGAAGAGGACGACGATGAGGCATAGGAAGAAGAAGATGAAAAAGGGAAAGGCGTCGGCGCTGAGAATTCTGATGGCAACCTGAAGGGACGGGAGAGGCGGGGCATGGGAGATTCAGGGATTCAGGGGTCGGGGGGGTGAGGGGTTAGGGGTTAGGGGTTTGGGGGTTTGGGGGGGTGGATGGTTGAGGTGTGGGGAGGTTTGGGGGGTTGAGGGGTGAGGTGTTGGGGGGGTCGCGGGGGTTTGATGGGGTTCGAGGGTTGAGGGGGTTAGGGGTTGGGGGTTGGGGGGGTTAGGGGCTGGGTTGTTGGTGGGTTGAGGGTTGAGGTGGGTGGAGGTTGGGGGGATGTTGGGGAGGTGGGGAGGTGGTTGGGAGGGGTGGGGGATTGGTGGGGGGGGTGTTGGCGTGTGGGACTGGGGGTTGGAGGGGTGGGGGGTGATGAGTTGTGGGGGGTGTGGAGGGGCTTGGGGGGGGGGGGGGTTGAGGGGTTGGGGGTTAGGGGTGGGGGGGAGGGTGGTTGAGGGTGTTGACGGTTGGTGGGGGGGGGGGGGGGGGATGGAGGGAAGGTGTAGCGTGGTGGGGGAGGGAGGGGGGGGGCGTGGAGGGGGTGAGAGGTTGAGGGATTGGGGCTGGAGGTGGAGGGAGTGGGGGGCGGTGGGCGGTGGGGCAGGCGGGGAGGGTGGAGGGCCGGTGTCGGGGGTGGGAGGCGGAGAGCGAATGGGTGAGGAGGGTGGGGGGTGAGAGGGTGAGGGGTGACGGGGGCGGTGTGGGAGTGAGGGGGTGAGGGGGAGCGTGTCGGGCGTACTCCTTGCGGTTGAGGGGTAGGGGAGGTTGCCAGGAGGGTGAGGGGGGGGGGGTTGGAGCCGCGAGTGGGGGGGTTAAGGTGATGGGCTCGGTTGGGTGTGTAGAGCGGTTGGGGGCGGGGGCTGTTTATTGAGGGGCGGCAAGGGGGACGAAGGCGTGATCGCGGGGGCGGCAGGATGATATGGCATCAGGAAACGGAACCACGACCTCCCTAACTGATAGGCGGGGGTTGAGTTGCGTGGTTCGCCGTTTGTAGGGCAGTGGATTGGATGGGCTTGAGACGTCGTGTGAGACCGTCTGAGAGGGGACTGATGGGGGTGTGAAGTGTTTAAGATGACCTAAGGTGAAGAGTATGAGGCATAGCAAGAAGAAGATGTTGAAGGGAAAGGCGCCGCCGCTGATAATTATTGTCATAACCTGAAGGAACAGGAGAGGCGGGGCATGGGGGATTGCGGGATGGGGTTGGGGTGAGAAGTGTCATATCTGAGAGGAGGGGGCCAGGCAGATGAGGGAATAGGAGAGTGGGGCATGAGGGATTCAGGAGATAGGGTGGGAAGTGTCCTCCAACGTGCGCATCATGCTTGTGATTTGTTGGGGACCAGGGTACTACTTCTTGCCAAATTGGTCAGCGCTTGCAGCGCACAAACGTCAATTGGTCAGCGCCTTTGAGTGCAAAAAGCGCAAAAACTGCGCGCTGCGCCCACAGGGAGTTGAAAAAACTGCGCGAAACGCGCAGAGGGGCTATAAAAGGCAGCGTGGCACCATGCTGCCACGCGCGCTTAGTAGTACCCTGTTGGAGACCAGTTCATCAAGCCGTGCTATCAAAAAGCCCATCCTTATAATCTATAGTTGCTCTTGATTGTTTGAGGTTGGGCAAGGCCCCTTAGACTATTTGGCTACCCCTGGAATGGAACACATTTGTACAGTGTGTGAAGCGTCAAACCTCAGAGGATGGGGTCAGGTACTTCCATTGACCAAATTGGCCAGCGCTTTAGCGCACTTGAAAAAATAAAAACTGCGCTTGGTAGTGCAAAAAGCACAAAAAATGCTTTCTGCGCCTATAGGGGGTTGCAAAAAACTGCGCGAAACGCGCAGTGGGGCTCAAAAAGGCAGCGTGCTTGGAATTACCCTGGAGGGGGTCAGGCTGATGAGGGAGAATAGAACACGAGATAAGACCCAACCCTGAAGCCAGGGATGGTCTGCCATCTGGACACCCATTTGGGCAGGCCCCCATAATCAGAGCTGCTAACCAGGTGAACACCAAAATAAAAACAGAAGTAGCAGTCGAACACGAGATAAGACCAAACCCTGATCTCCCTAACCAACCACTTGAGTTGCTGGAACAACTCTCCAGTCCTTTCCCCGCACCCCCCCCCACCCTTCCAGCCCATGGACACTATGAAGTCTTCATGCTGAAGGTTGGGCAATTTCCTAGAGTCTAGACTGCTACCCCTGGACTGCAACATATAAAAACACAAACACATCTCCCTCCCTCCCTGTCTCCTTCCTTCCTTCCTTCCCCTTCCTCCCCCCCCTCCCTCCTCCCCTCCCCTTCCTTCCTCCCCCCCCACCATCCCTCCATCCCCTCCCTCCCTTCACTATGCCTCACAGCCACCCGCAAGATCCCCAATCAGCATGGTGGAATATTTCCACGCCGCTGCCATGCCTGTCACCAAGCCCGCGCATGCCATTCAATTTTGAGCAACATCCCCCCCCCCCCCCCCCCCCCCCCCCCCCCCCCCCCCCTCCCTCCCTCCCCGCCTTCCCTCACTATGCCTCATAGCCGCCCACCTGATCCCCAGTCAGATCAGTTGAATGATTCCACGCCGCCGCCATGCCTGTCACCATAGCCGTCACCACACCCACGCCCACCTTTCCACTTTGAGCGACATCCCATCCCTCCCCCCACTCCCTCCCTCCCTCCACTATGTTCCACAGCCACCTACCTGATCCCCTGTCAGCACAGTCGAATGTTTCCACGCCTGTGACATGCCTGTCATCATAGCCGTCACTAAGGTCGCCAAGCCCCCGATGGCAATTCCACTTTGAGACACAGCGGTAATGGAGAATGCCCAACAGGCGAAGCCTAAGTGAGCCAGCACCGCATACGGTAGAGCGGCAGAAGCAAAGACAGCCAGGTCCGCATTATACATGATTGGCTTCTTGCATACCTGTGGCAGTGGTGGTGGTGGTGGTGGTGGTGGTGGTGATGGTGGTGATGGTGGTGGTGGTGGTGGTGGCGGCGGTGATGTTGGTGGTGATGTTGGTGATGTTGTTGTTGTTGGTGGTGGCGTTGGTGTTGGTGTTGGTGTTGGTGTTGGTGTTGGTGATGGTGGTGATGGTGGCGGTGATGGTGGTGGTGATGGTGGTGGTGGTGGTGGTGATGGTGATGGTGATGATGGTGGTGGTGGTGGTGGTGGTGGTGGTGGTAACTCCGAACTTAGAAGGTTCCCAAGATGATGATGATGATGATGATGATGATGAGGACGACGACGACGACGACGACTACGACGACGACGACGACGACGACGACGACGACGACTACGACGACGACGACGACGACGACGACGACGACGACGACGACGACGACGACGACGACGACGACGACGACGACGACGACGACGACGACGACGACGACGACGACGACGACGACGACGACGACGACGACGACGACGACGACGACGACGACGACGACGACGACGAGGGCGACGACGACGAGGGCGACGACGACGAGGGCGAGGGCGAGGGCGACGACGACCACGACGAGGGCGAGGGCGACGACGACCACGACGAGGACGAGGACGAGGGCGAGGGCGAGGGCGAGGGCGAGGGCGAGGGCGAGGGCGAGGGCGAGGGCGAGGGCGAGGGCGAGGGCGAGGGCGAGGGCGAGGGCGAGGGCGAGGGCGAGGGCGAGGGCGAGGGCGAGGGCGAGGGCGAGGGCGACAAATGTGACTCCAAATGTGCCGTCAGCCTGACTAGATTAAAGGGATTTTAAGACACCAATAAAAATGGCTCAAGGCTTACTTGGACATAGAGAGCCAGGCTGCCTGAAATCTCCGACTTACCTGAAATACAGGTTTGGGGGCCTCGGATTTTAGGGCATGGGGTGTTCAGGGTTGAGGGATTATGACAGTCATTGGTGACTCATGGCGGAGAGTCATCATCATCATCATCATCATCATCATCATCATTATACCCTAAAACCTTTCAGGTGATACCTAAGCGGGATGGCTATCTACGCCCTAGTCAGCATAATATAGAGTATCTTAATGCCGTACCTCAAAACCTACCAAGACCTGGACAAGTCTTTAAACTGTCTGATCAGCGAAGCATGCTCCTTGATGTACACGGGCATCGCACAGGGGGACTTGGAATTGGAAATAGTGAGCAAGCCAGAGTTGGCTGAAAAACATGTAACAATTCAAATTATAATTAAAGTTAAAATTTAAATGTATATATATAAAGAAATCATGGCGGTCGTGGTCGTGGTCGTGGTCATGGTCGTGGTGGTATCATCGCGTAACCGACTTAACCGACTTCCCGCCCAGCCAATTCCCGCCCAGCCAATTCCCGCTCAGCCAATTCCCGCTTTTTATCCCTCCTGCTTCAACTTCTGCCTGGTATGGCCTCCTGCGAATTCTGCATTATGCAACCTTCGCCTCCTGCGTATTCTACTTGTTGCGCATCCCGCCCGATTTCTCCTTTTCCCGCCTGAGTTCATCCACCTGATTTCGGTAGCGATACAGCTCGTCTTCCTACAAGCTTTTCCCCCTGCATCTCTGCAAGACCATTCCCTTGCGTCAAGAGACCTGTCGCTGCGCACAACGGGAGGTGACTTGGTGAGTCAGCCGACCTGTCAGAAATGTCCGAATCGCATCCATCCCATGTCACAAACTTGACTGCGAATTCTTCCCACTGCATTGAGAAACATGTCGCTCCGCATTGTGCCATAGCAAGTACGCATCAAAGTTGACCAAGTGAAAAATCTCGCTGAGCGTTCTCGCCCTAACTTGACCAAACATCTCAAATCAGCAACTTGACTGCAACTTCTTCCCACTGCATCGAGAAACATGTCCTCGCTGTGCATTGTGCTATAGCGAGCACGCGGCAATGGGTGACCCTAGCGATATTTCCAAGTCTCAGATCGAGTTGACTTCGGGAGCAGTTGCGTTGAACAGGATTGTTCTTCGGCCGAACTGAATACATGCTCGCTAAGAGGAAGCTTTAGTTATGTACAGTTGCGATTGCGCAGGTTCAGCTTTTTCAGTGGGGTCGACTATCGATCACAGCTGAGGTGGCAGGGAAGCAGGTCCGATGCTTTTAGCGGAGTCGGATGATGCGTAAACGTTGTCGATGCTCTTCGTCCCGTTTGCCTTTCAGCTATGACAAAGCCCACAGCTGAAGTGGAGGGAGGCAGATATGGAGTATGTATGTGCTGGTGGGTGCGTGTAGGAGGGAGGGGAGGGATGAGACTGGGGAGAGGGTGGGGGCTGGTGGGATGGCTGGGGTGGGGGAAGGGATGGAGTCTGGAAATATGTCAGTAAGAGTAAGGGAGTATGTTTGTGGGTGGGTGTACATGGTTTGGGGGGGGGGGGGGGGGGGGGGGACGGTGGTGTTTGTGTGCTTGTGGGTGCACATCACAGAGAAAACCGTTTTGCAACCCAGCCCAAACTGCAGTGCAGAGAACCTGCACTGCAGAGAAAACCGCAACCAAAACTGCACTGCAGAGAAAATCGTTTTGCAACCCAGCCCAAAACAGGTGTGGCCAACGGGAAGGAAGGGGGGAGAGGGCGATAATGGTTTGGTGGTGGTGGTGTGTGAATGGGTGGGGGCTTCAAGTGTAAACCATTATGTTACCAGCCCCAAATAGGTGTGGCCAAAGGCCAAACGGGCACCGTACTATGATTGGAGGGGGGGGGGGGGGGGGGGGGGTCATCGTGAGAGTTGGTGTGGCCACCGGCCACACGGGCTACCGTACTAGTATGTATATATGTATATACGTTGTCGTCGTCATCACCATCATCATCATCATCATCATCATCATCATCATCATAACCTCATTCCTTTTGACCTTGTTTGGCCACCATCGGACTGAGATGGACTCTATCAACCCTATCTGCCCTGCTTCAGGATTTCAGGAAATATCAGGCTGGAGTGATGAGGCGCAAGCTCAAGTGGATGTTCCAGCTTCTAAGAAGCAGGAGGTAATTGTGGTGGGCCGCCGGGGCAAGACTGACATTCCCTACACAGCAACGCTGGTCACTACCTTTGACGACGGCACCACGTCCGAGGAGGAGGATTCAGGCGTCTTGAGTGCCGTGTCATATGGCTCTTGGGACATCCAATACCCGGATACCCAACCAGCTGACAAATCCGCTACATGTACCTATGTGGATCCCCCAGGTACCCCGGTCACCCCTTCTGGTGAGATACACAAATGTGATGATGAGGGTGAGGGTGAGGGTGACGGTGACGGTGACGGTGATGGTGACGGCGATGACATTTTTCCTGGTGCCCTGCTGGACTCCAAATGTGCCCGCGGCTTGACGGAGCCAAGGAGGACTTATGAACACCAAAACTGTGCCTGCTCTTTAACAGAGCAGGTCTGTGTTGCTTGCTATGTCTTGCTTTGTCGAGAGCACGTGCATTCTCCCGGCAATCCAAAGTATAATCACAGACGCAGCACTGAGGCAACACCTCTGAAAACTGTTTCTGTTTTGGGCTTCGCATGGCATCTTCCGTTTAACGCCATGAGCCAGCCATTGGGTCAAGCCCAAAGCTTCCAGCTGCATTGGAATACCTGTGATATCAGCTCCAAGACTCACTAGCTAGATTCCTGATTGGTCCAAGGATGGATGAAAGGAGCTGCTTAGAAGCTGCTATGTGTAGAAGCTAAGAACAAAAGCGCCTCGGGAACAAGGCAGCTAGGCATCTAGCAACTCCACAGATGAATCCTGAACATTAATTAAGCTCTAGCACACTAAACACTTAACTTTAAACCCTAAACCCTGCAACCTGCAATCGGCTACTCCGTTATTAAGTCCGGAGTATGTGAAGATAGCAGCCTTGCCCCCATCTACGACGACAAACCTCAGCATTAATTAATCCCCAACACACTAAACCTAAACCCCGAACCCTAAACCCTAAACCCCAAACCCCAAATCTGCAGCTGGCTACTCCGTTATCAAGTCTGGAGAATGTGAAGATAGCGCCCTTGCCAGCATCTACGCCGACGGACCTTAGCATTAACTAAGCCCCAACACTCTAACCCTAAACCCCGAACCCTACAACCTGCAGTCGGCTACTCCGCTATCAAGTCCGGAGAATGTGAAGATAGCGCCCTTGCCAGCATCTACGCCGACGGACCTTGGCATTAACTAAGCCCCAACACACTAACCCTAAACCCCGAACCATGCAACCTGCAGTCGGCTACTCCGTTATCAAGTCCGGAGAATGTGAAGATAGCTGGCTATCCAGCATCTACGACGACGATGAGTGCAGGAAGGCCTTGGAGGCCACAGGCTACTCCATTGCTTGGGGGCCCTATGGGGGATATGATGATGTCGTCGATGGCTGCTCCATCAGATTTGGAGACAATGCCTTCCGGAACGACAAGGGCAAGTGCTCTGTTGGTGCAGCAACCCCAGATTGGATCCCAGGTGCGCTTTTTTTTTAATTCTTTAGTTACGGTAGTTGGTTTTTTGTATTTTAGTTCGTTTTAGGAATTTCACCCGAGTAGATTGGTATAGTACAAGGGCAAGTGCTCTGTTGGTGCAGAAACCCCAGATTGGATCCCAGGTGCGCTTTTTCTTTAATTCTTTAGTTACGGTAGTTGGTTTTTTTTATTTTAGTTTGTTTTAGGAATTTCACCCGAGTAGATTGGTATAGTACAAGGGCAAGTGCTCTGTTGGTGCAGAAACCCCAGATTGGATCCCAGGTGCGCTTTTTCTTTAATTCTTTAGTTACGGTAGTTAGTTTTTCTTTTATTTTAGTTTGTTTTAGGAATTTCACCCGAGTAGATTGGTATAGTACAAGGGCAAGTGCTCTGTTGGTGCAGAAACCCCAGATTGGATCCCCAGGTGCGTGGCTTGAATGTACTATTGGGCTGAATGTGAGTATCGCTATAAGTGTGGGTATCACACGTGGGGGCTTGCAATTGGAAGACGTTGAGCAGCCCAGAGTTGGCTGAAAAACCATGTAACAATAAAATAAAATAAAATACAATCCATAGTATGAGAATGTAACTATATACTGTAGCTGTGCTTCATTGCACCCTATCGAATTTCACAGTCCTGAATCTCCCCACCTTGACCTTTCACTATGCTTCATTTCACCCCATCGAATTTAACGGCCCTGAATTTCACTGCATTGACCTGGACAAGTCTTAAACTGTCTATCCCGCTTATTATGCTCCCAGGTTTCTGTAGGTATCGCACGGGGGGACTTGCTATTAGAAGTCGGTGAGCAACCCAGAGTTGGCTGAAAAAACATGTAACAATCCACTCCACTCAAATTGAATCCAGGTGTCGGTGGCCGTGCGGACTGTCGCTGCTCAGAGTTCCAGCCCTGCCTCTGCAAGAAAGCGTGATGCAGGTCGGGCACTGTTAGGGTTATATACTTATATTGTAAAAAGGTGATGCAGTTAGTGCACTGTTAGGTTAATGTTTGTTAAATGGTGACGCAGTTAGGGCAATGTTAGGGGTATGTTTGTGAAACAGTTCCCACATTTTTGTCACTGCCATGTTCGCTGCCTGTCCTTTTATGAGCCGGTCAGACCGCCCCCAACCCCTTGTTTTGTCGCAAATTTGTCCCCAACCATCTCAAGTTTTTCAACACCAACCCTGACGACTAGTCAACCACCTGGGGGGTTATGGGGAGTTTTTCATTCCTACACTCTGCTGCCATGCAACAATTCAAATTCAAATTCTACACTCTGGTACTGCTTTGGATCTCTGTATCCAGACACAAACATGTAACACCGACCTTAACATCAAACCTACCGACCCTTCAACCCCCTGAACATCAAACCTACCGAACCTACTACTGCAGATGCTTAGGACAATTCACCCACCCACTTATGTCAAGGGGTCCCGTTGGTCACGGCCCGGGCGGACATAATTGTGGACTTGGTTATAAGTTCGCAGTTGAGCTCTCCAGGTTCCCACGGGCGTCTCTATCGGCAGTGGTCTGGAATGCCCCGCCTTTCCAACGTGAACTTTCTACTTCTGTAGGACTTTTTCCGCCTTTCTTTCTGAATACCCAGTGTGCGTTGCTTTTAATATGGGATCCCACATCCTGGGGTGCAAATCCTTTGGTTGAATGAATGCTGATTCAAGAATTTTTAGAGAGGATATAGTTACATACTCAGCAAAAATCAATGCCGAGACTGAACAGCGCCGAGGCAGCTGGACAGTTTTATAACAGTGAGGGTTTGGGCAACACACCCCTCAGAACCTGGTCCAGGAGGTGACCTCCAAAAAAGCGTACGAAAGAGCAAAAAAAAGGCTTGACAACAAGCAATGCGAACTACCAAGGCATAGAGAAACTAGCGAATTAAGAGTATATTATATAATTCATACCAAATACTTTAAAAATCCTTCCATATTTTGATAATGCTATAGCCCCTTTAAGTGATGTACATTGGTCTAATGGTAGACCAAGTCGCTTGAGGATGAAGAGTCGGGGGTTCCATCCCCCCTTCGGTCGCTCTTGGCGTTGCAGGTCGTTGTCAACCGCGATGGTAGCTTGTCCAGTTGAGGTAGAAGACCGCTCCCTACCCGTGTACGACGGGCTCCCATAACACCACGCCCTACCAGGCGTTATCACTTTTTTTAATGCTATAATAATCTGAGGGTGGGGCAAAAACAAGTGACATACCCCACCTAAAAAGTGTAAAGACACCCCTCTGCAGACCCCCAAACGTGTCTTTCTAGGCAGCTCCTCTGATTAGCTACTAAGCCAAAATGAACGTAACATAGTGCTATTAACCTATTCAGCCAAACTGAACGCAACCTGATGCACCTTGAAGCTGACATAACCAGCTGTCCAGAACTGCTTACATATTTGGGTGTTGCACAATGGCTGGCCCATGGAGCTGCATAGAAGGTGCTAATGAAAGCCGAAAAGGAAAGCTACGTTCTCCAACACACCGTCTACGAGGACTATAATTTTGAAGCCTTTTGGTACACTTAAACTCTAGGATCATTTATATATATACTTTTACTACTATATTAATCCATCGATATCTTCTTTGTCTAGCGGATGCACCTATTAACTGTTAATTAGCAGTATTATATAACATTAAGACGTGCCAGTCCTCACAAGCCCTCCCACCCACGTTACATCAACAGTCCAGCTTGCACTACAACGATTTTCCCTGGTTTCTTGGAACAAGGATAAGTGGAACTAACGGTTAAGACTGAAGGACCAACAAGGGTGCTCACGCACTCATACCGTTAGCACAAGGGTCTATGTCACTAAAGCATATACAAGCATATACTGATAGACTATATGGCAGGTAAACGGTTGGTTTTTCTGGTCCATTGTACTGTTGTACCGCACGCGCGTGCCAGTGCTGACAGGCCCTCACCGCAGCTTCGGATACCGGGATATCTCCCCCAGCCCCTCTTCTCAGCATGCACCTATCACCTTTCAATTCTGCAGGATTAGCGACCTCTTGTGTCGCACTGCTCGTAAGTACCTCTGTGCCCTTCATTCATGAGGCCAACCCGACGGCCATGGGATAATTTTACCAATCCGGCGGAAGAAAATTCCATTAGTTGTTATATTCACGCATTCAAAAATAGCCTCCATGCAATTTATTCCAGAGACGGTTTAGCGCTGCTCTGTTTGCTAGGGCTTCTGAAGGAATCGCTCCGCTTTTCACACACAAAAAATCGTCTGTGCGTGCCTAAGGCTAGCGCAAGGAGACCCATCCTTTTGGATGGAAATCCCGTCGTTATAAAAACGCAAACCAGGGTTTTCTGTTAGTGCGGTAACGCAGCCTCAATTTAAGATCCCTACTTATTTCGCTTATTTGGCTAAGAACCCCTTCGTTCGCTGGAACACACATACACTAGGTAAGTAAATTATTTGCGGCCCCACTGCAAGCAAAAGGGCTGCCCCCCTCATCCTCTCGCCTTGTAGAAGGTGCAGGAGGACGGAACAAGTGACGGGGTCTTACAAGTTGAGCATTTGTCGGCCTCGAGCGGGCTGGGGGGGGGGGGGGGGGGGGGGGGGGGTATGAATTTAACTGGAAGTTAGCTCATCGGACAGTAATTCATCTCTTATTTCACATTACATCACTACCCCCCCACCCTCACCCCCACCCCCTACCCAGAGTATTGTGGGGAACCAAAGAAAACACCAACTCAAAACTGCATGACTGCATGAGCTTCACGAAGCCCACAAAGAGGCCTACATATATCTTGGCACCCCCGGCTCTGGCTGTAAGAGAGGACATCTGTTGCCTATTTTTTCATTGTGAAAGGACTTTCACGGTTTCACCTTAGGAGGTGGATCTACCGACACAAACCAGAGACACTGAGGATTCAGTTCGAATGGCGATGGCGTTTCTCACCCTGTAAAATATTTGTCACTAGATTTAGTCTTGGGGCATGCAATTCAACATACTGCCAAGAGAACACGTTATGATTTGCCTACTTTGCATATTGTAGGAGTGGCACCACCATTCGAACTGAATCCTCCGTGTCGCTGGTTTGTGTCGGGAGACCCACCTCCTGGGGTGAAAGTCCTTTCACAACTATTAAAAAACAATGATTAGGCATATGGACGTCCCAAAGGCCGAAATATTTCATAGGTATAACTCACGAAGTCATGCGCCCTGGTACCTGAGGTCAAATTCACCATGTGAGATTATTTTATGGGTAGTTCGGGGGCATAGACAGGCATGTAACCTAGAGGAAAAGTTAAATTTCGAACATACCAAATATTTACCTGTTGCAACTGTGCTTGTATTGCTTACTGCCGGAGGTGCCTGGGACCACATGTTCCCTGGGCATGTCACCATGCCTCAATATTTTGGCACAAGACCGTATAGGAAAGGGAATGCGTACCAACATGTATCCAAGAAGAAAAGTTAAATTTGTGTCTGAGTAAAAAGCAAAAAAACTGGAAATGTTGAAAAGGGTATGAAGGGGAAGGGGGGGGGGGGGGGGGGGGTGGGGGGGGGGGGGGGGGGTCAATCGTTTCCACCTTCCTCTAACCTTGACCACTTCCCGATGCCCACACTAAATCTGGGCCTGGCTTTCTATGGTGTTTTGTATACTCCCGGAAGAAACATGGGTGATAAATCGCTAGGGACCGGCATATCGTATGATGCTGACCAAAGGGGAGTATGATATCATATGGTATCATACAAATTGTACCATGTGATATTGTATATGAATGTTAACTTTAGCCTAGTCAGACTAACGCCATCATATGATATCATATGATGACATGAAATCATATGATATCATATATTGCCGTCCCCTATAAATTACATATGTAATCCTACAAAAGAGTAGGCGCACATCACAGTGTGCCTACTCTTTTGCAGTAGTGGCAACGCCATTCAAACTGAATCCTTGGTGTCGCTGGTTTGTGTAGGGAGACCCACCTCCTGGGTTAGAAGTCCTTTCACAACTTAAAAAAACTTTCCACTGCAGGTCACCCTCGCTTAAGAATGGCGCAAAGCATGACAATGCGTGCTCAAGCACAACCTAAGTGCAAGCACTCCAGCTGAAGCTCCACCTATGATCAGATGATGTACCTCCCCACCCCACCCCCACCCACCGCCTGCTCTCACCCCTGTCACCCCACCCCTGCACCCACCCACCCACCCACCCACAACTTACCTCGGCAGGCCTGTGGCCACCAGCATTTAAGTTTGATCTGGAGCATGATGACGAGTGCCCAAGCCCACTCTATACGCACCACTGCACCACGAGCTCCACCAATGATTAGATCATCTCTACCAGGGCTTGCCAAGCCTAGCAACACACGCTCAATACCGAGCTTTACTACTTCAGCCCTGTTTCAGACCTCACATCCCAACCGCGGAACTGCGACAGCCCTGCAGCAGCCCTCGCACACACTGCTCTTGCCATCTTCTTTCGTTATTACCGCCCCAGCCCATTTCAATCGACAGAGTCTCAGCCATGACATCGCCAGAGTGTTTGTGTACAAGTGTCAAGAGGTAGGTGCATGTCCCTTCATTTGTTTGTGTTTGTATTTGCTTTTGTATTTATTGTTGCGTTTGTGTTAGTGTTTGCTTGTATTAATGTCTGTGTTTGTGTTTTTGTCTGTCTGTGTTTTTGTCTGTGTCTGTGTCTGTGCCTGTGCGTGTGCCTTTGCCTGTGTCTTTGTCTGTGTTTAGATTTGTATTGGTAATGCTTTGTCTTCCCTTTCCATTCATTTGCCTCTGCCCACCAAAAAATATCTAACATGTTCATTCAACCACCTCTTCCCAACAACCGTAATCTTTCCTTTTTACTCTTGTTACTTTGATCAGGTAGACGGAGCTTTGAATTCGGTGGACACACCTGGAGCACTAAGAGCGAGCTTAGGGAGCATTTGAAGGTGCAGTTCTGGTCCTAGAGGATATTGTGGTAGTCAGTGCATGGCATTATATTTGGCAACTTATAGCAGCTTCTAGGAAGCTTACAGAGCAGGTAGATGGAGCTTTGAGTTTAGTGGACGCATCTAAAGGACTAAGACCGAGCTTATTAGAGAGCACTTAAGGTGTGGTACTGGTTGTTTTTTTGTTTGCTTTTTTTTTTTGCCATACTGGTGCTGGTACAGGTGCTGGTGCAGCACAGTGCTTTCATTTTTAATCTGTCTACCCCTGGACTGTAACATACATAGAGTGTGGCAAATATATTGATATGGCCCCAACTGATATATATATATATATATATATATATATATATATATATATATATATATATATATATATATATATATACGAGGGGGGGGCAAGGAAAAAGATTTCGTACCGCACGTTCGATATGGATAGAGAACCGCGAGCAATAGTCGATACAAAAAGAATCATGTCGATACACCCACGGGCGGCCGAGATACGAGGGGGGGGGGGGGGGGGGGGGGGGGGGGGGGTCCGATCGTTTTCCCAATTTTATTTGTACCTCGTGTAACTTTCTTGCCAGTGCGAATTTTTGAGCGTGACGTACACCATTGAGAAGGTCTCGACGAGAGGAGTACAAATCTGAAGTCGTTAGTTAGTGACACCAAGGGTGTAATTGGTGAATCTCCTGGAAGGTACATCCAGGCTGGACGCCAGGCTGGACGTGACCCAGACCTTCGCGTCCAGCTTGGAACGAGCGGCAGTATGGGCGGAAAAAGGCGCGCGCGAAACGCGTTCTGAATTCCGGCCCCCTACCGTACGAAGTTCCTAAAGCAGTCGAGCCTGGGGTCGAGCACTCGAGCCCCCCCCCCACCACCCCACCCCACCCCCCCACCCCTTCCCCCCCCTCCCCCCCACCCCCCCACCCCAAAACACACACACCACCCGAGCCGACCATCAGGCTCCAGAATACAAGTTGAGTAGATCAAGCCATGATAATGATGATGATAAAGATAAAAAGACAGATAAAAAACGCCTTCAGTCGATTTTCGTGATCTTCTCCTAGGGCGCGGACGACTGCTGAGCGCCCAAGAAAGTTGTAAAAATATAAAATCTAAATAACTTTGTCCAAACTTGATATTTATAAATTTTGGTTGTATGGTTGGAAAGGCCTTGCCGAGATGATGCTCATGGACCCCCCTTTCACTATGTAATACTGTCTGGGTGTCTAGATATGAGGTCTCAAAGAGGGGGAGGGGGGGGGGGGGTCCCCGGGGGTTAAAATAACAACTTCCGAACGTGCGGTCAGCCAACTTTATTCCTGCCCCCCCCTCGTATATATATATATATATATGGTATATCAGTACATCAAGGAGGCCTCTGAAAAATCTGGGATTATTTTAAATGTAGGCTACATCATATTGAGGTGCCCTGTGCCTTAAAGCAAACAAATGATTTTGTTTATATTTTGTTTAGTTAAGTAACCACTTGTGAAGGTTGCTGCCGGCGCGGTCACATACTAAATGGTCACGATATAGCCTCCATACCAACCCATCATCACCAACATCAGCAATTCAGCATACATCATGTCCTGGAAAAGTCTTTATACTGTCTATTGTTTTTAGTTTCATAGACTCATAGTGTGCTCCCTGGTTTCTGTGGGTATGACACGGGGGGGACTTGGAATTGGAAGACAGTGAGCAGCCCAGTGTTGGCTGAAAAAGCATGCAAACATTCAAGCTTGAGTATATAATAAATTCATCATCATCATCATCATCATCATCATCATCATCATCATCATCATCATCATCATCATCATCATCATGACGTGATCGCCTTACTAGGGTAGCAGATTAGTAATGTTACATGGGCACATTGTGCAGTCACCCTGAATCACCCCCTTAATGCAACAGACTGATATGCTGCAATGCTAATTTCATTGGCAACACATATTAACTCTCGGAAACAATTCTGATATGTGGTTGTGCAAATCTCGGAAAATATAATAACACTCGATAGCACGAGCGATGAACAATTTCATTGAGCGGTGCTGAGCTTCATGGGCCTGGTATGTATGGAGGCAAGGCTGTATGGTTCTGTCCCATGTGCTGATCTTAGTCGGCAGACTGCCAACCAGGTTTGTAGGTGATCTGACTTCCAGTTGTAAGGGCGTGACATCACACCAACTTGAGAACAGACACTTCCTGCGGAATCGCCTCAGAGCCCTTGCTTCTCGCTCAGATACAGCTTTGCGTCTTGGATTAGGAGGCTAATTAAGTAGGCGCAATGGAGGGAGCGCGGAAGCTTCGCGAGTAGGTGCGGATGGAAATTGCGTGGTCGTCCCTTTCCCAGGCAGTACCGGGCAGTAAGGAATGCGAAATATGCTGATGCACAGATGTGAAGAGGAACGCATGAAGGGAAAGAGAATTGCCAGTTTCAGTCGACGACGCGAATGGCCTAGATACATCTATATTATTCTACCGGGACCAGGGGGGGGCGTCGGACAAAGGGTATAGATATATCTTGGGCTTACTTCGTGGACGTTCTACTTCTTGTTCTTGCTTTATTGCTTCTTTGGCGCATTGCTTTATCGCTTTTACCCTGTGATTTTGAGGATGGTTGAAAGATCCCCCCAGATGTTGTGGAGTGGGCTCGTCTTGGGTCGTGTATGGCCTGTCTTGGACAAAACAAGAATGTGATGTAAGTACTGGTCCTGGGGAATATTGTGGTGGTCAGTGCATGGTATTGTAATTGGAACATATAGCAGATTCTAGTATACAACTATCTGCTTAGCACAAACTCCCCCCCCCCCCACCACCACCACCACCACCACCACCACACACACACACACACACACACACACACACACACACACACAAACACACACACACACACCACCACCGTCGTTTGTTTGGTTTAAGTTCACCTGTGCTTGTTTTCTTTATTCTTTTTGGTAAACTACCTTTTCTGTTTTTAAAGGCGGGCAAGTCCCTTTAGCCTATTCGGCAACCTCTGGACTGTGAAAAATTACAGCAGCTTCTAGGCAGCTTGCATAGCAGGCAGATGGATCTTTGGGATCGGTGGACACATGTGGAGGACTGAAGTTTCAGTTGGTGTCATTAATGTGCAGTGCAGTGCAGACGTGATGCAGCTGCTGCTGCTGCTGCTAATGATGACGACAATGATAATGACATATATTTCATTGTTGGTGGTTTTGGTGGTATGGTAGTGGCCGGAGTTTTTCTTCTTGGTTCCGTAGCAGCTTCTTCTTCTTCTTCTTCTTCTTCTTCTTCTTCTTCTTCTTCTTCTTCTTCTTCTTCTAGGCAGCTCCCCTAGCTGATAAAACTGATGAAACCTTACTTCCTCTCTTGCAGTCTGTGCTTTATAATACTGCACATGGGAGGAAGCTGGAGGGTGATTATGAGGGGCTCCTTCGTGCCCTGCGTGACAGCAACCCACAAGCAGCACATACTATTGAGCCTGGTGTGCATGACAGCAACCCACTAGGCAGCACAGACTATTGAACCTGGTGTGGCAGCCATGTATGTTGACCAGGCTGCAGACATGAATGGGCAACGATCCGATTTTGATGCAAGGCCATGCTCTGTGGTGTCATCTGATGATCAGCCTCTTGAGCTAGGACAATGAGTCTGTAGCTCCATGTCAACGGAGAGACCCCACCCCTGACAGGAGTGCGCAGACACCATTAGCCGCACGGCATCGTGAGGGGAGGAATAAGCATGCAACACGGAATCGACAACAGAAAGATCCCACCCCTGACAGGAGTGCGCAGACACCATTAGCTGCACGGCGTCGTGAGGGGAGGAATAAGCATGCAACACAGAATCGACAACAGAAAGATCCCATCCCTGACAGGAGTGCGCAGACACCATTAGCTGCACGGCGTTGTGAGGGGAGGAATAAGCATGCAACAAAGAATCGACAACAGAAATATCCCATCCCTGACAGGAGTGCGCAGACACCATCAGCTGCACAGCGTCTTGAGGGGGGGGATAAGCATGCAACAGATAGTCATGAGCAGAGGGTCCCCCTTCCTGAAAGCGCTTCCACACCATCAACTGTAGCTAGGCAGAGTGAGCTGGCTGAGCAGCGTATTGAGACGGCGGATGGGTTGGAGACAGCGGATGGGTTGGAAGCGGCGGCGGCGGCAGATGGGTTGGGGACGGCGGATGGGTTGGAGACGGCGGATAAGTTGGAAGCGGCGGCGGCGGCAGATGGGTTGGGGACGGCGGATGGGTTGGAGACGGCGGATGGGTTGGAGACAGCGGATGTGGCCTATAGTCAAGCGAGGGGCAAATTTCCTGATAGTGCTTCAGCACAATCTGATGAAGAGCCCCTGGAGATGGTGAATGGACATGCAATCAACAATCATGAGCAGAGGGACCCCATTCTTGACAGTGCTTCCACGCCACCAGCAAGAGCTAGGCAGAATAGGATGGGTGAGAAGCAACTTGCATGGAAGATTGAGTTTGTGTCACTTTGGGACCCCCTCCCTGACAGCGTTACCATGCCATATACTGATGCAAGGCAGAGTGAGCTGGCAGGCCAGCGCTTAGAGAAGGTGGATGAGTTGGAAGCATGCAGTCACCAGAGGGACCCTACTTCTGCTGGCATCGCTTCCATGCCATCAACTAAAGCAAGACAGAGTGAGCTGGGTGAACCGCATATTGAGACAGCGGATGGGCTGCCAGCCTTTAGTCAAGCGAGGGGCAACGTACCTGACAGCGCTTTCAAGCCATCTACTGAAGCAAGGCAGAGTGGGCTGGATGGAATGCGTACTGCAGTACGGTCAGAGAGTACTCCGACAACTGAAGACTTTCTCCCAGGCTACACGAACTTTCGACCTAAGAGCACTGACGTTTCAGAGTTTCTTTCAGTCGCGCCATGGACAGGAAAACTATCTGATGAAGACTCTTTTCCAGTCAACACAACCTTGCAACCTGAGTGCACTGACAGTACTAAAGACTCTCGCCCAGCCTACACAACCTTACTACGTGAGAGCACTGACATTTTGGAGAAGCCTCTTTCAGTCACGCCGCGGACAAGTGAACTATCTGATGGTTCTGAAGACTCTATTCTAGTCAACACAACCTTGCAACCTGAGTGCACTGACCTCACTAAAGACTCTCGCCCAGTCTACACAACCTTACTACGTGAGAGCACTGACATTTTGGAGAAGCCTCTTTCAGTCACGCCGCGGACAAGTGAACTATCTGATGGTTCTGAAGACTCTCTTCCAGCCAACACAGCCTTGCCATCTGAGTGCACTGACCTCACTGAAGACTCTCGCCCAGCCTACACGACCTTACAACTTGAGAGCACTGACCTTTTAGAGAAGCCTCTTTCAGCTACGCCGCAGACAAATGAACTATCTGGTGGTACTGAAGAGTCTCTTCCAGGCAAGACCTTGCGATCTGAGAGCACTGACCTTTTCGAGAAGCCGATTTCAGTCACACCAGGAATAAGTAGTGCATCATCTCAAGAGGATTGCCATACACCAGAGAGGTGCAAGCGAGCGTCCTTGCATGACTTGGAGGCTGCCTTCAGGACGCTCCAAGGGAATGGGACACAGACCACGTTGAGAGTAACAGTACGTGAGCTGGTGGATTTTCCTAAGGGGAAGACCATGCCAGATGGATCAGGCCCCTGGAAGAGGAAAGAGAAGCGCAAACAAGAGTTGTTGGTGGATGCTATTCAGGTACTTACAGCACCTGCTGCACCACAGGTGGATTGTTACACATTAGGGTGGTGCATGCGAGCGCCTGTTCACGACTTGGAGGCTGCCTTCAGGGCGCTCCAAGGGGATGGGGCACAGACCGTGTCGAGAGTAACAGTACGTGAGCTGGTGGATTTTCTGAAGGGTAAGCCCATGCCAGATGGATCAGGCCCCTGGAAGAGGAAAGAGAAGCGCAAACAAGAGTTGTTGGTGGATGCTATTCAGATACTTACAGCACCTGCCCCACCACAGGTGGATTGTTACACATTAGGGTGGTGCATGCGAGCGCCTGTTCACGACTTGGAGGCTGCCTTCAGGACGCTCCAAGGGGATGGGGCACAGACCGTGTCGAGAGTAACAGCACGTGAGCTGGTGGATTTTCTGAAGGGTAAGCCCATGCCAGATGGATCTGGCGCCTGGAAGAGGAAAGAGAAGCGCAAACGGGAGTTGTTGTTGGATGCTATTCAGGTACTTACAGCACCTGTTGCACCACAGATGGATTGTTACACATTAGAGCTTTCATGGAACGCAGATACTACAGACTTGTAGGGGGTTATATCTGACAGAGAGATAAAAGTTACTAGCAAGCACGATGCTTGGATAATGAAGGAGATGGCGGCAGGACAGTTAGTACTGCGACAGTAGTGCGCGCAACGACAGGGGCTTCGCCACTGTCAGGCAAGTGGTACAGAGTCCGATGGGGACTCAGACCGGAGCGCACTTGGCCACTCTAGGTACGACGTATAAGTCGTACTATAAAAAGAGTGGTGCAAGCAAGCGCATATGCACGACTTGGAGGCTGCGTTCAGGACGCTCCAAGGGGATGGGACACAGACCATGTCGAGAGTCACTGTACCTAAGCTGGTGGAGTTTCTGAAGGGTAAGCCCATGCCAGATGGATCAGGCACCTGGAAGAGGAAAGAGAAGCGCAGACGGGAGTTGTTGGTGGACGCTATTCAAGTACTAACAGCACCTGCCGCACCACCGGTGGATTGTTATACACCAGAGTGGTGCATGCAAGCGCCTGTGCATGACTTGGAGGCTGCGTTCAAGACGCTCCAAGGAAGTGGGACACCGATGGTGTCGAGAGTCACTGTACCTGAGCTGGTTGAGTTTCTCAAGGGTACGCCCATGCCAGATGGATCAGGCACCTGGAAGAGGAAAGAGAAGCTATTCAGGTACTTACAGCACCTGCCTGACTGCACTTGAGTTGGTACACACCAGATTGGTTTGTACAAGCGCCCCTGCACGACCTGGAGGCTGCGTACGCAGATCTTAGGGGTAATGGGACACCAACCATATCGATAGTTGCTGTACCACTGTTTTGTTTTGGACTACTAGCAGCAGCTTCTAGGCAGCTCCCTGGGCCAGCCACTGGGCTAAGCCTCACAAATTCAGCAGCGATAGAAAGCTGATTACGTTAGTTTCGAGGTGCACTAGGTTGCTTTAGTTTTGGCTGATTATCGTGTTCAGATACCATTAAGGTAGACAGCCTGGGTAAGTGACGAGAGTAAGCAGGTTGTTGGAGTCTGAGATCACGAAGGAGGAGGTAGCCAGCTCTTCCATTCAAGTTGGTTGAAATGAGTGAGTCATAGTTTACATGTCTACCACATATACAAGCCGGAAAGTAGGCGAGGTACCATTTCACATTTGTTCACATAACGACATTGTCTACATAACGTTAGACTAACATGTAGTATTGTAGTCCCATATATATACTACATATTAGTATGTCCGTCATACGATGAGAATAGAAAACATATTTTTGAGGAAACAAAAATTGAACCTGAATTGGAGGGTAAAAACTCCAGCATGAAGCTGGTCATTAATCCTAATTCCTTTGAAGGATGGACATTCGTAAAAAATGTATTTCAAAATGAAATACGAATCGCACAATTAAATTATCATCCCAGATGAAATGACGATTTACTTATATTGTAGAATTAAATGATCATTGTAGCACGATCTCAGGGCCCCTGTCGGTAAACGATTGTCTGGGGTTCAGTTCATCGAGGCTTCTTATTTTTAAGCCCTTCCTATGGCGGATTGGAAAGTCCTTTTAGCCTACCCCTGGACTGTAACATACATACATATGAGCCACAACCAAGCCAACAGTAGCGTTTAGGAGCATGCAATGGCTGCGCTCCACTATTGCTACTACGTTGTTGTTTTCATTCTCTAAATGTAAAACAACATACCGGTATTTGGTTTGAGCTAAGTCTAATGACTGACATAAGGACCTGCCAAGAAACGACTAAAACGAAAGGAAGAAAAGGTATTCATACTATTTTTATTCATTCCGTTGCCTTGTATGGCTATATGCCCTATAGCTTGAGCCAAACCTAAGGTTTCAGACAAACAGTGCTCAATTGCCCTACTTGGCATGACTGGGCTCGATTTCGTGGTGATAAAATGTCCAGTGGCCATCGAGTCCATGAGGATGTTCAGCGATATCTGAGCTATTGTTACACACATTATTCATTTTACAACAGAACAACAATTCATATAAAAATTAAATTTTCTTCTTCTTTTCAAGTTCAACAAAAAATGCCCGAACCTGAGATACCGGTATAGTACTAAGCTGCTTGACAGGAAACTCTTGGACATTGATCAACACCATGACCCTCGACGAACAAGCAGACAGTTGCTAAACACTTAAACCCCCTACAGGCACTAGAAACCGAGACTGGCGTCTCCACAACTATGACTACAAGACCATCTGTGCACAACTCTTGGACGCAGACCTTGGAGTGTCCGTTGAATCCGAGACACAGATGTGTGAGTATTTGTTTCGAATCAGATTCTGATCTTGGAATTGCGTGCACCTCAAGATTCAGATGAGTCCACCTTATCAACATGCTTATTTCTATTGATTAGATGCCAGTCACTGGGCCACCCTCCTCCCATTCCACACCCAGCTCAGACAGTTTCAGATGTGCTGCTGAATAGTCTGCGAAGAAGGCAGCCTCATCCGCTGCGTACTTCTCCGCATAGGGCTTGAAAGCCTCATCCGCGAAGATTGCAGCGTCCGTTGGCAACACAAGAAGGTCCTCTTCGTTCTGTGCCTTCATCACTGTGAAGTACGAGTTGTTGAATACAAGCCTGCAGCAAGTGGATGCGGTGCGTACATCATTGTAAATGTCTTTAATAGCTAAAGCTATAGTGCCATCCTTGAAAGGGGGGGTGCTTTAATCGGGGCCTTTTTAAATTGTTAACATAAAGGGACCTTTTTTAAACTCTTTATTAAAAAAAACATTTTGAAGTTGGAGGTTGCATAAGTGGTTGCAGGAGAGGTTGCATGGGAAATTGCACGAGAGGTTCCTCCTGCTGTTGTACCCCCATCGCACCCACACACACCCACACACTCCAACCACACAACCACACCCAACAACCACAACCATACCCAACAAACACACTACCATCACCACACCACACCCACACACTCCACCTGCTGCTGTTATTTTGACCATGTGAATGATGAGTTGTGGAACACAAGCCTGCAGCAAGTGGATGCGGTGCGTGGGTATGTGTATGGTGTCAGAGTGTGCATATTGCCATACTGCCACGTGTGTCCGCGTCCTCAGTGGGCCCACGCCTCTCTAGTGTACCCTTTACATCTCGGCCCCCCTTGCTGTACGATTACCCTTACATCTCAGAACCCTTTGATTCTGGATGTCGCCTCCCTCATAAGTCGTCTTCTTGCTTCACGACGTTCCCTTTCATCTTTCAACCGTCTCATCCGTCAACATATGGTTTTATATTTTAGTCTAGGGTTAGGCAAATAGACTAAAAAGACCTGCCCAACCTTGGTTTAGGAGGTTCTAATACGATTAAGTACTGATGAACTGGGACCCTACAAATCGCTTTACCCACAAAACCCCCGAGTTCGTGCTATATAGATAATGTAACTTAATTATCATTGCAATCCCCCCCCTTCACTCCATCAAGCCACGGACACATTTGGAGTCCAGAAGAGCACCAGGGAAAATGCAATCATCATCATCACAGCGACAAAGTGGTATCACGCCCATTGAAAAGAGCACTGCAAATGGTGAAGTGTCAGCCAGTGTCAAGAAAAAGACCAACAACTCACCAATCCGGAGTCCAGGACTGTCCTCCAGGATTGCCAGGGCCGTCCTTTGTGTACTTAGTCTCAGCCTTGCCCCATCCTGATCGATCAGGCCTGGCCCTTCCGAGGGTGTGTCCCCCAGACAGGGCCACAATCTCTTTGTCATCCAGACCCATTCGATAGAAGATCTTCCTCAAGTGATCGCCAGGGGAAGCACTGCCATCAGGGAATGGACCGCCAGCGCCTGAAAAGAGATTAGGGTTGGGAGGTTAGGGATTCTGGAATAGAAAGTTAGAAAACCCCTAAGGCTGAGCAACTGAAAGTAAAGCTTAACAACTTCAAACTAAACCAATTAACAATTTGATGGCAACATATGCCCAAGGTGCAATAGTTCAACTGACTAGTGCCTGGCAAGTAGCCATCTGAGGCGCTAGCGTCCTACAACTAATCAAAATCATCCATTGAATCGCTATAACACATTAATGGCAGCAACTTAGGCCCAAGGTGCAATACGGTAGTTCAATTGATGCATACCTGGCAAGTCTGTGATATTAAATGATCTCTGTAGCACCAACTTTGGCTACCCCTGGACTGTTAAAAACATACTTACATACATTTAAAAACATACGTACATACATTTAGAAGAACAAACAACAGGAAGACAGGGAAAGGGAACAAAAACATACAGGATGCAAATGCAAATGCAGAGGCCTATGCAAAGGCCTATGCATACATACATCTATACATAAATGCTTCACCAGCGAATTTCTGACCGGCCATGACCGGCGACTTTTTTGAAATCTATCGTTCTGGAGTTCACGGTGGCAAATTACGTAATAATGCCCCCCCCCCCCCCCCCCCCCCCCCCCCCCCCGCACAAAAACAGGGCCTGGATCATCACGTATCGCCTTCAATGATCGCAATTTCCAAACTTGAGCAAATTTGGGCCCATTTCCTTCCCTTTCTTTCTTTCTTTCACGCACAACAATGTCGTCAACATCCTACGCCAGGCTAATAATCAGACACGACGTGAACCTGGCAGGCTGCCCCGCACAATTCGCGATTGATGTGTTATCATCCTCTCCACCAACGTCATGCCATCGCATTGCCTGGTCCGCAGGCAATTATTACGAGATACTTTTGCATTTCTTGAGACCTCCACTGGCATTGCCTACCCTAAGCGATATGGCCCTTGCACCCCTCATCCAATCTCTTTTCATTGTTTCAAGCATTGATACGTCCGTTGCTTAGCATGTTGCGATACAGGACTGGCTGAAATTTCCTGGTCAAAACAACAGCTGCAGACCCAACTGTGTTGCGCGCAAAGAAGGAGCTGCAGGCATGTCGCTGTGTGATTGTCGCTGTGTGATTGCGCATGCCCGGTATTCTCAGCGGGGTCGGCTTTCGCAAGCTATTGGCAGATTAGTTCCGCAGCCTGCTCTTTATCCACTTCGTACTTCTGCATGATGTAGGCCCACAGCTGGAGTGGACGGGATGAGGTAGGGAGAAGGGGATAACGCATGCGTGCCGGTGGCTCGGGAAAGAGAGGGTGGGGGGGAGGATCGAGGGTGACCCACCATGGGTGGAAATGACTGGGGCGAGGGGAGAGGGAGAAAGAGAAAGAGGGTAGATGAGGTGGGAGGGAGGAAGGGGGGACATTTGGGTGGTGTAGAGATGGCTGGGGGGTAGGGGGGTATATTTGGGTGGCGTGGAGATGACTGGGGGTTAGGTGGGGTGCAAGGGGGATAAACAGAGTGTGTGTCAAGGGGGTGGGGATGGGGGCCAGGAAGATTTAGGGGGAAACAGGGATCGTGTAGGTCCTGGGGGCTGGGGGTGGGGGGGTATATTTATAGTAGGGAAAGGAAGGGGGCATGTGTTCAATATTTTGCAAAGGGGGGAATGGAAATATCTCGACTGTGTGCACGTGAGTAGGGGGGGGGGGGGGGGAGGGGGGGGGGGGGGGGGGGGGGAGGGTGTACGTTCAAGGGCGTTGCACGTTATGTAACCCAGGACAGAACAGGACCCAGGACCTGGGTGGGTGGGGTGGCGGGTGGCCTCCGGCCACACGGGCAATGTACTAGTACATACATATAGACATACATACCGTACATATATACATACATACCGTACATACATACATACCGTACATACATACACGAGTACATACGTGCATACCTCCATGCATACCGTACATCTATATACAAGTAAACATACAGGGATTATTGCGAGCTGGTGCTGGCTCGCTCTCGGTTTCGCGAGCTGGCGCTGGCTGGCTTTCGGTTTTCCGTTCGCGGCCGACTTCCCACCCATCTCCCCGGCCCATCTCCCAACCCATCAAATATTGAAAACGTTGACAGAGCTGATGCGGTCATTTTGTGTCGATGTGAGTATCCATATTTTTCCGCTTTCATTCTGAGCGCCTGTTCAGACCAACGATGGCACTCCGGCTCATCATCCATAATATTTTGCTTCTTGATGCCACCATGAAAGCGTACAACCAGCCAAACTTGGACAGAAGGGCGGTGAATAAAGCCAGCCAGAGAGCTCTTCATCACAGCGAAAGGGGAGCTCTGCAGACCAACGAGGATAGGAGCTATGCAAACCAGCGTCGACGTTTAGCATATGCTGCAAGGCAGGCTGGACCTAATGCTGACAGACAGGCTGTGCAGGCTCAAGTTAATGCTGACAGGTAGGCCGAGCGCCAGGCCACTAACCAGGCAAGGCGCGAAGCCGATTCTGCCAGACAAGCTGCAGGTAATGCAGCCAGGCAGGATGCAGAGGCTGAGCCCCTTTCCATTCTAAGGCTGAGCGCCTTGCAATTTCCTTTCCATTTCTCGCACTTGGATCGCTCATCCTATCTATGCAATCTCTTTTCATTGTATCGATGATCGTTAAGCACGGCGCTGCGATTTTTGATTAAGCAACTGTTGACCGGATGGAAGTCGAAGTTTTTGAACATAGAATCGGGAAACATGTCCCTGCGCAGTATGCTGTACCGAGGGCGCGGCAGAGCTGGCTGAATGAGGTTTTTTTAGGTCATAGAACAGATTCCCGGCCCAACTGCATGTAAGAAAGAAGATGCTGCAAGCAAGTCGTACAGCGGTTGCGCGAGCCCAGTGCTCTCCGCGGGATTCACTCGTTCGCAAGTTTTCGGTGGATTGATCTGCTTGCTTAAATCACCCACAGGGTAGGTCTGCCTTTTGTCCCCCCTTTAGTCTTCTTCACGATCAAACCTCGCAGCTAAAGTGGCATGGAAGCGGTAGTGAGAAGAAGGGAAGACTGATGAGTTTTTTGTGTGGGGTTGGGGCCTTGGGGGTGGGCAGGGGGAGGAGGGAGACATGGGGAGCAGGGGACGTGTGTGTGTTTGTGGGTGGGTAGGGGTGGGGGAGGAGAGAGGGAAAGGGGACAGATGAAGAGAGGGGAGGGCGGATGGGAAGTAAGGGAGTGGGGTTGGAGACAGAAAAGAGGGAGGAGGCATGAAGGAGGAGAGAGGGAGGGGCAAAGAAAGAGGGGAGGAGGGACTGGGGGAGGAGTGTGTGTGCAAGGGGGCGTGGAGGGGTGACATAAGTTATTTTGCTGTACATCCCTCCAGTTTGTGTGTAAAAAATGCAAGAAGAGGTCATGCGCACACAGGGAATGTCGAGTATATACAAATGTTCATCAGGTTGTGTGAAGAAGGAATGAGCCTAAATTGCCCTTATGCAGGTTTGTATGGGTGGGAGGGGAGGGGGTGGCCGCCGGCCACACGGGCTAACGTACTAGTACATACATACATACATACATACATACATACATACCGTACATACATGCGTACAAACAAACTTACTTGGCAAGTTGCCCTCTGGTGCGCACTGCTCAGGGGCGCTAGCATCCTTCCTTCCATAGCGCATGGGAATCTTAGGACCGCCAGCTGACTCAATAGCTACAGCAGATGCCATCTGTAGGAAGTGATTGGACAATATTGGAGGTGCTTGTTTGGATGATCCAGTTGTTGAAGCTGTATGTTTGGTTGATGGTTTTGTTTTGTTTCAATCCAATTGTTTAAGTTGCTTATTTGGGTGATTGTTTCGTTTCAAGACCGCTTCGTTTGGATGATTTTTATACTTGAAGTTGCTTGTTTGGTAGACCATTTAATTAGATGATCGTTTTGATTGGATATTCATTTTGTTGAAGTTGCTGCTTAGGATGATCAAATTGTTTGGATGATTGATTTAATACAGTTGCTTGTTGTTTGATTGAATTAGATTGTTTCACTGCAGCTGCCTGTAGAGTGCTTTATTTGCAGTCGAATTAGGCTTCAATTCATGTCCAGTGTTCTTCTCCCGGAGGACTGGCCATGATGCATGTGTTGCTCATACATATATGATAAGGGCAGGAGTAAATCTTTCCATATTTCTCATATGCAGATTTTGTTTTTTTCCTTTGTAGTGGAAAACGTGAAGGACAAGATATGCAGAGACAGGATGGCGACGCAACGCAAAAACAAATCCTCACCTGGAACAAATCGGAGTAGGAGACATCAGGGAACTTGGCCTTAACAGGCTCAATTATGTCGATAGCAGAATTCAGTCCAGCGTTGCAACCATGACTAATCTCAGGCTTGAACCTGCAGGTGAACAACGTTGGGCATGGTCATGCGGACTGGATTGGATTGTAACATGGTTTTGCAGCCATCCCTGAGCTGCTCTCCATCATCCAATTCAAAGTTCCCCTGTGTGATACACATTAACAAGGGCGCACGTTAGCAAGGGCACACATTATACAGTGGAAAGTCGAAGAGCTTTGGTCCTTAACGGCCCCTACCCCAATCAAGGGCATACACAGCAGAATAGACAGTTTAAAAACTTGGCATGGCCATAAGGAGGACACGGTCTGGTATGCACGTGGCTTGCAACCTCAGTTGCGCACAGCTAGTACAGAAATTACGGAACTGTGACTGACTAGACAACCACTGAGGTTTGAACACACAACATTAAAGTGGATAACAGGGTACTACATCATCCAACCGCGCAAGGTTTTGAAGCGATTGGCGCAATTTTGCAAACCCTCTCTGGGCGCAGCGCGCAGATTTCCGTTTTCAGTCGAGTCAACAGCGCAACCCAAAAGGTGGCAGTTGCGTCAAAATGACAAAATGTAGTACCCTGGTGGATAATGCTAGAGAGATTGGTTCTGCAACCACTTCGGATGGCCATAGCGCCCAGATGCAGTTGCAGCATGCAAAAGGGGCCATATTGTTGTAACCGCCCCCACCATAATCATATGACCGCGCATGGAGCCGGGGGTAAGGACCAAACGCCCTCTTGATTTCCTGAACAAACTTAAACAATCACAATGCAAGGTGTGCATGTCCGCATAGAGACTACTCGTGCACTTGATTGGGCTGCAAACGCATGGTTGGATTGCGTTGTCCACGTCAGACGCAGAGATCCGAAAGAAGAAAAAAAAAGTATCCTCACCTGATGGACGCATTCGCTCCTCCGCGCGCTGGCCACTCAGAGATGTTCTGCACAGAGGTGAATTGGAAAGGGAAAGGCTGGGTTCAGCAGGGACGGTTGCTTCGCGGAGATAGGCGTGGCATCGTTTCATACTCCAGGGATTGTTGGGTCGTCGTCACTTGGTTGATGATTTCGTGGTGAAGAGGCAGTAAGTTTGCAGGGGAAGCATCAAACGGAGCACTGTGTGCAAAGCAGTGCAATAGTTGGAGCAAAGCAATGCTAACTAATAAGATAACCATGATCACCAAGGTGGTTTCTTGGTAGTCGTGGTCCACCTTGCACTATGTGGACTGTTTCTGCCGCAGGTCTCAAAATGGGATACAGAACCGTTTAATCTTTGCCTGGCAGAGGATCGCGCATTGCGCGCCTCTGGAAAAAAAACTTCATACTAGGGTAACACAACCCTCGGATAATATGAATGTCTGATCAAAGACGAGTTATTGGATGAAAGAGAGCAACAGTCATCTGGCGCAGAATGGTGAGCCCGAAGACGTTCAGCTGTGTAGCAGACAATTGATGGTGCAATTCAGTATGAATAGACCCAGAGCGTTTCGGTCGATGCAGCGATGAAACGCTTGCCTACCTTGTTATAGGTTCCGCTGTCGTGCCAAGCAAGGCGGACGATGATGGGGTTCGAGGACTTGCTGGTGATCACCTCCTTCAGCTCAATCTTGGCAGCTTTCAGCTGCTCGGTGTTTACAGCGGCCATCACTGCGACAGATCGATAACGGGAGGAAACACCAGTAGGCTTGCTGTAAGCAGCTCGGATCTGGACGCGAGCAACAGGAATACAGCGAGCGTGAATCATCGACCTTCGGCGTGAGTTACCTGTATGGTCCGTTCAAGAAAAGCGTTTCAAGTATACCGTATCCCTCTTTCCCCCAGTTCTTAATAACATGTCCTGTGGACATATCATGTCCTGTGGACACGGTTGGACATGATCAATTCGGGATCAAGGGCCCGTTCGATGTGGGACCGGAAGGTTCTAGAATGCCTACCCGGCTTGGCCCGCTTGGCCTGTGGCTCTGATTGCGCCTGTGCATATGCCGTCTCTGTGGCTGCGCCTGTGCCAGAGCCTTAGACCTTGCCTGTGCATGCGCCCATGCCTGTGGCTGCGTCCGTGCCTTAAACCTTGCATGTGCTTGTGTCTGAGCCTGTCCATGCGCAATTCTTCGCCTTCGCAGAAGAAACACGAAGCGTGAGCAACGCGACAGTGACACGTCATCCACTCGAAACTTCTAGAAACGATATCTCGAACGATATTCAAGAAAGAACAGGGGGCGGCAGACTCGTCCAGATCAGAGCTCTCTGGTTCAGATCTACGCGGATCTACGGTATATCAAATCATGACTACGGCCCGCTTTCTGTGTTCGGCATCATGGCACAGCAGGAGTAGGTGACACAGCATGACAAAGTGTTTACCCGAGCCCTAGTTTCGTTTTCCCCCCCGGGAGCAGGTCAAGATAAAGCAAAAAACGTGAGAATTGATTCATAATCCACCTAGTTTTCGAGCAGCACAGCCATACACGATCTTATCTCATATAATACTTTCGACTGGATTGGATTCTCTCGAGTGAAATGGAGGTAGGTGCGAAGGGACGTGGACGTATCTTACGACCTTGGGTTGCTTTGTCTCAAGGTGGTGCAGAAAAATCTCGACAGCGTGAGCATATGCTAAGTAGCTCCGCGCTACCATGATTGTAGTAAATCACGTTGGGAAATGCGGTATGGCAATTTGCAAAGCCAGTTTCCCTACGAACGGGAGGAGAAACCTCGTATTAAAATACCCGGCTCGATTTCTGGTTCTTTGGTTCTGCATTGCTTCTGTGTTTCTTCCTCGTACCATGCCTATGCCCCCACCGCGACTACGACTGCTACTGTCCCGTCTTCTAAACCGAGCCTCGCCTGCTCTTTGGTAGCACTGGGGCACCCGGTCAGTAGCTGAAGCGTTTTATTTTAGTGCCGACACGAGTACACGAGGCAGCTCAGCTCAGGAAGGACAACCCGTCCAACCCGCAGAATTGCTTCTTTAGAAAGTGTAAGGAAGGCTGGGTGAATACCCTCGCCCCAGCTCCCAGACCATGGTGAACCATCAACAAATGTGTATTCTCCTGAATTTTCATACGGAAGTGTCTCATACTGAACAATGAAAAACCTCTCATTCTTTAATGCAGGAGGTCGACGAGTCAATTCAACAGGAAGCTCAACGAATTTCTGCCCAAGAAGAAGCTGCTAAGGAAGAAGAAGCTGCCAAGGAGGCTGAAGGTAGTGAATTGAAGTCAGGGTTGCGGTTTCATTTCACACTTCTCGGTTTAGCGGTATTGGACACATGCATGCAGCTTTTGTTAGATGGAAATAGGGCACCAGAGTAATGCCATCATCATAATATAAGTACGAAATAGGGCACCAGGGTAACCATCATCATCATATAAGTACGTCTTTGCTTTGTTAAACTGTGCGGCGCATTTAGAGTCCAATATGGCACCAGGAGAATGTAAATATCATCAGCCATCATCATAATATTGCAAGCAAGCAAGCTTGAAATTCCAGCAATTCAATTTTAATGTAATTCATGATTTAAAAAATCTGCGTTCCTAGGTCTAGAGTTCCATTAAATTATTTTGCTGCACCCGGGGGATCATGTGCCAGACGGATGGCAACCCAAGCTTGTGAAGGCACCCTGGCACGTGTCACACCGCCTTTCCCACAAAAGCAGCATAGGGCACAACAAGCGAGACTCTCACACAGCTTTGCCTTTACCGACAGATAATAAGGGTGCTTGAAGCCCTTCATCTGCCAGACCTGTGCAGGAAGAATTCAATTCAATTCAAGCGGCCCTAGTTTTTAAAAAGTGTCTATCTCTGTCAATCTAACAAGTGATCCGAATTCAGACCACAAATATTCAATAACTCATACATTATGCGTTTGGCTGAGACGTATTCTCTCTTGAGTTTTGTACATTCAGCTGTGCATGTGTGTTATGGTCCAGGGGTAGCCAAATAGTGAAATAGGATTCAGATTATCAGGAGTAGCTGATTGAGAGGTTGAAAAGTAATGATAAGCCTGGTGGGGCGTGGTATTAAGGGAACCCGTCGAACGCGGGCAGAGAACGGTCTATAACCTCACCTGGACAAGCTACCATTGCGGTTGACAACGACCTGCAACGCTCAGGGCGACCGTAGGGGGAATCAAACCCCGACCCTGCTTCGTTTCAGCAATTTGGGAGGCTGAACAAACACCCGATAAACTGGTACCAAACAATCTGCAAGCACGAAGAATACGAGGAAGGATCTGAGTCCAAGTATTTTTTGTTTATGTAAGCTGTGAGGTACGTCAAGGCTCTGAACAAACACTAGCTACTAGAAACCTATAGATGGATAGTTCCAGCATGTTTCTAAAACGCCAATTGGTGGTTACGGGTATGTATTTCATTCGGTATAATTTGTGTCGACTCGGTTACATTCATTCGAAAGCTTGATGATAGAGAACAACCCATGGGCTGTACCGTATTACAACTGTAGTACTCCCATAGAAACTTCGGCATTGTCCTCCTGATTTCGTTTGATTGCACTGGAATAACAGCCTGCTCAATGTCTGCAGACAAAGCAAACATGGGCAGTGTAAACGCGACTACCGGTATGCTACACTGCTGAGTACATAATGCAATCACAGGGGTGTAGACAGTTCGTAAATTCATGCCCAGAGCAATCTCCTCAACATTATTCTGTGGCTGTTACGTACTTTCTGAGTGCGCAATTCACCACGCTCATGTGTCTGTAGGGATACCACTTTGGCAGGGGACATCTATGCAGGGGTAGCAGCTGCAGCAGGGAAAATCACTGGGATAATTCCCGATTCGGTATCAGAGACCGCTGAGGCAGCTGCCACATCAGCACAGAAAATGGAGACGGATGTTGCTGCAGAAACAGAGACAGTCTCCAAGTCAGCTGCCACATCAGCGAAGGAATTTGCCACATCAGCTAAGGAAACCGTTATGGAAGTCCCCGGGGCGATTGGTGGAGCACTTTCAACAGTCAAGGATAAAATAGTTGGAGTTGGCGAGGGTAAAGATGAGGATAATGCGGAGAAACCCCAGACCACTCTGGACCCTGACGCCCCTGACGACAAATGGGTCCCACCACCCATGGCCCCCTAAGAGGAGCCCTAGATGGGAGGGCACTGATTATGGTTGAGTGCTACCTTCTTGGATGCCGGTGTTCTCATGCTGTATATGGATTATCAACATATCCATGTGGTCATATAAACGTACCCACTTTAAAGCTCACTCCCTTAATTTGCTCTATTGGGCCTAGAGCACTACTGACTTCTATCCGATTTACACTTGTATGTACTGTTGTTATTAGTTGAATCATTGTAGCATGTTGATATGCACTTCACTCCAACTACAGATCTGTTGTAGTTTCCCACGTCATGCTGAGTTGTCTGTTTATAGGAGTTATTATAGCTTATGCTGAGCTATACGTATCATGATTATATATGTACTTCTGATTCCTTTGTAACTATCTGTCTATTGCATAAGTGTAAGCAGGTACCATGCCTGGTCTCGCCTCCTGGTCTCCTTGCTCTGATTGCTCTCATTCTTTTAGGTTGTGGGTGCCCTCACTCAACCACTGATGGACTATCTGAAAGTGAATGTCCCACTGTTGGATAGAAGACAAGAACTGCCCCCCCCCCCCCCCCCCCCCCCCCCCCCCAATTTAGAATATGAGGGTGTAAGCTGCTCTTTTAGTTCAAAACGGATGGAGCTATGTGAACGGCCCCGCTCTAGCTGTGACCCCCCTATACTGAATACCCGCGTGTATGCGTACATCCAATTGCACCTACGGCCCCCCCCCCGCCCCCCCCCCCCCCAGTGGCTCAATTTACTACGGCGAACGTATGAACAATAAATATGGCCACAAGCTACATACTTACTACACACCGCTCACATATATGCGCATATAAATTCCCTGTTGTGAAACTGTAATTAGCAGCAGCTTCTAAGGAGTCCCCTGAGGTAGCCACATGGCTAACCCCAAAAGATTTCAGCAGCTCTTGAAAGCTGATTATGTAAAACAAAATCCAGCCGCACCTGGTTGCATTAGGTTTGGCTGGACAGCCAGCTAATGAAGCTGCGAAGAAGCTGGCATCCGTATCAGAAAAGAAAAACAGTACATGTTATGAAACGGCATTTTAGTTTTAGTTTGTGTGGAAAGCAGTAATGCGCGAAGGATTGCTATTCTTAGTTTGATTGGGAAATGGACACCTATTTAATTTCAGAACCGTATTGCACCGACTGCATGTGCTTACGTTGAACCTCATCCATGCTTCCCGACCACCATTTGTTATCACTTTTCATATTCGGGCCATTTACCGACTTTTACAGACCTCGTAACAGGTCTGTCACGAGTCATGTTCAGGTCTGTAAGAACCAGTGACTCTGCAATGCAAGTCCTTTGTACAGAGGTGTTCCAGAGGATTGACAGGTTGCTGGCTCCCAGGTCTGCAAGAGGTCTGTACAAAATTCCCTAAACATCCTGAAGTCCACGGTCGGAGATCTAGTGTCTGTCGGCTGGGCGGCTGCCAATTTTGAATACAAGTGTTGCCATAGGCTCGAGAGTCAAATTAGCCCTATTAGTTATTAACTAATTTAGCCAAACTTAGCCAAAACAACCAAGAAAATTGCCATATGTTCAGGAGAGTGTTCTTATATGCATCCTTCTGACGTTTTGCAATAGTGTATGATCTGACCGAGACCTGGATCTGACTATCATGTTTCATGTTGAAGGATCGAACGGATATCGCCATATCATTATAACAATGCGTTACATTGGAGGAATATAAGTGTGGTATTCTAATAACTAAAACATGCGCCTTCGTAACCGGGAGCTAAGGGCTAGATCCTTCAAGAATGTAGTTAGTTCATGATAGCCTGTAGGTCTTGACCCGCGGTCTATTATTGCCCAGCACAATCTTAACCCAAACCCTACATTACGAATGCAGGAGGTTACTGGCAAGGCACTGCCAGCCGGTTAAGTTCGTTTGAGTAACTGGCATCAGCTACCAGTTCGAGTACGGTAGCTAGCCGGTTGCTAAGACAGAGACTCTCCTTCCGACGGGAAGTTGTCTCCACCACGAGGTGTCTCTACGTAGGGATAGTTATGGAGATCTGAACCATCAAATTCCTTGTTGGGCTATGCAGGGTAGCTTCCTACCACCTCCATTACCTAGACAGTGGGTCGAGCCCAAAGCTGTCAGCTGCATTGGAATGCCCATCATGTCGGCTTGAAGACACACTAGCTAGCTTCAGGTTTGGCCCAAGGGTGGGGGAAAGGAGCTGCCTAGAAGCTGCAACGCATAGCCAAACAAAGAAACATTGCTTCCCTTCGCCCGCCCCTTGCGTCAATTTTTTGATCGGATCGGCATGAGTATTGAAGGTCGACTGGGGGTTATAAGGGCTGAATACCCGGGTGCATTTCGTGCAAGCGATGACGCACTGTCCCGTGACCCCATCCGCATCCGTTCCATGTCCAGTGCCTTGCATCTCAGGTCTTAAGAGCTACTTCCAAGCTCCAAGCTTCCAAGCTATTCAGTCGTGCCATTACCTGGTCAGACGCAAGCTACGAACTCATGAATGTATGTTTTCCATATTTAACGTAACAAGCCTTAGTTGGAGTACAAACGGTAACCATATGCGAATGAAAATTATCAAGCGATGACGGGAGAAAGTTAACGAGCGATGCGTTTGCACAAGGACACCCTATACTGCTTAGCTCGAACTCATACTGCTAGCTCTAACTAACACAGTTGGCGCTAAACTCCTACTAGCATACGGAAAGCTTTTAGGGAAAGTTAGGAACATGTCTCTGTTCGCATTGCGAACCTGAGTGTATGGGAGCACCTAAGCATACACAAATTAGTGCATGTACTGCATCTCTTCAATTTTTCTTTTTGGGGCTATGCGTAGCCAGCTTCTAGGCAGCTCCCTTTCCCTGTCCTTGGGCCAAACCTGATGCTAGCTATTGAATCTGCACGCCCTCATGGCAGGCATTGTAATGCAGCTGCAAGGCTTGGGCTTTGCCTAGTGGCTGTCTATTGGAGCTGGCGGGAAGATACCATGAGTTGCCCCGAAAAGAAACAGCGCCTCTCTTTGGGGCTTCATGGTCACAGACTGCAAGTGTGAGGTTCATCCTGTTGAGCCAATTTGGCAAACCCATGCATGCATCTTAGATTTGCAGTCATCTTTCCCAGCCAAATAATTTCAAAGAGAAACTACAAACTACATCATGACAGACGAAGTCCTCACAAACTAAATCCTCGTAAACTACAACATGGTGAACTTCACCATCTTGACTAAGTTAACATGAACTAAATCGCAATGAACTACATCGCTATAAAGTGCATCAGTATAATGCATAAACTAAATCATAATGCACTACATCGTAATTAACTACATCATCATACAATAAATCAGAATGAACATAATAGTAATAAACATTATCATACACTGAATCATAACAACTCAATCGGAACAAACTGAATCACCACAAAGTAAATAATAATGAATGAAGTTCACTAGAACAGACCAGAGTCCAGTAATGCCATCACACAACAGGGCAGCCCAACGGCCAAACCATGCAAAACTGTAGGTTTCAGCTTGCATGCGTCACAGTGAAAGTTTGTCCTTCTTTCCAGAAGCCTAGTCAGATATACACAAATAATTCGCCTTATGACGATGTGTGAGGCTGAGGATGCCAGCACTAGGGCAAACCACCAACTAAGTACTCCTACTCCTACTCCTACTGCTACTACCACTATTGCTACTACTTCTCCTACTATGCCTACTGATATGGCATCCAAAAACTGTTTCTACCCCTCTTCTTTGATGTCGTATGACTAAACGAGGTTCCGGTTTGTATTCTGTTCCCCTCCTGAAAATCTAGAAATGTTCTTGATTATTCGAGCTTGGGCAAGTTCCGATAGCTTAGTAGGCTACCCCAAAACTGTAACATACACACATACACACATACATGCAGGGGTCGGCTATGTTATACAATATTAGTGATTAAATAATATTATATAATATTAGTCGGACGAGCTATCTCACCAGAATTTTGAATTTATTTGAGAAACTAATACTATTGTGACACTATAATAATTTTGGTTAATATTAGTTGTTTACGCACTAATATTAGTTGCCGTTGCCTACATACATGGCTAAATGGGACCTTCACTTGTCGAAACTTCACTGGTTGAACCTTCACCTTCACTTTGGCCGACTGGACCGATGGGACATATCGAAAAGGCAGTCTCGAGATGTCAAGCTAGACTAGTAGCAGGCTATCCTGCTACAATACTCAACCTTGCCACCTACATCTGCACCTACATGGGCGCATCCAATACACTGACACTGTTCCTCTCCCTCTGTTTTGCTGTCCTGTGGTCATACGAGGCTTAATGACAACCCTGGTAATACTTGATCCTGGCTGTTGCAGATATTCAAAGGCCGCCAATATGCGTGACCTGTGCTCAGCCCAGAACATGGGCGCTGCTCTCACCATAACTATGAAACCATGTTACCATGTACCATGAAATTATGGGAACCACTACGATATTATATAAACTGTCCTGTGGTCATACGAGGCTAAATGGGAGCTACCCATTTTGAATTTTAACATCATTTTTTTCTGGCTACGAGCAGACACAACCAGCTGTCTGGGACAGCTGAAATATTTGGGTGCAGCACAGAGGCTGGCCCAGGGAGCTGCAAAGAAGGTGATAATGAAAGCCGAACAGGAAAGCTATGAACCATAACCCAACCTTGACATCTACTTGATCCACCCAATACACTGACACTTCTTCAGGGCTTTTCTTTTCTGCTACGAACAGCAGCTTCTAGGCAGCTCCCTGAGCCAGCCACTGGGCTAAGCCCAACGACTTCAACAGTATTGGAAATATTATTCTGTCATCTTCCAGATGCGCTACATTGCTACAGGTTTGGCTGGTTAGCAAGCCAGGGGAGCTGCCTAGAAGCTGCTGGTGGCAGCTTAAAATAAAAGCAATGACCTACATGAGCCACCCAATACACTGACACTGTAACGGGACTTTTATTTTGGTTACGCGTAGCAACTTTCAGGAAGCTCCCTGAGCCAGACACTGGGCAACACCCAAACATTGTAGCAGTGCTGGAGGGCTGATTGTGTCAGCTTCCAGGTGCACTGAGTTGCTTTAGATTTGGTTGAATAACTGGCTAAGGGAGCTGCCTCGAAGCTGCTGCTACTAGCCAAAAAGAAAAGAAGCGCACTGTAAGATGGGCACAGGGCCGTGGACGTATCAGAATCGCTTAGCTTCAGTTGGTGCCATATTTCCATTGTTCAAGAACATTACACGCCCCTCCTCTGCCCCATCCCCACGCGAGCTGGCCATGCTAAATGCATCAGACTCGCTGGCTGCCTGCTTTGCATCGCCCAGGGTCAGATTGGCTATCTGTGCGGCACGCCTCCTTCCTCCAGAGGGGTCGATGGGAAGTGGCGTGGTATCGCCAGAGATAGCAGGTGTGAGCGATGAGAGACTGAGGTTAGTGCTGCGTACTGGTGATCGAAATATATGGTCGACAGGGCTACTGGGGGAGGAGGGGCTCTTGCTGATCAGGGGAAGAGAGTTTGATTTGGCGGGATACTCAGATGACGGGATTGGAGATAAAGGGTTCAGCTTGGGCCGTTGTCCATAGCTATGTCCAGGAAGGGGCGAGAGGGTAGCATCCTCCGCACTGGAGCTGTCAGGAGAGTTAGGGCCAGCCACAGCGAACGGAGATGAGGGGCTTAGTTTGGGCTTCCGAACTGCTCTAGCGTGTGGGCGTTTGCCCAAGTTGGAATCCGAGGCAGATCTGATATCCGGGAGACTGTCTCCACATTGGGGCTCTGAGACTGCATGGACTTGCGGTTTCTGTGAGGAGGGCTGGGAAGGAGAAGGGTAGCAGGCTTGTGGCCTCAACCTGCTCTCACTATGCCCCCTGAGGTCAAGTCCCGCGTTGCTGCCACCTGGACCCCCTTGACCGGGCTGTGGTAGGCTCTGCCATGGTATCAGGTCCACTTGATCGTCTCTCCCTGCCGGAGGGGGACTGAGTTCGTGGGATAGGGACCTGTGTCGGGGGTGGCTGATCCCCATGTCATACGCAGATAGGGACTTGCCCCTACTGCGGATTTGGATTTTTGGATTTTTGGAATTATTTGAGAGTTCTGGCGATTCCAGTGAGCTCCAGCGGGTTGGTGAGACAGCTGGAGCAAAAGATATGGCAGGGAGGGGCGTCCTGGGCGGTCTGGGTAAAAGGGAACCCCCTCGAGGGGACGTGAGTTGTTGTGTGGGGGCGGCACCAAATCCTGCTTTGTGGTTCAGTTGGTTGACATCGAAACCGGATTCGGGGCAGGCTGAGAACTGGAAGGACTCCCTCAAGGCCGTCTTTATAGAAGGCTTGTAGCCTCCTGCTGGCCTTGGACTGCTACCTGACACCCACTGGGTACCACACTTCCCGCTAGGGCTGGGTGCCCCTCTCCCCCTGGGGCTGGGTGCCCCCCTCCCCCTGGGGCTGGGAGCCACCCCCTGGGTGCTAGCTGCTGCCCCCAGGGTGTCATCCTCCCAATCTGGACCATCAAAGCTGCCTGCGTCTATTTCCAGGTCCTTTCCGTCAACCGCAACCACTGCCCTGTGTGCATCTACCTCGGCAATCAGGGAACCAAAGGATATGTTGATCTGTGTGTTCTGCTGGAGGGACTGGTTGATGATGGTCACCGGCTCTACAGTGGGGCAGGTCCTTGGAGGGGGGCCTGCACAAGCAGGGGCAGAGAGGTTCCCCGATGGTATGCTCATAGCTGGCCCCACAGCCACAGCTGTGTCGCTTGCTACCTCTGAATGTGTCATTCAATGTGTATACAGGGCTTGAGGTAACCACTGGTGAATATCTTGTAGGCCACTTGTATGTAGCACTTGAAGGCTGCAGGAATAAACACAGGCCACCGGACAGAGCTGAAGCAGTTTTGTGCGTGTTTGTGTGTGCCTGTGAGTATCTGCATGTGTGTGTGTGTGTGTGTGTGTGTGTGTGTGTGTGTGTGAGTGTGTGAGAGTGTGTGTGTGTCTGCGTGCCAGTGTGCGCCTGTGTGTCTGCGTCTGTCTGTGTGTGCCTGTGTGTGGTGTGTGGTCTGTGTGTATGTCTGCATGTGTCTGCGTGTCTGTGTGTGTGTCTGTGTGTGTGTCTGTGTATCTGTGTGTTTGTGTGTGCCTGTGTGCGCCTGTGTGTGTCTGTGTGTGTGTATCTATGTTTGTCTCTGTGTGTGTTTGTCTGTGTGGGTCTGTGTATCTGTGTGTCTCTTTGTGTGCCTATGTGTCTGTGTGTGTGTGCGTATATGTATGCGTCTGTGTGTGTCAGTGTGTGTGTCTGTGTCTCGGTGTGTCTGTGTGCATATGTGTCTTTGGTGTGTGTATCTGTGTGTTTCTGTGTGTGCCAGCAGCTACAGAAGCCCTCTGTGAGCTGAAACAAAGCCTAAAGTAAGGAACGACACCAAAGCACCCACACATTCGCAAACACACATGTGCAAACCCGGACAAATGTGCAAGGCATGCACGTAAAACACGTGCCCCCTCAGAACGCACACGGAAACCGACAAGAATGCAAAACATAACACATGCACATGTAAATCCATCCCCCCCAAGGATGCACTTAGCAATCAATGTTTCTATGTTAAGCTACGTGCATTACCTTCTAGGCAACTCCCTTCCCCTGTCCTTGGGCCAAATCTGAAGCTAGCTATTGTGCCTGAAAGCTGACATAGAAGGCATTAAAATGCAGCTGAAATCTTTGGGATTGGCCAGTGGCTGGCTAAAGGAGCTGACTGGAAGCTGCCATGCGTAGCCCCAAAAGAAGCACTGACAGCAACCAACCAGAAAGCCATCCATAACACATGAGCCCTGCATGGACAAATAAACTCACGCCCCAACAGTATGTACACAGCAACCAACCAGCAAGACAACCACAACACATGAGCCTTGCATGGACATAGAAACACAAGCCCCTACACGATACACACAGCAGCCAACCAGAACGCCTAGCAAAACACATGAGCACGGCATGCACATAGAAAACATTACCACAGAGATGCACACAGGAACCAACGAGAACGCATGCACAGATGCCACCTAGGCACCACCCTACCAGCTCACTTCCACCCCATCACACCATATGAGCATCTAGGTTTCTATCCTTCACACCCCTCACACCTAATACTGCACATTCGCTTTTCACTTGAAAGATTTGCCTGGGTGACATGCGCATCTCTCCTTCTCACCTGCGCTGTCTGAGCTACTGGCCGTCGGGTCGCCGGCACGTGCAAGACGAGTCGAGGAACTCCATAAGAAGTACAGCACGAGATGTGCACAAGCAACCGACGTGGTATTGTGAGCGGCGCTCGAGGGTTCAAAGCTTGGATTTCAGACAAGAAAGATGTAATTTCATTCGGCTCGCGCGTGGCCGAGGGAATGAGCTGGATGGGGCAACCGTCCCCATGCCCTCACTTTTTACACTCGGGGGTCCCGGCTCCCAGCAAAAAACCTCTACGACGTTAGAACTCCTTCCTCGATGCGAGTTGTGCTTTCTCCTTCAGAATAATTGTTCTACGCGTTGACTCCTATACATTAACCAATCGGGCCGATCTGAGATTCTGGCCCGAAATTACCGGGAGCTTCTGGGCAGATCCATCTGAGATTGTGCGGTTTCCAGAAGTTTGGAAAGCTTGAAATTGCCTCAAATGGACCTCAACAAGAATCAAATGCGGTTTTGGCCTCCAATATGCCTTTGAGCATGCCGGGACAACCTTTTTGAAGATGATACAATCCGTGGGTCCTTACAAGGTAGATCTATCACTGACATTTTAAACAATACCCTGTGATATCTAGATATTGAGGCTGCCTTAAGGCCCTTCAAAACACCTCAAAAGCTCTCAACTACATTAAGAATGAGATTGTAAGGCCTGATCCGCGGCCACTTAGCAGACCAATGTCCTGTACATGAATGAACACCATGTGATGCCTATGGAGCATGCATTACAAATGCACTGCTTTATGCTTTTAGGCGCCCATTTTGCCCACCAAGATCGCACTATAAGGTTAGTATCGAGACACCTTTTTGAAAGCTTGGTACCTCCGTTAGGTGCCAAAACACCGCTGCCAAAAATTGGGCCGATCGAACGGTGCTATCATTCGGACCAAAGTGCAGCCAATAGTACGACCCGCATGGGGACTGTGGGTATAGGGGGGGGGGGGGAGGGGGGGTATGTTGGTCGGCCCTTGGCCTCCACAACACATGCATGGTCCCATACAATCCCCATCATTGCACATGCACATCCACCATAAACACACACAGTACCGCGCAATCTTCATTTACGTACTAGGCACATCCAACACACATGCACAGGCCCATGCGATCCCCCAGCGTTGCACCATGCACATCCACACAAACACACACAGTACCACGCCATCCCCATAACTGTACACGCACATGCACCACCCCTTGGCAGTCCCTATCGCTGCACCTGGTGCATCCACACAAGCACAACACAGTACCATGGAATTTCCCTCATTATACCTGGCACAACCACACTCATGCACAGTCACATGCAATCCCATGGAACGCTATAGTACCGCACCAGCTGTACAGGTGGTTACGGCGGCGGTTAGTTGTAGGAGAGGTGCGAGCAGGTGAGGGGGCGTTTGAGGCGACGATGGGTGGAGACGGATTGTAGTGGGGTAACGTGGACAGCATGGACATGGAGGGAGCGGAGGAGTGGAGAGGAGGGATCTTGGAGGGGGCAACGCCAAGAGGAGGGAAGGAGGAAAGGTTACACCACGTACTGAATAAGAGTGGTTGATCACATCAGGGGGTCACACTACTGCATAAGAGTGGTTGATCACATCAGGGGGTCACACCACTGCATAAGAGTGGTTGATCACATCAGGGGGTCACTACTACTGCATAAGAGTGGTTGATCACATCAGGGGATTACACTACTGAAGCAACCCAGCTGGCACCCCAGACTGGCAATTGGCAACTGACACTGAAGGCACTGTGTTGTAAGCAATGGTTTAAACCATGCAGCCATCTGATCAGTCAGTTCCCACGCATAGGTTTAAACCTGGTACTGATCAGATTCCGAGGTCGGTGACCACCTCTGCTCTGCCGCACGCGCCAATTACTTCAGCCACGGCTTCGGACTCACCCCAGAATAGTGGCAATCACGTTATGTGGTAAGGGATGGATTGAACCACCCGACCATCTGATCAGAGGCTGTATAGTTTCAAACATATGATCAGATGGCTGTATGGTTCAAAATATGATCAGATTGATGATATGCATATGATCAGATGGCTGTATGGTTCAAACATATGATCAGATGGCTGTATGGTTCAAAAATGATTCAGATGGCCGTATGGTTCAAACATATGATCAGATGGCTGTATGGTTCAAACATATGATCAGATGGCTGTATGGTTCAAAGCATTGACATGGCAACAAAGACGTATGGGATTTCGCAGGTTTGGCTCCTTCCAGTGTTGGCTTCCAAGACTGGTATCCACATGCGCAGGCATTCAGACAAATCCTCTGCTGTGTCTCCGGCTGGCCAATGAAGATCCATCCCTTTGGGTGTTTAATCTTTTCATTTCAAAAGCATTCAAAAATGTGTAAATCCTATACATTCCAAACAAAGAAGAAAGGCACAAGGTACATAGGTACATCCTTTCATGAACAAGAAAATTACTGAAGTCTTGATGAAGATTTATAATTATGGTAGGCATACGTGAAGGGATGCAAGCTGGCCAGTAGCCACACACACCCAACATATGAGAACATATATTAACATCTACATCTATCTCATATATCATGTTGATAATTGAAGGATAGTTGGATGACCTTACCGACGAAGTTAGGATCTGGGCTTGGCTTGGTCAACAGTGGCCTGCCTATGTAATGTAATGTAATGTAATGTAATGTAATGTAATGTAATGTAATGTAATGTAATGTAATGTACGTAATGTAACGTAACATGAAGTAACGTAACATAACGAAATGTAATGTAACGTAATGTAAGGTAACGTAATGTGATGTAATCTCTAGTCTCCAAAACGTATGGCCAAACACATATCTCCAAAACATGTATCCATGGAAATAAATCTCCACACACTGACAACATATGAACAAATAAGTCCAGAAACCTGTTGACTCTTAATTTGACTGTTGCGTCTTGGCCCGAGGCTAAATGCTTGGGGAACTATGGGAGCTGCTCACACAAGTTAGAAACAAACATCTCTGCCTGAAGGTTGCTGCAAGTGTGTCTGAATAATCAGCCAGGGGAGTTGCCTAGAAGCTGCTGCTCGTAGCCTAAAATAAAAGCACAGCCCTGATTGTTCTCCCCTATACACCTGACGGATTCGAGTCTCACGGCATTTGTGATTGATGCACACAGCAGGGTACTTCAAATGGCCAAATTGGCCAGCGCTTTAGCGCACTTGAAAACAAAACAACTGCGCTTTGTAGTGCAAAAAGCGCAAGAATTGCTTGCAGCGCCCACAAGGGGTTGCAAAAAACTGCGCTTAAAGCGCAGAGGGGGTTAAAAAGTCAGCGCTCAAAAGCGCAAAAGCGCACGCTTTGAATTACCCTGGCACACAGTGAACCGGTATGGTTCGAGACAGTGCTCTATGTACTAGGGAATCAGTACTCGAACATCTTGAGAAGTCCTTGGGCGAATGTCGCAATGGCATAGTGGATGTCTTGGGCTGTTACGCTGGTTTTTATCTGGTGTGGTAACTGATCAATTAGTTGTTTCCCCCCACCCCACCCCCTCCCCCCGCCCCTGGCAGTCCAGAATCATCTTGATTATTTGAGGTCGGGCAAGTCCCGTTAGCCTAACTGGCTACTACTGGACTGTAACATCCGTAGATAACCATGTGCTTCCTCCCCCCCCCCCCCCCCCCCCCCCCCCCTCAATTTGTCCTCACTTCCAAGAACAATGTAGGATTAATTAGATTCCATTGGCTGGTTGACTGGTTGGCTGAATGCCGTGCACTATAATAATGTAGGGTAGGCTAGAATCCAAGATCTACCGCTCGTCGCCTGGGTGTCATCCAGTCAACAAGCTAAGGGACAGAGCCTGTTGCTGAGTCTTTCAATCGGGTTGGATAGATTCCGCGCACTGTGGCGCAGGCATTACACAGATTGGTGTTGCTTCTCATCCCCCCTCCCCCACCTGTCCTCACATATAAGAGCAATGACAACTAGAATCCATGATCTGCTGCTCGGCGCCAGGGTGTCGATGGTATCATCTGGTCAACAAGCGAAGGGCCAGAGCCTATTGCTGATTCTTTCAATCTGAGTTGGATAGATGCGGCACGCTGTAGCGCAGGTATTACACGCAGTGATGGTGGTGAGGAGCGTGATGCAGAATCAGCTGCTGAGTCTTTCAATCTGGGTTGGATAGATGCGGCACGCTGGAAGGAAGGTAGTACATGGAGTGGTGGTGGTGGTGAAGAGCGTGATGTAATTGCGGGTAGCATTGAGCTGCATGTCTCCACATGTGTGCGCTGGCCTGGAGGTGACAATGCTGTTTGCCTGGTAGGAGCAGACGAGGGGGGGCGCATTGGTCTGTGCCCAGGCTCACCAGACATAGATGGGGGAGGCGAAGGATAGTGCTTGGGTCCCTGCCCAGGTTCGCCATACACAGATGGGGGAGGCAAGGAGGTTGGCCTTGCTGGATGCGCTGTTTCACCAGGCCCAGGTCGCTTGTTATAGCTGAGGGAAGCGTCCTCGACAGGTGCACTTCCCATCCCTCCAACCTGACTCCTAGGCGTGGGAGTTCTCATGGCTTTCGGGGCTGGTTTTGGTGGTGGTTGTGGGCATGAAGGCAGAAGTGCATGCGCTGAGTTTGGCGCGGTAAGGGGGATTTGAATGGATGGTGGCTGTTGCTAGCCTCTCTTTGTGGGGGTCAAGGAGCGGCTTGGCATGAGAGGCTGGTCCCCAGAGCGTGGGGGGGTCAAGGAGCGGCTTGGCATGAGAGGCTGGTCCCCAGAGCGTGGGGGGGTCAAGGAGCGGCTTGGCATGAGAGGCTGGTCCCCAGAGCGTGGGGGGGTCAAGGAGCGGCTTGGCATGAGAGGCTGGTCCCCAGAGCGTGGGGGGGTCAAGGAGCGGCTTGGCATGAGAGACTGGTCCCCAGAGCGTGGGGACGTACCTGGACTCTGTGCAACTGTAACGCGGGATGGGCTGATTGAATTGAAGCCGGTCAAGACACTATGAGCACGAGCGGGTGCACGTGGTTGGAGACCAGTCTCTCTGGGGCTTTGATCATTGCCACCTCTCATGGGGGTAGTAGAGCGGCTGAGGGCAGGGCTGTGGTCACGACTACCGTCTAGGCTGAAGACGGGTGGGGGTCTTCCGCGTCTTCCCGATGGCTGAGAGCTGGACCTGGAGTATAGAGGGGGGCTGCTGGAGACCAGGTGTGCAGGGTCGTCAAGCCAAGGAGTGAGATCACACATGCCTGCTGGGGTCATGGGTTCACTAGGAGCCCAGGTTGCTGGAGCAGGAGCAGAGGAGCAAGGGTGGAGGGAGGGCACTGCTGGTTGAGGTGCTTCTGCGGGCAGTCAGGTGTGAGAGTTGTCAGTAGGCATGGACACGTGATGGCAGCCTGCACCTGTTCAGGTTGTTAAACACCTGTTTATGTACATCATTGGTTAAACACAGTTTTTCTTTTTAGCCATATATAGCTATTAGCGATAAAACCCATCGATTTCGATATTGGCATCGCGATGTAAGCAAACTAAGCAGTGCAGCTAGATCTGGACAGCCTAGCAGGCCTGAATACATCTGTACCTGAACTTGAATTCTAACTCAGGATGTTGAATGAAGCCCATTTGAAAATACCTATATATAGCTACAAATGGAGACTGGCCAAATGGCAGAATCAGAATAGCTATGAAAAGGGGGAGCTAAAAAACGAAACGAAAAACCTGGTTAAATGTGTAGGTGTTGAACAGGGCTGTCAAGTATGATATTGTATAAATACATATATCTCGTATAGATGTATCGTTTGACAGACCATATCATTGATATCTCATACAATATTGTACATTATATTTATATATCATACAAGGAATTGTACGATATCGTATGATGTATTGCCGATCATCTTAGGGACCAGTACGATATTGGACTACATATTCATACATACGCATACATCATCCATATTCATACATAAGACTTTCTCAGGTCTGTCTGGTCATTTCTTCCATACACATATATATCTGGATGTTGGCCTATAGTTTACAGAGCTGTATTTACACTTTCAAGGTCAATGGCGTGCCAGGGGAAGATCGCATGCTTGGTGCTTGCGCACAGACTGAGATCGGAGGCGGTCTGGCGGACAGTACATGTAAAGGCCAACTGCAGCCCCCGTCGTGGCCAACTGCCGGCCACGGGATGCCGGAACAGCACGAACCGCCCAGACCAGACTTGCAATACCTTGAAAAAGTCCCCAAAATCAATCAGGACTCTGATTACAATCCAGGGTAAGACAGCTATTTGCAAGGTATATACAATTATTAGTATTATTATTTGCAAGGTATACAAAAGCAGGAATTATTATTTGCAAGGTATACAAAAGCAGCAAGGTTATTATATTAGTATTTGCAAGGTATACAAAAGCAAGAATAACCGTATTACATTAATTATATCATACTAATGAGTCTCAAGGTAAGCATTAAAATAAATAAATAAACAAATTGCATTGCATAAAAGGAGGGGCTGGTGATGAATGGCAAGCAGTTCATACATTGTAATGCATTACAATCAGCACATATGGGTGGGGAGATCCTTCCCTGCTCTTCAGGGCACGTATGTGTACGTTACAGTCCAGGGGTAGACATTTTGACTGAAGGGACTTGCCCAACCTCAAACAATCAAGATCAACTCTATCTAGATTCCTGAAGAAACTGTTCAGGATATATTTTCCGGAACGGCAACATGATATCATATGATATCATGTCATCATATGATATCAGTATGACAAGGCCGAAGTTACCATTTATATACAATATCATATGATGCAATTTGTTTGAGATTATATGATATCATACTCGCCTTTGGTCAGCATCATATGATTTGTCGGTCCCTACACATGTTCCAGGAGGGGCTACTTAGTTCAGGGTTTTTCTGTTTAAACCCTCCTGATATCATGGTTGGGCAGGCCCTTTTAGCCTATTTGGTCTACCCGTGGACTGTAACAATACACATACATACACAATACACACATACATACATACACAATACACACGTACATACACAATACATACACAAATGTACACATACAATACACAAATGTACACACACATACACATGCCTAGGCATCACTCACGTGGGACATATCCATCTGACCCTTGCTCGAGAGGAGATGCAAACGTGGAGCGGGGAAGCTAGCCCGGGGTTTGCCAGCCCGGGGGTAACCGGTAACCCCTAACCCCTAAACCCTGAACCCTAAACCCTAGCCCCCCTACCCCCGGGCTGGCTAACCCCGGGCTAGCTTCCCCCTACCTGCAAAGGTGAAGGATGCCATAGTGAGCATTGCGTTGAGTGTGTTGAATCTCCTCTCTTGCAGGCTAGGGGTGGTTGGTTGACTCTGAGGGGATGGCGACTGAAGCGAGGGGCTGAGAGGGAGGTTGGGAGTATTGTGTGCACCATCCATATTGCTGGGTAGGCCAAGATCCATGTTGGTAAGCTCTGTCTGCTGCCCTTCAAAAGCTGCGGCAGCTTCCGCAGCATCTGTTGCTAGGTCCACAGGTGTTGCTAGGTCCACAGGATTGGTCAGAAGAATTCAACCTCAGAGCCGCTGGCCAATATGGATTTAGAAGTGGTAGGGGTACTGCAGATGCATCATTCATTCTTAACCATATTGTAGATAAATATAGAGAAAAGAAAAAACCACTCTTTGTGGCTTTTGTTGATTTCAAGAAGGCTTATGATTGGGTCAACAGAGACTTGCTATGGGATTGCTTAGCAAGGCTAGGAGTCAAGGACCCCTATCTCAGTATTCTGAAGTCCATGTATATTCATGTTGTTTTCCAAGTTCGCCTACATGGGGACATTGGATCCTCCTTTCCATCCCTTGTAGGAGTTAAACAAGGAGACCCCCTATCCCCACTCCTATTCGGTCTGTTCATTGATAGAATTGAATCGTTCCTCCAATCCAAGCTCCCAAATGTAGGGGCTGAGCTTAGGGGAAAGATTCTGCAACTGTTACTTTATGCTGATGACCTAGCTATAATGGCAGAATCCCCGGCAGATATGCAAGCGATGCTTGACTGTCTGAGAGATTTCTGTGAGGCTACTAAGATGGCTGTGAATATAAAGAAAACTGAGATTGTCGTTTTCAACAAGCAATTCTGTGATGAGGCCCGCATGGATCCTGATTACAAATTTGTCTATGATGGAGCACAACTTTCTACAAAGTTATCTTTTATCTACTTGGGATCCCTCTTTGTGGATGTTGACTCAAACAATCGTGCAAAAGCTGCTTTTTCTAGGATGCTCACTAAGGCCCAAAAGGCACACCACATGCTCCGTAGGCGATGCCATACTATGGAGATATACAATATTGATATTCTCACCCACCTGTTTGATTCTCTTGTACAACCTATCCTGAATTTTGGCTGTGAGGTGTGGGCTCCTTCTATTCTGAACAACACACTTATCTCAAATGACCATGCTTGTGAGAAATGGCATAGAGGTATACTTAAACAAATGTTGGGTGTTTGCCAATCTACTACATCTAATATTATCATGGAAGAGCTGGGTAGAACCCCGTTGTGTTTTGCTTGGCTTAAACAAGCTTTGCGCTTCTGGAACAAGACCATACATAAAGAACCTGAGGATCTCATTAGAATGGCTCTTGAGGAATCTTTTGACTCCAACACTGGCTGGGTTCATGACTTGCGTTGTGCTCTCCACAAGCTAGGATCCAGTAAAAACATCAACATTTTGGAGGCTGTCGATGTCAAAGGTATTATGTCTAAAGTTTTTGAGTCATGGAGGTTTAAGTACCCAAGTGACACCAATGCAGTTAGAGACATCCCTGATGAGAGAAGGGTTGGCTTTAAACGCCTCCGATACCAAAAATGGTTCGCAGCCAACAGCAATGATGAGAATGGCTTGATTCCCTTTACATCCGCCTTACATAAGCAGGATCAGATTCGTTCTATAGCACAGTTTAGAATGGGTTCCCATTGGCTGAACACAGAAAGAATGAGGGTGGTGGATAGAGCACACATCCCTCGCTCAATGAGACACTGTCAAATGTGTGGGTTCCAAAAACCTGAGGATGAAATGCATATGTTTGAGTGCCCTTTTTATAATGATATTCGCCTCCGCTACCAGAAGCTGTTTACAGATATTTATAGGCATGTCCATGAGGATACCAACTTAACAGTATGGAATGTGGAATTCTGCGATTCCACATTCAGAACCTTTATGAATGGAAATGGCACTAAGTCTTTTTGGAGCAACCTAGCCGACTATCTTTCTACTTGTAGAAGAGCAAGACAGGAAGCCCTGGACTGCTTAGTGGCACCGTAATTTATCATCCCTTTTTTTCTTCTTCTTGTGACTTCTCATTTGTTAGCTTCTTACCTCCGCCACTGTAAGTGGTTGAGATTTGGGTCCGGCTCTAAGGGGTTTAATACCTACGCCACCAAAACGGTGGTTGGGAGTTTGGTTTGTTTGTCCTCGACACACCCCTGATGTAATGGGGTTTTTTGCTTTGTGGGTGCTTTTTCTTTTTGTTTAAAGCACAGAGTCTCATACACCCTCGCGGTGTCAAGTAGACTTTAACATGTAATGTAAGGTGCAAGGGAGACTGCAAAGACTGATGATTCGGCCCTGGACTGCCACGGACATTTGCTATTGGTGGTATCACATGTGCTCTGGGAGTTGAGAGGGTGCCTGTCAGGTTCTGGAGTATGCTCTGGTAGGTGAGCTGCCATTTCTTGAGCTGTTATGCTCATTCTGATGAGACGTTTGTTTTTGCGCTGTTGCGCGCTTGTTACGCTGGAGACCTGAGGAAGCAAGGACGATATTGTGGGTAAATAGGCGTGTATTGTTTGTGTATTGAGGGTGTTGTTTCTGGCTCTGGTTTGAAGGAGGGAAGGAGGGTTGGGTGAGGAGGGAGGGGGGAGGAGGGAGGATGGGGAGGGGGGAGGATGGAGGAGGGAGGAGGTATGAGGAGTCAGGGGAAGGATGTTTGCGCTCGTGGATGAGTGAGAGGCGGGCTGGCTTCTTTCTTCTTTCTTAGGGAGGATTTCGGAGGGGATTTTTACGCGTGCTTCTTTTTTCGTCCTTATA
>JACBWV010000475.1:0-36359 GCA_013435795.1 Chlamydomonas sp. ICE-L | reverse complement strand
AAAGTGCAACCTCACCATCAAATCCTCTTTACATATTGGGCATCCCCTGTACGGTAAATACATACACCTTCCTCGTGAGGACAGTCAACCTCACCATCACTGGGAGATTGTTGCTGTGGTTCAACAGGGTAGTGGATTGGTGAATGTGCGTTGGTCGTTGGGTTGGTATCTCTACTAAGTGCTGACTACTGGCTATTGTAGGAGGGATCCACACCATTCGAAACTGAATCCTCCGGCCAGCTGGTTTGTGTGGGAGACCCACCTCCGGGGTGAATGAAAGTCCTTTGACAACTTAAAAACAAACAAAACAATAAAATCCCTCCCGATAGCCTAAACTGGGGGGCCTTCCCCTGGACTGTAACATACGTACACCTTCCTTCGTGTAGGACAGCCTAACTAACCATCACATCCTCCCTTCAGACTATTGGGCCTACCCCTGTACTGTAACATACATACATCTCAGTGTGTAGGACTGTTAGCATCCTGCTTTTTTGATAAGCTGTATAATCGTGCATTGAGACGTAGCCAGTGTTTGAGTCGACCAGAAACGTCAATAATCGTACGTGAACGATGCCCAGGCCAACGTTCCGCAAGCTCAAAAACATTACCCAGACCTGAGAAAACAATGGGCCATTTCGCGAATAAACAGTAGTAATCGTGTATGCACAATTAATTGTGCTTAGGAGAAACACAGCTGTTGCATCTTCCTTCAAGAACGACTGTCTACCTCACCATCGTGTCCTCCCTTAAGCCTATTTGGCCTACACCTGGACTGTAACATACATACATCTTCCTTCATGTAGGACCGTCTACCTCACCATTACATTTCCTTTAGCTATTGGCCGGCCCCTGGGATGTAACATCATACATCTTCATTCATGTAGGCTGTGTACCTCACATTAGATCTTCCCTCTAGCGATTTGGCCTTGCCCTGGACTGTAAACATTGCATACTCTTCCTATGTAGGACCGTCACCTCACCATTTAAATTCTTCATTTAGACTATTTGGCCTGCCCCGGATGTAACATGCATCACAATCTTCCTTCATGTAGGACCGTCTACCTCACATCACATACTCACTATAGCTATTTGGCTGCCCCTGCGCTTGTAAACAATACATTACATCTTCCTTCATGTAGGGATCCGTCTACCTCACCATACCATCTTCCCTTTAGGACTTTATTGGCCTGCCCCTTGACTGTAACATACATACTAGTCCTTCATTGTAGGACGTTACCTCACCATACATCTTACCTTTAGCCTATGTGGCTTTCCCACTGACTTGTTCAAATGCAGTACATCTTCGTTCATGTAGACAGTTCTCATAAACAATTACATCTTCCCTTTAGACATTTGGCCTCTCCCCGGACTGTAAACTGCATACATCTTCCGTCATGTTAGGGACCGTATACCTCACCATTACATCTTCCCTCTTTAGCCTATTTGGCCTGCCCCTGGACTGTAACATCGTCATAAAATCTTCCTTAGGTAGGACTGGATACACACACAATACATCTTCCCTTTAGCCTATTTGGATGGCCCTGGACGGTAAAACATACATCTTCCTCATGTAGGACCGTTCTAACCCTCACCCATTAATCCTCCCTTAGGCCTATTGGCCTGCCCCTGAGAACGGTAGCATGATTACATCTTCTTAATGTAGGACAGTTAACTCACCATCACATCTCCCTTAGCTATTGGCCTTGCCCCTGGACTGTAAACATGCATACATTTCCGGTGTGTAGGAACGTCTACTCCCCATCACATTCTCACGTCAGCCTATTTGGCCTACCCCTGGACTGTTAAACATGCATAAAATCTTCCTTCAGTAGGATGGTGTACCTCACCATTTGCATATTCCTTTGGCATCATTCTGGCACTGAGCAACTCAGGAGTAGCGGGAACGTAGCGTCTGGCTATTCATCCAGCTCGGTGTGTGAGAAGATTGGGAGGACGGGTTGTAGTGATTGGGTGTGCTTCCGGTTTTTAAACCTTACCCCTGTGTTTTCATACGCCACCAGATTGTTGTAGTCGTTGTTTTTATTTCAGTTGGATTGAAAGATTGGAGGAAGGGTATTAGTGTTATGTTTATTGCAGTCTTAAAATAGCTTTCCACATAGATCTTCCATATGTCATTGCTGCTGCTCTTCGTCCAGCTCGGATTGAAGATTGGAGGACGGGTATGTAGTGTTGGTGTGTGTTTACGGTTTGTTATAGCTTACCCCTTGGGTCTTCTAAACGCCCAGATGTCGTCGTTGTCCTTTCAGCTTGGATTGAAGATTGGAGGACGGGTATGTAGTGTTGATGCATGTTTGCAATCTCACGGTAGCTTTCCACATAGATTTTTTGCGGAGCCCCGAGTCACCCAGTTGCCGTTGTTGTGGGTCTGCATGTCGGATGAACCCTGGCCGTGACTGGCCTGCCCTGCCGTAAACCACGTTGGAGTTGTGTGTTATCTGTCTGTCGGCACGTAACCCTGGCCCTTACTGGCCCCTGGCCCTGCCGTAAACCCTGTTGTCTGTTTGTCGTCTAGTCTGTCTGTCGGCATGTAACCCTGGCCCACTGCCCCTGCCCGCCGTTTGAAACCCTGTTGTCTGTTTGTCGTGTTGTCTGTCTGTCGGCACGTAACCCTGGCCCTTACTGGCCCCTGGCCCTGTCATAAACCCTGGCTTCACTGATTCTGATTTTCAGCAAGTTCAGTTTCTCGTGGCATGCAGGCTGGCTGGCATCCTTAGCTGCATCTACATCATGACTGCCCTGCTCTTTAAAATCTTAACTAACAATGTGTGTTTTGGTGTTGTTTCCAAGCACAAGTCTTGCTTGCAACCAAACACTTTCGTTTTCCCCCCTGGCATGCAGTTTGTTTGTGTTTTTTAAGTCACTGTCTCCCGTTTGTTGTGTTTAAGTCCCCTGTCTCCCGTTTGTTGTGTTTAAGTCCACTGTCTCCCGTTTGTTGTGTTTAAGTCCACTGTCTCCCGTTTGTTGTGTTGTCTGTCTGTCAGCACATTAATAAACTAGCTCTTACTGGCCCCTGGCCATTGTCTTAAACCCTGGGTTCATGTTTCCACTGGCTCAGGCTGGTATCCTTAGGCTGCATATACATCGTGACTGCCCTGCCCCTCTGAGATTCTTAGCTAACAATGTGGTTGTTTTGTTCCCGACCACCAGTTTGCTTTGCAAACAACACTGTCCCCCCTGGCCTGCAGGTGGTTTTATCTTGCGAATCTACACGTGACTGCCTGCCCTTCTGAGATCGTAGCAACAATGTGTGTTTTGGGTTGTCGACCCACAGTCTTGCTTTGCAACAAACACTGTTCCCCCTGGCATGCAGGTGGTATACTTAGATGAATTACCTGGTGATGCCCTGCAATCTGACTCTCGTAGCTAAACAATGTGTGTTTGGTTGTCGACACAGTCTTGCTTTGCAACCACACACTGTTTCCCCCCCTGCAGGCAGGCGGTATCTTAGCTGTATCTCATCGTGACTGCCACCTGCGCTCTGAGATTTGACACCAAACCAATTGAGCTGCAGCACTGGTGAGTTCCCATCGCAACTATTGCTTGTGATTTGACCTTGGTGAGTTTCCAAGCAAAGACGTCGGACACCAACCATCCCCTACCTACACCCCCCCCCCCCCCCCCCCCCCCCCCCAAGCCCACCCCCCCCAACCCCCCCAAGCCACCCCCACCCCACCACCCCCCCACACACAACTATTGCTGGTGATGCCCTTGGTGAGTTTCCAGCAAAGACGTCAGGTACCAAAACATCCCCTCCCCCTCCACCACAACACCCCAAGCCACCGCCCCCCCACACACACACACAACACAAGTATGTCTGGTGATGCCCTTGTTGAGTGTCCAGCAGAGAAGTCAGGCTACCAAACATTCCCTCCCCTCCATCCCCCCCCCCACAACACACAACTATGTCTGGTGGTGCCCTTGGTGAGTGTCCAGCAGAGAAGTCAGGCTACCAAACATCCCCTTCCCTCCACCCCCCCACCCCCCACCCCCACAACTATGTCTGGTGGTGCCCTTGGTGAGGGTCCAGCAGACATGTCAGGCTACAAAACATCCCCTACCCCCCACTCCCCCCACCCCCACCCCACCACCCCACCGTCCCCACACACAAGTATGGCTGGTGATGCCCTTGGTGAGGGTCCAGCAGAGAAGTCAGGCTACCAAACCTCCCCTCCCCCCAAGGTATCCCCTCCCCCCCCCCTCCCACACACAGGTTTCCTCCCCATATAACACACATGCACACAAAGGCACACACAAACCTCCCCTGCTCCCCCACCACCACCACCACCACCACACCACCACCACCACACTCTCTCCCAGATATCCCCCCCAAGATGATGTCCTACATGCTCATGTTGAGCTCCTCCTCCTCCTCCTCCTTTATGTTACCATTTGTTGTTTTGATGGATCACACACACAAACCTCCCCCCACCCACCCACCCCCACCCCACCCCACTCCCACCCAGCCCCCCCCCCCACACACATAAACGTGTCCTACACCCCCCATGTGGAGCGCCGCCTCCTCCTCCTCCTCCTCCTTCTCCTCCTCCTCCTCCCTCCTCCTCCTCCTCCTTTATCTTACCATTTGTTTTGTTTTGATGGATCACACACACAAACCTCCCCCCCCACACCCCACCCCACTCCCACCCAGGTCCTCCCCCCCAAGTGTCCTACGCCCCCCATGTGGAGCGCCCTCCTCCTCCTTCTTTATCTTACCCTTTGTTTGTCTTGATGGATCACGCACACAAATCTTACCCTCACACCCCCTCACACCTCAGGTATCCCCCCCCCAAGTGTCCTACACCCCCATGCTGGGTTCTCCCTCATCCTTCATTTTACCCTTCGGCTATCTTGATGGATCACACACACGCAAACACACTAACATGCGCACACAAACCTTCCCTGATCCCCCACCCTACCCCACCCCCCCCCACACACACATACCCACGTACACACGCCCAAACACCCCCCCCCCGCCCCTCACCCCCCCTCACACCCCAGGTATCCCCCCCCAAGCTAAAGTCTTACACCCCCATGTTTGGCTCTCCCTCATCCTTCATCTTACACTTCGGTTATCTTGATGGATCACACACACGCAAACACACACATATGCGCACACAAACCTTCCCTGATCCCCCACCCTACCCCACCCCACATCCACACACATACGCACGTATACACACACAAACATCCCCCCCCCCCCCCCCGCCCCTCACACCTCCTCACACCCCAGGTATCCCCCCCAAGCTAAAGTCTTACACCCCCATGTTTGGCTCTCCCTCATCCTTCATCTTACCCTTCGGCTATCTTGATGGATCACACACACACAAACACACACACAAACACATACAAACCTTCCCTGATTCCCCACCCTCACCCCCACCCCACCCCAAACACACATACCCATGCACACACAGACACAAATCTCCCCCCCTCCCTGCCCCCCCCAGGTATCCCCCCCAAGCTGATGTCCTACACACTCATGTTAGGCGCCTCTGCCTCTTTCATTTCGCCCTTTGGCTACCAGTGCAACCTCATGGTCTTCAACGCCGGAGCCATGAAATTCAAGGATCTGGCCTCATTAGGGGTGCCCATCCAGGTGGGTGCCAGGGATGGGGGGGGAGGCGGGGAGGGGGTAAGGTGTGTGCCAGGGATGTGTGTGCCAGGCGTGCGCCAGGTGTGCATGTGTGCCAAGGATATGTGTGCCAGGGATGTGTGTGCCAGGCGTGCGCCAGGTGTGCATGTGTGCCAAGGATATGTGTGCCAGGGATGGGGGGGGGGAGACGGGGAGGGGGTCAGGTGTGTGCCAGGGATGTGTGTGCAGGTGTGCGCCAGGTGTGCATGTGTGCCAGGGATATGTGCCACGTGTGTGCCAGGTGTGCATGTGTGCCAAGGATATGTGCCAGGTGTGTGCCAGGTGTGCATGTGTGCCGGGGATATGTGCCAGGTTTGTGCCACGGTAGGGATATGTGCCAAGTGTGTGCCAGGTGTGTATGTGTGCCAGAGATATGTGCCAAGTGTGTGCCATGAGTGCATGTGTGCCAAGGATATGTGCCAAGTGTGTGCCAGGTGTGTGCCAGGTGTGTATGTGTGCCAGGGATATGTGCCAGGTGTGTGCCAGGTGTGCATGTGTGCCAGGGATATGTAACAGGTGTGTGCCAGGTGTGCATGTGTGCCAAGGATATGTGCCAGGTGTGTGCCAGGTGTGCATGTGTGCCAGGTGTGTGCCAGGTGTGCATGTGTGCCAAGGATATGTGCCACGTGTGTGCCAGGTGTGCATGTGTACCAGGGATATGTGCCAGGTGTGTGCCAGGTGTGCATGTGTGCCAGGGATATGTGCCAGGTGTGTGCCAGGTGTGCATGTGTGCCAGGGATATGTAACAGGTGTGTGCCAGGTGTGCATGTGTGCCAGAGATATGTGCCAGGTGTGTGCCGGGGGTGCATGTGTGCCAGGGATATGTGCCATTTGTGTGCCAGGTGTGTATGTCAGCCAGAGATATGTGCCAGGTGTGTGCCAGGTGTGCATGTGTGCCAGGTATATGTTCCACGTGTGCATGTGTGCCATGGATATGTGCCAGGTGTGCATGTGTGCCAGGGATATGTGCCACGTGTGCATGTTTGCCATGGATATGTGCCAAGTGTGCCAGGTGTGCATGTGTGCCAAGTGTGCATGTGTGCCAAGGATATGTGCCAGGTGTGTGCCAGGTGTGCCAGGGATATGTGCCAGGTGTGTGCTAGGTGTGCATGTGTGCCAGGGATATGTGCCAGGTGTGTGCCAGGTGTGCATGTGTGCCAGGTGTGTGCCAGGTGTGCATGTGTGTGTGCCAGGGATATGTGCCAGGTGTGTGCCAAGTGTGCATGTGCCAAGGATATGTGCCAGGTGTGTGCCAGGTGTGCATGTGTGCCAGGGATATGTGCCAGGTGTGCATGTGTGACAGGTGTGTGCTTGGTTTGCATATGTGCCAGGGATGTGTGTGGGAGGGGCGGGGGGGGGGGGAGGGTCAGGGGAGGTTAGTTTGTATATGTGTGAATATATGTGTGACTATGTGTGTGGTTGGCTACCAGGTTAAGCTCATGATCTTCAATTCTGGAGCTATAAAGTGCAAGTATCTGACCTCAATAGGGGTGCCCATCCAGGTGTGTGCCAGGATAGTGTTTGTGGTAGTGGTAGTGTTTTGTAGTATTCTCAAACACACACGCTCTTTCTCACACTCGCTCACGCACAGCTAACACACGCAAACACCCTTTCTCTCACACGCACGCACCTCATACGCACAGCTAACACTCGCATACACCTCACACACACACGCTTTCTCTCACACGCACAGCTATCACACGCACACACCTCACACACATGCAGCTCTAGATGTGGCTAGGCGCCACTCTGATCCTGGGTTTGGATTATGTCTACATCGTGCTAGGTGTCTCAATAGGCCTAGCCATCACCGTCTCACACACACAGCCAACACTCACACACACCTCACATGCACACCGCTCACACACGAACACATTTCATGCGCATGCAGCTCTGGATGTGGTTAGGCGCCACTCTGATCATGGGCTTGGATTATGTCTACATCGTGTTAGGTGTCTCAATAGGCCTAGCCATCACCGTCTCACACACACAGCTAACACACGCACACGCCTCACACACACACACCGCTAACACACACACACACGTCTCACTCATGCAGCTCTGGATGTGGTTAGGCGCCACTCTGATCATGGGCTTGGATTCTGTCTACATCATGCTAGGTGTCTCAATGGGCCTAGCCATCACCATCTCACACACACACAGCTAACACTCACACACACACCTCATATGCACACCGCTAACACACGAACACACCTCATGCGCATGCAGCTCTGGATGTGGTTAGGCGCCACTCTGATCATGGGCTTGGATTCTGTCTACATCATGCTAGGTGTCTCAATGGGCCTAGCCATCACCGTCTCCATTGGCGCCGTCTTCCAAGACCACATCCGCGCACGTATGCGCTCCTTGAAAGTCCTTCGCGCCTTGAAAATTTCAAGCTGAGCATCCGCAGAACAGCATTCCCATTTGTAACTGACAGCCTGGCCGTCACTATAGCCATGGGGGCACATATTTTGCAAGTTGCGATAAAACCCATAGCCAACGCGCATTGGCCCTGCGATTCCAGACCTGGGCGGTGGAGTAAGTTTTAGGAGTACCACGAACACAACTACCGTACGTCACACTACTCCGTCCGTGATGTTGAATACCCAAACACTTCAATTGGTATCGGATGTGAGAAATTGAAATTGAAATTGTTACATCCGTGTAATACCGTTACTCAAGGACGTAAAATTAAGGACAGCATAGCGTAAGCCGGAGCTAGCTAAAGTCACCGATCGGATGTGAGACATAGTCTAGTCATCACGTGGTGAATGTTCGTTTGGTCGAGGGTCGGTATCTCCTAAGTGCGCCTACTATTCTCATCTTTTGTAGGAGGAGCAACGCCATTCAAACTGAATCCTTTTCATTTTGTGTAGGGAGACCCACCTCCTGGGTTGAAATACCTTTCACAACTACAAAAAACAATGTGTATACCTTCGTTCGTTTGCCTTAGTATCACTATGGTATGAGAATCTCCGAACCGAACCGAATGGCTTAGTGGCAGAGCAACCCTGGAGAAAGATCGCAGCAGGTGCAGGGTTCGAACCCCCTTGCGTTCGGGTACGTCCGGAGGGTCGTCGACCGGCATGGTAACTGGAATTTAGATGCGATGTTGGCTCTAGCACCGCATTCTTACGATCCGGTTCCCTCCATCCCACCTTGGCACGTCCTTAGAGGTCATAGTGGCAATTGTTAGATGTTCAACCTTGGACAATCAGGATCAACTCAACCAACCCCAACCAACCTTGGACAATCAGGATCCACTCAACCAACCCCAACCAACCTTGGACAATCAGGATCCACTCAACCAACCCCAACCAACCTTGGACAATCAGGATCAACTCAACCAACCCCAACCAACCTTGGACAATCAGGATCCACTCAACCAACCCCAACCAACCTTGGACAATCAGGATCAACTCAACCAACATCAACCAACCAAGGACAATCAGGATCAACTCTAGATAGCCGTGAGGGGCTACTTGAAAGATTAAACAGATTAACAGGACGGACTAGAAAGATTAAACAGATTAAACAGATTAACAGGAGGGACTAGAAAGATTAAACAGATTAACAGGAGAGACTACTTAAAAGATTAAACAGATTAAACAGATTAACAGGAGGGAGTAATCGAAAGATTAAACAGATTAAACAGATTAACAGTAGGGACTAATTGAAAGACTAAACAGATTAAACAGATTAACAGGAGGGACTAATTGAAAGAAACACTTGATAAACTATGTGTTGCAGCATACAGGAGATCTGTGTGCATTGCATTCCAGGGTACAGCAGATCTGTGTGCATTGCATTCCAGGGTACAGCAGATCTGTGTGCATTGCATTCCAGGGTACAGGAGATCTGTGTGCATTGCATTCCAGGGTACAGGAGATCTGTGTGCATTGCATTCCAGGGTACAGCAGATCTGTGTGCATTGCATTCCAGCGTAGGTGGGCTAAAGGGACTTGCCCTTCCTGTTTTAGCTGAGCAAAACAGATCAGACAGCTGCACAACAGACGGCTGCACTACAACAAAAGCAAAGATGCAGTACAACAAACAGCATAGCATCACATCAAACGAAACAGCAATACAACATACAACGCAGGAGTACAACAGACAAACACAGCTCTACAGCAGGGTACTACAAAGCGCGCGTGGCAGCGCGATTTTGCGCAAGCTTTTTGAGCGCCACTGCGTGTTTCGCGCAGTTTTTTCAACCCCTGTGGACGCAGCGCGCAGTTTTTGCGCTTTTTGCACTACAAAGTGCTGACAAATTTGACAAAATGTAGTACCCTGCTCTACACAGCAGTACAAGACAACACTACAACAAACTTGACCTGACTATTGCATCTACCTTTGTGTAGGACAGTCAACTAGGGTACTTCCAAGCGCGCGCTGACGCGCTGCCTTTTTGAGCCCCACTGCGCGTTTCGCACAGTTTTTTGCAACTCCCTGTGGGCGCAGCAAGCAATTATTTGCACTTTTTGCACTACAAAGTGCAGTTTTTTTTCTTCTAAAGTGCGCTAAAGCGCTGGCCAATTTGGTCAATGGAAGTACCCTGCAGTCAACCTCACCATCACATCCTCCCTTTAGCCTATTGGGCCTACCCCTGTACTGTAACATACATACACCTTCCTTCGTGAAGGACAGTCAACCTCACCATCACTGGGAGCTTGTCTGCTGTGTTCAACAGGGGTAGTGGTGAATGTTCGTTTGGTCGTGGGTTGGTATCTCTACTAAGTGCGCCTACTTGGCATATTGTAGGAGGGGCTCCACCATTCGAACTGAATCCTCCGTGCCGCTGGTTTGTGTCGGGAGACCCACCTCCTGGGGTGAAAGTCCTTTGACAACTTAAAAACAAACAAAAAAATCACATCCTCCCTATAGCCTAATGGGCCTTCCCCTGGACTGTAACATACGTACACCTTCCTTCGTGTAGGACAGCCTAACTCACCATCACATCCTCCCTTCAGCCTATTGGGCCTACCCCTGTACTGTAACATACATACATCTTCCTTTGTGTAGGACTGTCTTAGTCATCACTGCGTCTTGATAAGCATTTATAATCGTGCATGACGACGCTGCAGCCAGTGTTTGAGTCGACCAGAAACGTCAATAATCGTACGTGAACGATGCCCAGGCCAACGTTCCGCAAGCTCAAAAACATTACCCAGACCTGAGAAAACAATGGGCCATTTCGCGAATAAACAGTAGTAATCGTGTATGCACAATTAATTGTGCTTAGGAGAAACACAGCTGTTGCATCTTCCTTCAAGAACGACTGTCTACCTCACCATCGTGTCCTCCCTTAAGCCTATTTGGCCTACACCTGGACTGTAACATACATACATCTTCCTTCATGTAGGACCGTCTACCTCACCATTACATCTTCCCTTTAGCCTATTTGGCCTGCCCCTGGACTGTAACATACATACATCTTCCTTCATGTAGGACTGTGTACCTCACCATTACATCTTCCCTTTAGCCTATTTGGCCTGCCCCTGGACTGTAACATGCATACATCTTCCTTCATGTAGGACCGTCTACCTCACCATTACATCTTCCCTTTAGCCTATTTGGCCTGCCCCTGGACTGTAACATGCATACATCTTCCTTCATGTAGGACCGTCTACCTCACCATCACATCCTCACTCTAGCCTATTTGGCCTGCCCCTGGACTGTAACATACATACATCTTCCTTCATGTAGGACCGTCTACCTCACCATTACATCTTCCCTTTAGCCTATTTGGCCTGCCCCTGGACTGTAACATACATACATCTTCCTCATGTAGGACCGTCTACATCACCATTACATCTTCCCTTTAGCCTATTTGGCCTGCCCCTGGACTGTAACATGCATACATCTTCCTTCATGTAGGACCGTCTACCTCACCATTACATCTTCCCTTAGCCTATTTGGCCTGCCCCTGGACTGTAACATGCATACATCTTCCTTCATGTAGGACCGTCTACCTCACCATTACATCTTCCCTTTAGCCTATTTGGCCTGCCCCTGGACTGTAACATGCATACATCTTCCTTCATGTAGGACTGTCTACCACACCATTACATCTTCCCTTTAGCCTATTTGGCCTGCCCCTGGACTGTAACATACATACATCTTCCTTCATGTAGGACCGTCTACCTCACCATTACATCCTCCCTTTAGCCTATTTGGCCTGCCCCTGGACTGTAACATGCATACATCTTCCTTCATGTAGGACCGTCTACCTCACCATCACATCCTCCCTTTAGCCTATTTGGCCTGCCCCTGGACTGTAACATGCATACATCTTCCTGTGTGTAGGACCGTCTACTTCACCATCACATTCTCCCTTCAGCCTATTTGGCCTACCCCTGGACTGTAACATGCATACATCTTCCTTCATGTAGGACTGTGTACCTCACCATTGCATCTTCCTTTGGCATCACTTCTGGCCTGAGCAACTCAGGCGTAGCTGGGAACGTCGCGTGGCTCTTCATCCAGCTCGGTGTGAAGATTGGAGGACGGGTATGTAGTGTTGGTGTGTGCTTCCGGTTTTTCATACCTTACCCCTTGGGTCTTTCATACGCCCAGATGTAGTCGTTGTTCTTTCAGCTTGGATTGAAGATTGGAGGACGGGTATGTAGTGTTTATGCCTTTATTGCAGTCTTAAAATAGCTTTCCACATAGATCTTCCATATGTCATTGCTGCTGCTCTTCGTCCAGCTCGGATTGAAGATTGGAGGACGGGTATGTAGTGTTGGTGTGTGTTTACGGTTTGTTATAGCTTACCCCTTGGGTCTTCTAAACGCCCAGATGTCGTCGTTGTTCTTTCAGCTTGGATTGAAGATTGGAGGACGGGTATGTAGTGTTGATGCATGTTTGCAATCTCACGGTAGCTTTCCACATAGATTTTTTGCGGAGCCCCCAGAGTCACCCCGTTGTCCGTTTGTTGTGGTGTCTGCCTGTCGGCATGTAACCCTGGCCGTGACTGGCCCCTGGCCCTGCCGTAAACCCCGTTGTCTGTTTGTCGTGTTATCTGTCTGTCGGCACGTAACCCTGGCCCTTACTGGCCCCTGGCCCTGCCGTAAACCCTGTTGTCTGTTTGTCGTCTAGTCTGTCTGTCGGCATGTAACCCTGGCCCTTACTGGCCCCTGGCCCTGCCGTAAACCCTGTTGTCTGTTTGTCGTGTTGTCTGTCTGTCGGCACGTAACCCTGGCCCTTACTGGCCCCTGGCCTGTCATAAACCCTGGCTTCACTGATTCTGATTTTCAGCAAGTTCAGTTTCTCGTGGCATGCAGGCCTGGCTGGCATCCTTAGCTGCATCTACATCATGACTGCCCTGCTCTTTAAAATCTTAACTAACAATGTGTGTTTTGGTGTCCAAGCACAGTCTTGCTTTGCAACAAACACTGTTTCCCCTGGCATGCAGTTTGTTGTGTTTAAGTCCACTGTCTCCCGTTTGTTGTGTTTAAGTCCACTGTCTCCCGTTTGTTGTGTTTAAGTCCACTGTCTCCCGTTTGTTGTGTTAAGTTCACTTGCTCCCCGTTTGTTGTGTTGTCTGTCTGTCAGCACATAATAATCCTAGCTCTTACTGGCCCCTGGCCCTGTCTTAAACCCTGGCTTCACTGTTTCCCCCTGGCATGCAGGCTGGTATCCTTAGCTGCATCTACATCGTGACTGCCCTGCCCTCTGAGATCTTAGCTAACAATGTGTGTTTTGGTGTCCGACCACAGTCTTGCTTTGCAACAAACACTGTTCCCCCCTGGCATGCAGGCTGGTATCCTTAGCTGCATCTACATCGTGACTGCCCTGCCCTCTGAGATCTTAGCTAACAATGTGTGTTTTGGTGTCCGACCACAGTCTTGCTTTGCAACAAACACTGTTCCCCCCTGGCATGCAGGCTGGTATCCTTAGCTGCATCTACATCGTGACTGCCCTGCCCTCTGAGATCTTAGCTAACAATGTGTGTTTTGGTGTCCGACCACAGTCTTGCTTTGCAACAAACACTGTTCCCCCCTTGCATGCAGGCTGGTATCCTTAGCTGTATCTACATCGTGACTGCCCTGCTCTCTGAGATCTTGACAACAATGCTGCTGCAGCACTGATGTTCCCCATCGCAACTATTGCTGGTGATGCCCTTGGTGAGTTTCCAGCAAAGACGTCAGGCTACCAAACATCCCTCCCCTCCCCTCCCCCCCCCCCCCCCCCCCCAAGCCACCCCCCAAGCCACCCCCCACCCCACCACCCCCCCACACACAACTATTGCTGGTGATGCCCTTGGTGAGTTTCCAGCAAAGACGTCAGGCTACCAAAACATCCCTCCCCTCCACCACCACCCCAAGCCACCGCCCCCCACCACACAACACACACACAAGTATGTCTGGTGATGCCCTTGTTGAGTGTCCAGCAGAGAGTCAGGCTACCAAACATTCCCTCCCCTCCATTCCCCCCCCCCCCACACACACGACTATGTCTGGTGGTGCCCTTGGTGAGTGTCCAAGCAGAGAAGTCAGGCTACCAAACATCCCCTTCCCTCCACCCCCCACCCCCCACCCCCACAACTATGTCTGGTGGTGGCCCTTGGTGAGGGTCCAGCAGACCTGTCAGGCTACAAACCATCCCCTACCCCCCACTCCCCCCACCCCCACCCCACCACCCCACCGTCCCCACACACAAGTATGGCTGGTGATGCCCTTGGTGAGGGTCCAGCAGAGAAGTCAGGCTACCAAACCTCCCCTCCCCCCCAGGTATCCCCCTCCCCCCCCCTCCCACACACAGGTTTCCTCCCCATATAAACACATGCACACAAAGGCACACACAAACCTCCCCTGCTCCCCCACCACCACCCCACCACCACCACCACCCACCCACTCTCTCCCAGATATCCCCCCCCCAAGATGATGTCCTACATTGCTCATGTTGAGCTCCTTCCTTCCTCCTCCTCCTTTATGTTACCATTTGTTTGTTTTGATGGCTTCACACACACAAAACCTCCCCCCCACCCACCCACCCCACCCCACCACCACTCCCACCCAGCCCCCCCCCAACCACACATAAACGTGTCCTACACCCCCCCATGTGGAGCGCCGCCTCCTCCTCTCTTCCCCCTCCTCTCTCTCCTCCTTCCCTCCTCCTCCTCCCTCCTCCTCCTTATCTTACCATTTGTTTGTTTTGATGGATCACACACACAAACCTCCCCCCCCCACACCCCACCCCACTCCCACCCAGGTCCCTCCCCCCCAAGTGTCCTACGCCCCCCCATGTGGAGCGCCTCCTCCTCCTTCTTTATCTTACCCTTTGTTTGTCTTGATGGATCACGCACACAAATCTTACCCTCACACCCACTCGCACCTCAGGTATCCCCCCCCCCAAGTGTCCTACACCCCCATGCTGGGTTCTCCCTCATCCTTCATTTTACCCTTCGGCTATCTTGATGGATCACACACACGCAAACACACTAACATGCGCACACAAACCTTCCCTGATCCCCCACCCTACCCCACCCCCCCCCACACACACATACCCACGTACACACGCCCAAACATCCCCCCCCCCCGCCCCTCACACCCCCCTCACACCCCAGGTATCCCCCCCCAAGCTAAAGTCTTACACCCCCATGTTTGGCTCTCCCTCATCCTTCATCTTACACTTCGGTTATCTTGATGGATCACACACACGCAAACACACACATATGCGCACACAAACCTTCCCTGATCCCCCACCCTACCCCACCCCACATCCACACACATACGCACGTATACACACACAAACATCCCCCCCCCCCCCCCCCCCGCCCCTCACACCTCCTCACACCCCAGGTATCCCCCCCAAGCTAAAGTCTTACACCCCCATGTTTGGCTCTCCCTCATCCTTCATCTTACCCTTCGGCTATCTTGATGGATCACACACACACAAACACACACACAAACACATACAAACCTTCCCTGATTCCCCACCCTCACCCCCCCACCCCACCCCAAACACACATACCCATGCACACACAGACACAAATCTCCCCCCCCTCCCTGCCCCCCCCAGGTATCCCCCCCAAGCTGATGTCCTACACACTCATGTTAGGCGCCTCTGCCTCTTTCATTTCGCCCTTGGCTACCAGTGCAACCTCATGGTCTTCAACGCCGGAGCCATGAAATTCAAGGATCTGGCCTCATTAGGGGTGCCCATCCAGGTGGGTGCCAGGGATGGGGGGGGAGGCGGGGAGGGGGTAAGGGGTGTGCCAGGGATGTGTGTGCCAGGCGTGCGCCAGGTGTGCATGTGTGCCAAGGATATGTGTGCCAGGGATGTGTGTGCCAGGCGTGCGCCAGGTGTGCATGTTGTGCCAAGGATATGTGTGCCAGGGATGGGGGGGGGGAGAGACGGGGAGGGGGTCAGGTGTGTGCCAGGGATGTGTGTGCCAGGTGTGCGGCCAGGTGTGCATGTGTGCCAGGGATATGTGCCACGTGTGGTGCCAGGGTGTGCATGTGTGCCAAGGATTGTGCCAGGTGTGTGCCAGGTGTGCATGTGTGCCCGGGGATATGTGGGCCAGGTTTGTGCCACGGTAGGGATATGTGCCAAGTGTGTGCCAGGTGTGTATGTGTGCCAGAGATATGTGCCAAGTGTGTGCCATGAGTGCATGTGTGCCAAGGATATGTGCCAGTGTGTGCCAGGTGTGTGTGCCAGGTGTGTATGTGTGCCAGGGATATGTGCCAGGTGTTGTGCCAGGTGTGCATGTGTGCCAGGGATATGTAACAGGTGTGTGCCAGGTGTGCATGTGTGCCAAGGATATGTGCCAGGTGTGTGCCAGGTGTGCATGTGTGCCCAGGTGTGTGCCAGGTGTGCATGTGTGCCAAGGATATGTGCCACGTGTGTGCCAGGTGTGCATGTGTACCAGGGATATGTGCCAGGTGTGTGCCAGGTGTGCATGTGTGCCAGGATATGTGCCAGGTGTGTGCCAGGTGTGCATGTGTGCCAGGGATATGTAACAGGTGTGTGCCAGGTGTGCATGTGTGCCAGAGATATGTGCCAGGTGTGTGCGGTGGGTGCATGTGTGCCAGGGATATGTGCCATTTGTGTGCCAGGTGTGTATGTCAGCCAGAGATATGTGCCAGGTGTGTGCCAGGTGTGCATGTGTGCCAGGTATATGTTCCACGTGTGCATGTGTGCCATGGATATGTGCCAGGTGTGCATGTGTGCCAGGGATATGTGCCACGTGTGCATGTTTGCCATGGATATGTGCCAAGTGTGCCAGGTGTGCATGTGTGCCAAGTGTGCATGTGTGCCAAGGATATGTGCCAGGTGTGTGCCAGGTGTGCCAGGGATATGTGCCAGGTGTGTGCTAGGTGTGCATGTGTGCCAGGGATATGTGCCAGGTGTGTGCCAGGTGTGCATGTGTGCCAGGTGTGTGCCAGGTGTGCATGTGTGCCAGGGATATGTGCCAGGTGTGTGCCAAGTGTGCATGTGCCAAGGATATGTGCCAGGTGTGTGCCAGGTGTGCATGTGTGCCAGGGATATGTGCCAGGTGTGCATGTGTGACAGGTGTGTGCTTGGTTTGCATATGTGCCAGGGATGTGTGTGGGAGGGGCGGGGGGGGGGGAGGGTCAGGGGAGGTTAGTTTGTATATGTGTGAATATATGTGTGACTATGTGTGTGGTTGGCTACCAGGTTAAGCTCATGATCTTCAATTCTGGAGCTATAAAGTGCAAGTATCTGACCTCAATAGGGGTGCCCATCCAGGTGTGTGCCAGGATAGTGTTTGTGGTAGTGGTAGTGTTTGTAGTATTCTCAAACACACACGCTCTTTCTCACACTCGCTCACGCACAGCTAACACACGCAAACACCCTTCTCTCACACGCACGCACCTCATACGCACAGCTAACACTCGCATACACCTCACACACACACGCTTTCTCTCACACGCACAGCTATCACACGCACACACCTCACACACATGCAGCTCTAGATGTGGCTAGGCGCCACTCTGATCCTGGGTTTGGATTATGTCTACATCGTGCTAGGTGTCTCAATAGGCCCTAGCCATCACCGTCTCACACACACAGCCAACACTCACCACACCTCACATGCACACCGCTCACACACGAACACATTTCATGCGCATGCAGCTCTGGATGTGGTTAGGCGCCACTCTGATCATGGGCTTGGATTATGTCTACATCGTGTTAGGTGTCTCAATAGGCCTAGCCATCACCGTCTCACACACACAGCTAACACACGCACACGCCTCACACACACACACCGCTAACACACACACACACGTCTCACTCATGCAGCTCTGGATGTGGTTAGGCGCCACTCTGATCATGGGCTTGGATTCTGTCTACATCATGCTAGGTGTCTCAATGGGCCTAGCCATCACCATCTCACACACACACAGCTAACACTCACACACACACCTCATATGCACACCGCTAACACACGAACACACCTCATGCGCATGCAGCTCTGGATGTGGTTAGGCGCCACTCTGATCATGGGCTTGGATTCTGTCTACATCATGCTAGGTGTCTCAATGGGCCTAGCCATCACCGTCTCCATTGGCGCCGTCTTCCAAGACCACATCCGCGCACGTATGCGCTCCTTGAAAGTCCTTCGCGCCTTGAAAATTTCAAGCTGAGCATCCGCAGAACAGCATTCCCATTTGTAACTGACAGCCTGGCCGTCACTATAGCCATGGGGGCACATATTTTGCAAGTTGCGATAAAACCCATAGCCAACGCGCATTGGCCCTGCGATTCCAGACCTGGACGGTGGAGTAAGTTTTAGGAGTACCACGAACACAACTACCGTACGTCACACTACTCCGTCCGTGATGTTGAATACCCAAACACTTCAATTGGTATCGGATGTGAGAAATTGAAATTGAAATTGTTACATCCGTGTAATACCGTTACTCAAAGGACGTAAATTAAGGACAGCATAGCGTAAGCCGGAGCTAGCTAAAGTCACCGATCGGATGTGAGACATAGTCTAGTCATCACGTGGTGAATGTTCGTTTGGTCGAGGGTCGGTATCTCCTAAGTGCGCCTACTATTTTCATCTTTTGTAGGAGGAGCAACGCCATTCAAAACTGAATCCTTTTCATTTGTGTAGGGAGACCCACCTCCTGGGTTTGAAATACCTTTCACAACTACAAAAAACAATGTGTATACCTTCGTTCGTTTGCCTTAGTATCACTATGGTATGAGAATCTCCGAACCGAACCGAATGGCTTAGTGGCAGAGCAACCCTGGAGAAAGATCGCAGCAGGTGCAGGGTTCGAACCCCCTTGCGTTCGGGTACGTCCGGAGGTCGTCGACCGGCATGGTAACTGGAATTTAGATGCGATGTTGCTCTAGCACCGCATTCTTACGATCCGGTTCCCTCCATCCCACCTTGGCACGTCCTTAGAGGTCATAGTGACAATTGTTAGATGTTCAACCTTGGACAATCAGGATCAACTCAACCAACCCCAACCAACCTTGGACAATCAGGATCCACTCAACCAACCCCAACCAACCTTGGACAATCAGGATCACTCAACCAACCCCAACCAACCTTGGACAATCAGGATCACTCAACCAACCCCAACCAACCTTGGACAATCAGGATCCACTCAACCAACCCCAACCAACCTTGGACAATCAGGATCAACTCAACCAACATCAACCAACCAAGGACAATCAGGATCAACTCTAGATAGCCGTGAGGGGCTACTTGAAAGATTAAACAGATTAACAGGACGGACTAGAAAGATTAAACAGATTAAACAGATTAACAGGAGGGACTAGAAAGATTAAACAGATTAACAGGAGAGACTACTTAAAAGATTAAACAGATTAAACAGATTAACAGGAGGGAGTAATCGAAAGATTAAACAGATTAAACAGATTAACAGTAGGGACTAATTGAAAGACTAAACAGATTAAACAGATTAACAGGAGGGACTAATTGAAAGAAACACTTGATAAACTATGTGTTGCAGCATACAGGAGATCTGTGTGCATTGCATTCCAGGGTACAGCAGATCTGTGTGCATTGCATTCCAGGGTACAGCAGATCTGTGTGCATTGCATTCCAGGGTACAGGAGATCTGTGTGCATTGCATTCCAGGGTACAGGAGATCTGTGTGCATTGCATTCCAGGGTACAGCAGATCTGTGTGCATTGCATTCCAGCGTAGGTGGGCTAAAGGGACTTGCCCTTCCTGTTTTAGCTGAGCAAAACAGATCAGACAGCTGCACAACAGACGGCTGCACTACAACAAAAGCAAAGATGCAGTACAACAAACAGCATAGCATCACATCAAACGAAACAGCAATACAACATACAACGCAGGAGTACAACAGACAAACACAGCTCTACAGCAGGGTACTACAAAGCGCGCGTGGCAGCGCGATTTTGCGCAAGCTTTTTGAGCGCCACTGCGTGTTTCGCGCAGTTTTTTCAACCCCCTGTGGACGCAGCGCGCAGTTTTTGCGCTTTTTGCACTACAAAGTGCTGACAAATTTGACAAAATGTAGTACCCTGCTCTACACAGCAGTACAAGACAACACTACAACAAACTTGACCTGACTATTGCATCTACCTTTGTGTAGGACAGTCAACTAGGGTACTTCCAAGCGCGCGCTGACGCGCTGCCTTTTTGAGCCCCACTGCGCGTTTCGCACAGTTTTTTGCAACTCCCTGTGGGCGCAGCAAGCAATTATTTGCACTTTTTGCACTACAAAGTGCAGTTTTTTTTCTTCTAAAGTGCGCTAAAGCGCTGGCCAATTTGGTCAATGGAAGTACCCTGCAGTCAACCTCACCATCACATCCTCCCTTTAGCCTATTGGGCCTACCCTGTACTGTAACATACATACACCTTCCTTCGTGAAGGACAGTCAACCTCACCATCACTGGGAGCTTGTCTGCTGTGTTCAACAGGGGTAGTGGTGAATGTTCGTTTGGGTCGTGGGTTGGTATCTCTACTAAGTGCGCCTACTTGGCATATTGTAGGAGGGGCTCCACCATTCGAACTGAATCCTCCGTGCCGCTGGTTTGTGTCGGGAGACCCACCTCCTGGGGTGAAAGTCCTTTGACAACTTAAAAACAAACAAAAAAATCACATCCTCCCTATAGCCTAATGGGCCTTCCCCTGGACTGTAACATACGTACACCTTCCTTCGTGTAGGACAGCCTAACTCACCATCACATCCTCCCTTCAGCCTATTGGGCCTACCCCTGTACTGTAACATACATACATCTTCCTTTGTGTAGGACTGTCTTAGTCATCAACTGCGTCTTGATAAGCATTATAATCGTGCATGACGACGCTGCAGCCAGTGTTTGAGTCGACCAGAAACGTCAATAATCCTACGTGAACGATGCCCAGGCCAACGTCCGCAAGCTCAAAAACATTACCCAGACCTGAGAAAAACAATGGGCCATTTCAGCGAATAAACAGTAGTAATCGTGTATGCACAATTAATTGTGCTTAGGAGAAACACAGCTGTTGCATCTTCCTTCAAGAACGACTGTCTACCTCACCATCGTGTCCTCCCTTAAGCCTATTTGGCCTACACCTGGACTGTAACATACATACATCTTCCTTCATGTAGGACCGTCTACCTCACCATTACATCTTCCCTTAGCCTATTTGGCCTGCCCTGGACTGTAACATACATACATCTTCCTTCATGTAGGACTGTGTACCTCACCATTACATCTTCCCTTTAGCCTATTTGGCCTGCCCCTGGACTGTAACATGCATACATCTTCCTTCATGTAGGACCGTCTACCTCCACATTACATCTTCCCTTAGCCTATTTGGCCTGCCCCTGGACTGTAACTACATGCTACATCTTCCTTCATGTAGGACCGTCTACCTCACCATCACATCCTCACTCTTAGCCTATTGGCCTGCCCCTGGACTGTAACATACATACATCTTCCTTCATGTAGGACCGTCTACATCACCATTACATCTTCCCTTTAGCCTATTTGGCCTGCCCCTGGGACTGTAACATACATACATCTTCCTTCATGTAGGACCGTCTACCTCACCATTACATCTTCCCTTTATCCTATTTGGCCTGCCCCTGGACCTGTAACATGCATACATCTTCCTTCATGTAGGACGTCTACCTCACCATTACATATTCCCTTTAGCCTATTTGGCCTGCCCCTGGACTGTAACATGCATACATCTTCCTTCATGTAGGACCGTCTACCATCACCATTACATCTTCCCTTTAGCCTATTTGGCCTGCCCCTGGGACTGTAACATGCTACATCTTCCTTCATGTAGGACTGTCTACCACACCATTACATCTTCCCTTTAGCCTATTTGGCCTGCCCTGGACTGTAACATACATACATCTTCCTTCATGTAGGACCGTCTACCTCACCATTACATCCTCCCTTTAGCCTATTTGGCCTGCCCCTGGACTGTAAACATGCATACATCTTCCTTCATGTAGGACCGTCTACCTCACCATCACATCCTCCCTTTAGCCTATTTGGCCTGCCCCTGGACTGTAACATGCATACATCTTCCTGTGTGTAGGACGTCTACTTCACCATCACATTCTCCCTTCAGCCTATTTGGCCTACCCCTGGACTGTAACATGCATACATCTTCCTTCATGTAGGACTGTGTACCTCCCATTGCATCTTCCTTTGGCATCACTTCTGGCCTGAGCAACTCAGGCGTAGCTGGGAACGTCGCGTGGCTCTTCATCCAGCTCGGTGTGAAGATTGGAGGACGGGTATGTAGTGTTGGTGTGTGCTTCCGGTTTTTCATACCTTACCCCTTGGGTCTTTCATACGCCCAGATGTAGTCGTTGTTCTTTCAGCTTGGATTGAAGATTGGAGGACGGGTATGTAGTGTTTATGCCTTTATTGCAGTCTTAAAATAGCTTTCCACATAGATCTTCCATATGTCATTGCTGCTGCTCTTCGTCCAGCTCGGATTGAAGATTGGAGGACGGGTATGTAGTGTTGGTGTGTGTTTACGGTTTGTTATAGCTTACCCCTTGGGTCTTCTAAACGCCCAGATGTCGTCGTTGTTCTTTCAGCTTGGATTGAAGATTGGAGGACGGGTATGTAGTGTTGATGCATGTTTGCAATCTCACGGTAGCTTTCCACATAGATTTTTGCGGAGCCCCCAGAGTCACCCCGTTGTCCGTTTGTTGTGGTGTCTGCCTGTCGGCATGTAACCCTGGCCGTGACTGGCCCCTGGCCCTGCCGTAAACCCCGTTGTCTGTTTGTCGTGTTATCTGTCTGTCGGCACGTAACCCTGGCCCTTACTGGCCCCTGGCCCTGCCGTAAACCCTGTTGTCTGTTTGTCGTCTAGTCTGTCTGTCGGCATGTAACCCTGGCCCTTACTGGCCCCTGGCCCTGCCGTAAACCCTGTTGTCTGTTTGTCGTGTTGTCTGTCTGTCGGCACGTAACCCTGGCCCTTACTGGCCCCTGGCCCTGTCATAAACCCTGGCTTCACTGATTCTGATTTTCAGCAAGTTCAGTTTCTCGTGGCATGCAGGCTGGCTGGCATCCTTAGCTGCATCTACATCATGACTGCCCTGCTCTTTAAAATCTTAACTAACAATGTGTGTTTTGGTGTCCAAGCACAGTCTTGCTTTGCAACAAACACTGTTTCCCCTGGCATGCTGTTTGTTGTGTTTTAGTCCACTGTCTCCCGTTTGGTTGTGTTTAAGTCCACTGTCTCCCGTTTGTTGTGTTTAAGTCCACTGTCTCCCGTTTGTTGTGTTGTAAGTCCACTGCTCCGTTTGTTGTGTTGTCTGTCTGTCAGCACATAATAATCCTAGCTCTTACTGGCCCCTGGCCCTGTCTTAAACCCTGGCTTCACTGTTTCCCCCTGGCATGCAGGCTGGTATCCTTAGCTGCATCTACATCGTGACTGCCCTGCCCTCTGAGATCTTAGCTAACAATGTGTGTTTTGGTGTCCGACCACAGTCTTGCTTTGCAACAAACACTGTTCCCCCCTGGCATGCAGGCTGGTATCCTTAGCTGCATCTACATCGTGACTGCCCTGCCCTCTGAGATCTTAGCTAACAATGTGTGTTTTGGTGTCCGACCACAGTCTTGCTTTGCAACAAACACTGTTCCCCCCTGGCATGCAGGCTGGTATCCTTAGCTGCATCTACATCGTGACTGCCCTGCCCTCTGAGATCTTAGCTAACAATGTGTGTTTTGGTGTCCGACCACAGTCTTGCTTTGCAACAAACACTGTTCCCCCCTTGCATGCAGGCTGGTATCCTTAGCTGTATCTACATCGTGACTGCCCTGCTCTCTGAGATCTTGACAAACAATGCTGCTGCAGCACTGATGTTCCCCATCGCAACTATTGCTGGTGATGCCCTTGGTGAGTTTCCAGCAAAGACGTCAGGCTACCAAACATCCCCTCCCCTCCCCCCCCCCCCCCCCCCCCCCCCCCCCCCAAGCCACCCCCCAAGCCACCCCCACCCCACCACCCCCCCACACACAACTATTGCTGGTGATGCCCTTGGTGAGTTTCCAGCAAAGACGTCAGGCTACCAAACATCCCCTCCCCTCCACCACCACCCCAAGCCACCGCCCCCCACCACACACACACACACAAGTATGTCTGGTGATGCCCTTGTTGAGTGTCCAGCAGAGAAGTCAGGCTACCAAACATTCCCTCCCCTCCATCCCCCCCCCCCCACACACACAACTATGTCTGGTGGTGCCCTTGGTGAGTGTCCAGCAGAGAAGTCAGGCTACCAAACATCCCCTTCCCTCCACCCCCCACCCCCCACCCCCACAACTATGTCTGGTGGTGCCCTTGGTGAGGGTCCAGCAGACATGTCAGGCTACAAAACATCCCCTACCCCCCACTCCCCCCCCCCCCCACCCCCACCACCCCACCGTCCCCACACACAAGTATGGCTGGTGATGCCCTTGGTGAGGGTCCAGCAGAGAAGTCAGGCTACCAAACCTCCCCTCCCCCCCAGGTATCCCCCTCCCCCCCCCTCCCACACACAGGTTTCCTCCCCATATAACACACATGCACACAAGGCACACACAAACCTCCCCTGCTCCCCCACCACCACCACCACCACCACCACCACCACACTCTCTCCCAGATATCCCCCCCAAGATGATGTCCTACATGCTCATGTTGAGCTCCTCCTCCTCCTCCTCCTTTATGTTACCATTTGTTTGTTTTGATGGATCACACACACAAACCTCCCCCACCCACCCACCCCACCCCCACCCACTCCCACCCAGCCCCCCCCACACACACATAAACGTGTCCTACACCCCCCATGTGGAGCGCCGCCTCCTCCTCCTCCTCTCTCCTTCTCCTCCTCCTCCTCCTCCTCCTCCTCCTTTATCTTACCATTTGTTTGTTTTGATGGATCACACACACAACCTCCCCCCCCCACACCCCACCCCACTCCACCCAGGTCCTCCCCCCCCAAGTGTCCTACGCCCCCCCATGGGAGCGCCTCCTCCTCCTTCTTTATCTTACTCCTTTGTTTGTCTTGATGGATCACGCCACAAATCTTACCCTCACACCCCCTCACACCTCAGGTATCCCCCCCCCAAGTGTCCTACACCCCATGCTGGGTTCTCCCTCATCCTTCATTTTACCCTTCGGCTATCTTGATGGATCACACACACGCAAACACACTAACATGCGCACACAAACCTTCCCTGATCCCCCCCTACCCCACCACCCCCACAAACCATCCCACTTACACACTCCCAACATCCCCCTCCCCCCCCTCGCCCCTCACCCCCCCTCACCCCCGGTATCCCCCCCAAGCTAAATCTTACACCCCCATGTTTGGCTTCCTCCCATCCCATCTTACACTTCGGCTTATCTTGATGGATCACAACCCAGGCAACACACACACATATGCCGCACAACAACCTTCCCTGACCCCCACCCTACCCCACCCCCATCCCCACATCCCACGTATAACACACACAAACATCCCCCCCCCCCCCCCCCCTCACACCTCATAACACCCAGGTTATCCCCCCCAGCTACAGTCTTACACCCCCATGTTTGGCTCTCCCGCATCCTTCATCGTACCCTAACTACCTCGCTATCTTGATGATCCGCACAACACACACCACACAACACTACAAAACCTTCCCTGATTCCCCACCCTCACCCCAACCCCCACCCCAAACACACATACCCATGCACACACAGACACAAATCTCCCCCCCTCCCTGCCCCCCCCCAGGTATCCCCCCCAAGCTGATGTCCTACACACTCATGTTAGGCGCCTCTGCCTCTTTCATTTCGCCCTTTGGCTACCAGTGCAACCTCATGGTCTTCAACGCCGGAGCCATGAAATTCAAGGATCTGGCCTCATTAGGGGTGCCCATCCAGGTGGGTGCCAGGGATGGGGGGGGGGGCGGGGAGGGGGTAAGGTGTGTGCCAGGGATGTGTGTGCCAGGCGTGCGCCAGGTGTGCATGTGTGCCAAGGATATGTGTGCCAGGGATGTGTGTGCCAGGCGTGCGCCAGGTGTGCATGTGTGCCAAGGATATGTGTGCCAGGGTTGGGGGGGGGGAGGCGGGGAGGGGGTCAGGTGTGTGCCAGGGATGTGTGTGCCAGGTGTGCGCCAGGTGTGCATGTGTGCCAGGGATATGTGCCACGTGTGTGCCAGGTGTGCATGTGTGCCAAGGATATGTGCCAGGTGTGTGCCAGGTGTGCATGTGTGCCGGGGATATGTGCCAGGTTTGTGCCACGGTAGGGATATGTGCCAAGTGTGTGCCAGGTGTGTATGTGTGCCAGAGATATGTGCCAAGTGTGTGCCATGAGTGCATGTGTGCCAAGGATATGTGCCAAGTGTGTGCCAGGTGTGTGCCAGGTGTGTATGTGTGCCAGGGATATGTGCCAGGTGTGTGCCAGGTGTGCATGTGTGCCAGGGATATGTAACAGGTGTGTGCCAGGTGTGCATGTGTGCCAAGGATATGTGCCAGGTGTGTGCCAGGTGTGCATGTGAGCCAGGTGTGTGCCAGGTGTGCATGTGTGCCAGGTGTGTGCCAGGTGTGCATGTGTGCCAAGGATATGTGCCAGGTGTGTGCCAGGTGTGCATGTGTACCAGGGATATGTGCCAGGTGTGTGCCAGGTGTGCATGTGTGCCAGGGATATGTGCCAGGTGTGTGCCAGGTGTGCATGTGTGCCAGGGATATGTAACAGGTGTGTGCCAGGTGTGCATGTGTGCCAGAGATATGTGCCAGGTGTGTGCCGGGGGTGCATGTGTGCCAGGGATATGTGCCATTTGTGTGCCAGGTGTGTATGTCAGCTAGAGATATGTGCCAGGTGTGTGCCAGGTGTGCATGTGTGCCAGGTATATGTTCCACGTGTGCATGTGTGCCATGGATATGTGCCAAGTGTGCCAGGTGTGCATGTGTGCCAGGTGTGCATGTGTGCCAGGGATATGTGCCACGTGTGCATGTTTGCCATGGATATGTGCCAAGTGTGCCAGGTGTGCATGTGTGCCAAGTGTGCATGTGTGCCAAGGATATGTGCCAGGTGTGTGCCAGGTGTGCCAGGGATATGTGCCAGGTGTGTGCTAGGTGTGCATGTGTGCCAGGGATATGTGCCAGGTGTGTGCCAGGTGTGCATGTGTGCCAGGGATATGTGCCAGGTGTGTGCCAAGTGTGCATTTGCCAAGGATATGTGCCAGGTGTGTGCCAGGTGTGCATGTGTGCCAGGGATATGTGCCAGGTGTGCATGTGTGACAGGTGTGTGCTTGGTTTGCATATGTGCCAGGGATGTGTGTGGGAGGGGCGGGGGGGGGGGGAGGGTCAGGGGAGGTTAGTTTGTATATGTGTGAATATATGTGTGACTATGTGTGTGGTTGGCTACCAGGTCAAGCTCATGATCTTCAATTCTGGAGCTATAAAGTGCAAGTATCTGGCCTCAATAGGTGTGCCCATCCAGGTGTGTGCCAGGATAGTGTTTGTGGTAGTGGTAGTGTTTTGTAGTATTCTCAAACACACACGCTCTTTCTCACACTCGCTCACGCACAGCTAACACACGCAAACACCCTTTCTCTCACACGCACGCACCTCATACGCACAGCTAACACTCGCATACACCTCACACACACACGCTTTCTCTCACACGCACAGCTATCACACGCACACACCTCACACACATGCAGCTCTAGATGTGGCTAGGCGCCACTCTGATCCTGGGTTTGGATTATGTCTACGTCGTGCTAGGTGTCTCAATAGGCCTAGCCATCACCGTCTCACACACACAGCCAACACTCACACACACCTCACATGCACACCGCTCACACACGAACACATTTCATGCGCATGCAGCTCTGGATGTGGTTAGGCGCCACTCTGATCATGGGCTTGGATTATGTCTACATCGTGTTAGGTGTCTCAATAGGCCTAGCCATCACCGTCTCACACACACAGCTAACACACGCACACGCCTCACACACACACACCGCTAACACACACACACACGTCTCACTCATGCAGCTCTGGATGTGGTTAGGCGCCACTCTGATCATGGGCTTGGATTCTGTCTACATCATGCTAGGTGTCTCAATGGGCCTAGCCATCACCATCTCACACACACACAGCTAACACTCACACACACACCTCATATGCACACCGCTAACACACGAACACACCTCATGCGCATGCAGCTCTGGATGTGGTTAGGCGCCACTCTGATCATGGGCTTGGATTCTGTCTACATCATGCTAGGTGTCTCAATGGGCCTAGCCATCACCGTCTCCATTGGCGCCGTCTTCCAAGACCACATCCGCGCACGTATGCGCTCCTTGAAAGTCCTTCGCGCCTTGAAAATTTCAAGCTGAGCATCCGCAGAACAGCATTCCCATTTGTAACTGACAGCCTGGCCGTCACTATAGCCATGGGGGCACATATTTTGCAAGTTGCGATAAAACCCATAGCCAACGCGCATTGGCCCTGCGATTCCAGACCTGGACGGTGGAGTAAGTTTTAGGAGTACCACGAACACAACTACCGTACGTCACACTACTCCGTCCGTGATGTTGAATACCCAAACACTTCAATTGGTATCGGATGTGAGAAATTGAAATTGAAATTGTTACATCCGTGTAATACCGTTACTCAAAGGACGTAAAATTAAGGACAGCATAGCGTAAGCCGGAGCTAGCTAAAGTCACCGATCGGATGTGAGACATAGTCTAGTCATCACGTGGTGAATGTTCGTTTGGTCGAGGGTCGGTATCTCCTAAGTGCGCCTACTATTCTCATCTTTTGTAGGAGGAGCAACGCCATTCAAACTGAATCCTTTTCATTTTGTGTAGGGAGACCCACCTCCTGGGTTGAAATACCTTTCACAACTACAAAAAACAATGTGTATACCTTCGTTCGTTTGCCTTAGTATCACTATGGTATGAGAATCTCCGAACCGAACCGAATGGCTTAGTGGCAGAGCAACCCTGGAGAAAGATCGCAGCAGGTGCAGGGTTCGAACCCCCTTGCGTTCGGGTACGTCCGGAGGGTCGTCGACCGGCATGGTAACTGGAATTTAGATGCGATGTTGGCTCTAGCACCGCATTCTTACGATCCGGTTCCCTCCATCCCACCTTGGCACGTCCTTAGAGGTCATAGTGACAATTGTTAGATGTTCAACCTTGGACAATCAGGATCAACTCAACCAACCCCAACCAACCTTGGACAATCAGGATCCACTCAACCAACCCCAACCAACCTTGGACAATCAGGATCCACTCAACCAACCCCAACCAACCTTGGACAATCAGGATCAACTCAACCAACCCACAGAAAGTTTGCTACATTACAGATTTTTTTTTTACTGCTGATCTCTTATATCACAATCTGCAATACAATTAACCTTGCACACGTACAATTTTGTTTACATTTTGCCTAAAGTTTGATTTAGATAGCCAGGATGGCTCACATATCCGAGCGCCACCTAGCCTGCCATTCCACAAGCTGTGCTTCTACCTTTCGATGTAACCAAGGCTACTGGCGTTCTTTGCAATTTCCAGGTGTGTGTGTTTGGAGGTGGTAGGTGGTACGCGGGATCACTGCCCTAGTTGTGCCTCGAATTTGATTTAGATAGCCCGGATGGCTCACATATCCGGGCGCCATCTAGCTTTCTATCCACATGCTGTGCTCCTACGTGGGCTTGAAGGATTAATGGTGCAAGCCTATCCTAGTGCAACGTGAACATGGACAATATTGCAATATAGTTATTAAGTTACATGATTATATTATTAAACACTTATACATTTATAACTAGACCAACTGGGATGGCATTTAATAACTCCCTTGGATTGGCATCGCGCTTATTAGTCGACTGGCCGTGATTTATTTTTCTGAGATTTGGACGCGGTATACTTGTCAGACATGTTTGTGTATAGTTGATATGTGATGCCAATGAAATTAGCAAAACGGGAATACCTTATAACCCACGTAAAATTCCTTTTCCAGAAGTGCAACAGGTACTCGTGCGTTTTATATGAATACGGCTTATAAATATACGGTATACGGCACATAGTAATTTGAACAAACGTTTGCTTACCAACCCTAGTATCAGCATGAATTGCGGTGCTCTCACGCGTTTTATGACTTGGTGACTACTTATGTACTTCCTTAGAACTATCGGCTCTGCCAGTACTGTGCCAGCTTCCCGTAGACTGTGTCATCCTTCATGACACAGTGACAGCTTCCTGTTAGCTGCGTCACCGGTTCCACTGACACGCGCTGTATAGCCTGTACCCTGTTAGGTTCCAGGCTACCGCCCCTTTCACCGCTGGTGCCCCTTGTTGGGTCTCCAGTGCTTGTAACGCTATTCTCGTCTCCGTGTATAGATTGGCGCGTCTGTTTCACGCAAGCATCTCTGTCCACTCTCTGGAGTGTATTCAGGCTGATAGGTTATAGGGTCCTTTCATTTACTACCACTGCCTTTCAATGCTACTTCCTCGAGGGCCTCCCGCCGGCTTTGAGAAACTCCATGAGTCAAATGGTCTTTCTTGGTCGCGCGGGATTCGCAATGTCATCATCAGCAATGGCTGCGACCATGTCCTTCCTTCGGAGGTCAAGGGTTCTCTGTCTGATTGGCTTGATGTTTGCGCGCCAGCGGCCTCTGCTAACGGGGGGAGGATCCTTCCGCCATCGTGGAAGTAACCCCCCCCAATCAATTCTCCAACTTTGCGGCTCCTTCTCCTACTGTCCGACGCCTCTCTCATGAGGTTGAGGACGTTCTTATGAGTCTATGTTGTGTACAGACTCAGATCATCCAGTATGCAGTAGGGCCTCCGCCACCTGATGCCTGTTTCGACTACGACTATGAAGACCTTGCCCGTGATCGTCATGATGATGATGATGATGATGATGATGAAGATCTGCAGAGTGCTATGAGTGGCGACTTCGGTGGAGATACTCCGTCAAATGCTACTCGTGTGTTCAACACTTCCATCGTCTCTCCAGTGTATGAGCATCCGTCGGCACCTCCGCCTGAGCCTTCACCTGTGTTTAAGCCTAAGCCTTCGTCTGCGCCTCTGTTTGCGCCTCCTCCACTAGACCAACCGGATGTGGCCAAGCCGTCTTTGCTGAGGAGTTCTTCGTTCCTTGGTCCCTTGGGTCCTCAGCCGAATCTTGGTCGCAACCCTGCGGAGCGAGCTCTCGGTGCCTACCATACTCGTGCTCGAGAGGCTGCTGCTGCGGCTGTCCGCACATCTTCTGCTGGCACTTCGCAGGAGCCCCCTCCGCCTTCTCCGGTGGAGCGCCACCGGCTTCTGGCCCTGCACCTCCAGTGCTTCCTTCGCGGTCATGCGAATCTTGGGAGCATCTGCTCACTGGAGGACCTCCTCTGCATCTACTGTTGCAGGACTGCCGTCGTATCCGCCAAGCTCAACGTGATGGGGACTCCTTGAACCGCACTCTGTACGGTAGGCTGGATATGAAAGCCACTCAGGCCAATGTTGATAGCAGGGGTCGCACTCGGCGCGTGATGGCATTCTCTGAGCGAGGTCTAGAGTGTCGGGCTTTTCTAGGACCGGTTACTTCGGGGATTAGCTACCCTACCTCCTGCTAATGGTGTGACCTTTGGTGGCATTGGGCGTAGGAATAATGACCTGCGGGGTTACCAGTTCGTGAAGATGCCCCTCCCTCTCTGTCCTGTTCGTCCTGATTTCGAGCTAGTGGTGAGTGTTGCGCGGTCCCTGTCTGAGATCAGGAACTTAGATGACCAGCGCGCTTATGACGCTGGCCTTGCTGCTGAGTATTTTCTAGGGATTCGTGAGTCTTTAGCTCCTAGGACCCCTGCTCCTGCTGCTGGAACTTCGACTTCTCATGGTGAGTCTCTTGTAGATCCTGCACTGTTGGGTTTCAGTGCACTGCCCCTGCCCCGTCAGGAGTTCATGGTCTTATCCATGATGCTCGCTAACATGACGGACGCCTTAGTCAAGGTATACCAGGACTTTGCTTCACCTCGGGATATCTTGTTACATATCCGGAGGCAGCAGTCTGATGCCCTTGCCTCTCGTGTCCCTCTCATGATGAAAGAGTATCTTGATTCAGTCATGAGCCCTACTGAACAGGTTGACGCCTTCTTTCGCCGGGTTCGCGGTCTCTGCACTGACCTCCGCAGTGCTGGGTCTCCACAGACTCAGCATCACGCCATGGGTATTATTGTTAACGGCATTCGTCTGGCGCGTTTCGAATCGCTGCGCATCAGGTATGGCAGGCTGCTATACAACTCGCAGCCTGTCGAGTATTGGTCCTGTCTGGAATATGGGACTTTAGACATTTTGAACATAGCGCTCCCCAAGTCCGATTCCAGGCATCCTGGGTGGTCCCGGGACGCTCCCCAGGTTCCTGCCAATGCTGCATTTCAGCGGAGGCAGGGATCTGGTTCTCAGGGTTCCGGGTATACCAAGAGACGCCTGGATTGCACTTGGGGACCATGCCCTCACAAGGAGAGTCACTCAGAGGACCGCTGCTGGACGAAGCACCCGCATCTGAGAAGGGGCAAGGATGGTGCACCGCGTACTGCACCGGTGCCTGTCAACTTGGCCCTTCCAGGTACGCTTACTCCAAAGCAGCTGTCCTCCTTGCAGGCTCAAATTGATGGGTTTGCTATGCAGAAGTAGGAGGTAAGCTCTGTCCTATTCTCTTGCACCTCGAAGTTTTCCAACGTATGTAGCCCGAGCCTGTCTGCGGGTGTCTGGCATGTTGATTCTGGAGCTGGAATGTCTATCACAGGTGATCTGTCTTTGTTCACTGTGTATAACTGTAGAAGCACAAATATATGGTACTCACCACACTCACAAATGCATGATGAAATCACATAGATAATGGACTGATTGGAGCCGTATGGTGTTCATGGATTGGATTGTTTCAAGTTTTCAGCCAGCTCTGGGCTGCTCACCGTCTTCCGATTCCGGAAATAACGGTGAATAAAAACATGCTACATATATAAAAGTGCCGGTAAATTTCCCACGTGGAAGATGCTTACATCAAGGAATTGCTAGAGTGAGAAACGGAGGGAGAAGAGTTACAAAATCTCATGAAAAAAACTGGGGTACTCGGCAATACTACGGCGAATCTGCCCGATTGAGCAGCATATAAGAGATGGGACACTCATATGCTTACTCCTGTCAGAGTTTTTCTTTTCAGCCACGAGCAATTGCTTCTGGACAGACCCTTGGGCAAGCCACTGAGCTAAACCCCAACATTTCCTCGTTGTGCCAGCTTATTGTGTCAGACCCCAGATGCACACGGTCGCAGTCTGTTTGGCTCAAGGCTCAAGTTTGGCTCAAGTTTGGCTTAGGGCCCTCGTCGGTAAAACGACTGTTTGGGGTTCAGTTCACCAATGCTTTTTCTGTTTAGCCCTTCCTGTCACGATCTAGCAAGTTCCTTTAGCCTGTTTGGCCTACCCCTAAACTGTAACATACATGCAAGAGCCAGTCAGGGGAGCTATCTAGGAGCTATTGCTCGTAGATGAAAAGAAAAGCTATGACATGTGTATTGTAGTAGACGAGTAGATAATCACAACGGGCCCCAAGCCCCCACGCATGCAACGGGCCCTAAGCCCCCACAAATGCATATAAACCAGAGATATAAACCGGGGCCGGCACCAGGGCCGGCACTCACGTCGGGGGGCGGGGCGTCGGGGGGCGGGGCGTCGGGGGGCGGGGCCGACATTTCCGACGCTGCACGAGCAGTGGTAATTGCGCAAGTCGTCAACGGAACAGTCATGCAAGATCCAGGCTGGCATTGCAGTGACGGGGCAGAATCGATCCTAGTCACACAAGCAGGGCAAAGTGACATTTCAGAGATTCAGTCCGCGGGGGTCTGGGGATACCCTACTTCCGGAATACGTCACCGAAGGAAACAACTGCCAACGCCTCGGGAATCGGATTATAGCGCAGGTCTGTCGAGACCCGCTTAGAATATAAAATCCAGTCGTTACCCAAACTACAAGCGATAAGCACCCACGAGCTTTAAACTGTGACGTTTTCCACCATCGAAAATTCCTCTGCCCAATCTGTTCGGTACTGACGGAATAAACAAGTAAAAAAGGGAAAAAAGGGAAAAAAGGTTAAAAAGGTTAAAAAAGGGGGAATGGGAAAAAGGCTTGAGTAAGATCCGCCCTCTGATTCGTCCTCGTCCTGATTCTCCTCCCGCTTCTTCTCACCATATTAGACCCTGAGTTGACTAGACCAGCTTTTGCTGTAATCGGCGATGTACCACTAGGACATCTGATTCAGGCCATCGCTCTGCTTTGCAACACTGGCTGCACGAAGAATACTCCCTCGTCTGACATTATGCGCGAGGCGTAATATACATCTGATATTGACATTGAAATTGTTACATCCGTGTAGAACCGTTACTCACAGGACGTGAAGTTAAGGACACCATAGCGTAAGCCGGAGCTAGCTATAGTCACAGGTACATCTGATATGTACCGGCGATTTATTTGTTTGTCCCTTCAGTTCATCAACGCTTTTTCTTTGTAGCCCTTCATATCACGGTTGGGCAAGTCCCTTTAGCCTATGTGGCCAGGGTACTACAAAGCGCGTGCGGCAGCGCGTCTACACAAATAACAAACCAGGGAGTCCATTCTCTCTATAACAAAAAGAAATCAGAAATAAATTGATACATATACAATTAACCAGGGAGTCCATTATATATTTCATACACATAAATAAATGAATACATAAACGAATAAATACATAATAAACAAGGGAGTCCAATATCTCTTTAATAGCAATAAATACAACGAATACATAAATAAATAAATAAATAGATAAATGATAAATAAATAAATAAATAAAAAAATATAAATAATAAATAAATAAATAAATAAATAAATAATAAATAAATTAATAAATAATAAATAATACTAAATAACTAATAAATAAATAAATAAATAAATAAATAATAAATAAATAAATAAATAAATAATAAATAATAATATAAAATAAATAAATAAATAAATAAATAAATAAATAATACCTCCCTCCCTCCCTCCCCTCCTCCCTCCCTCCCTCCCTCCTCCCTCCCTCCCTCCCTCACTCCCTCGACTCCCTCCCTCCCTCCTCCCTCCCTCCTCCCTCATCCCTCCATCCCTCCTCCCTACCTCCCTCCCTCCCTCCCCAATAAATACATGGATCACCGGCAGGAGGTGTCAAGGCTCCAAAATTTTCATATTCTACCCGATTGATTTTTTCTGAGAATGTGCCTGTAATCGCATGTATCATTGCGATTCTTCTGAGACATTTTCAGGTCATTCGAGCACCTCATTTTTGGGGGGGTGGGGGGGGGGGGGGGGGGGGGGGGGATGGTGAGAACAGTTTTCAGGTCATTCTGAAAGGCACCTCTTTGGTGGGTGGGGGGGGGGGGGGGGGGGTGGTGGTGGTGGGGGGGTTTGGTGGGGGGGGGGGGGGTGGGGGGGGGGGGGGGGGGGGGGGGTGGGGGTTGGGGGGGTGGGGGTGGGGGGGGGGTGGGGGGGGGGGGGGGGGGTGTTTGTGGGGGGGGGGTCACCCTTCAAGTGGGGGTCAAGCCCCTCCCGCCTCCTCCTCAGGTTTTTTGTCAGGTTTTTTCTAACTTCTTCCGCTACTATTTATTAATTATTACCTCAGAACTCAGACCTTCCTCTCCAAATGCATTCTGAGACCCCCACCCTTGAGTAGGGGCACCCTTTGAGTGGAGAAGGTATTCCTGTTAAGGGCAGTTGTGTCCATTGGCACTAGCCCACTTTGGAGGGCACTTATGCAAATAAGTATCTCCCGCGTTGGTGGGTGACTGCATAAGTATCGTAACCCCTTGGGTGGGTGGGTGAAGGTGGGGTTCACAAAGCCTTCATAGCCTTTCCTCGTTTGCTTTCTATCTAACTTTTTACTCAGACCTCTCCTCCAAGTGACATTCCTGAGACCACCACCCTGAGTAGTTAGGAGAGGCCTTGATGTGGCAAGGAGCAGTCCATTGGCACCACTACCGACCACTACTGACGTCCGGACTTAATGCATACTGTATCTACCCTTTGGTGGGTGGTGGTTGGGTGGGTTGTTGGGGTGATGGGGGTTGAAAACCCTGCTAAAACAAACAAAAACTGAAATTTTGTTGACTATCAGACAATCCCTGTGTGGGAATTTCCGATGGATGGCCATTGGTGCGCCATCACTGTAAAACCACCACAATTCCAATCTAAGGTTTTTTTAAAATAGAAGGGGGGGGTATTTTCGATTT
>JACBWV010000462.1:0-12821 GCA_013435795.1 Chlamydomonas sp. ICE-L | reverse complement strand
AACCTTGTAGGGGCACGCATATAACCCCCCCCCTCGATGGGGTGCACAACCCTTGTAGGGCTGCACCCAAAACCTCGTAGGGTGCACAAACCCGTGTAGGCCTGTGCAAACCCTTATAGGACTGCACAACCATTGTTAGGGCTGCCACAACCCCTATAGGGCTGCAAACCCTATGTAGGGTTAGGCCAACCCTTGTAGGGCTGCACACAACCCTTGTAGGCTGCACAACCCTGTAGGGCTGCAACAGCCCCTTTTTTCCTCCTATAGGGCCTGCACAAACCCTTGTAGGGTGCACAAACCCCTTATAGGCCTGCAACAACCCTTGTAGGGTGCACAACCCCTTATAGGGCTGCAAACCCTTGTAGCCCCCGGCGCACAACCCTTGTAGATATGCACAACCCTTGTAGGGCTGATCAACCCCTTGTTGGGCTGCACAACCCCTTATAGGGCTGCAGAACCCTTGTAGGGCTGCACAACCTGTGTAGGGCTGCACAACCCCTTATAGGGTGCACAACCCTGTAGGGCTGCCACAACACCCGTCTACCCGGGCTGCACAAACCCCTTACAGGGCGCAACAACCCTTGTAGGGCTGCCACAACCCCTTCTAGGGCTGCACAACCCTGGTAGGGCTGCCCACAATCTTGTAGGGCCATGCACAACCCCTCTATAGGGCACTACACAACCCTGTAGGGCTTCACAACCACTTATAGGGCCCTGCACAAACCCTTGTAGCGCCTGCACAAACCCCTTACTAGGGCTGCACAAACCTTGTAGAGTCGAAAAACCCTGTAGGGCTGCACCACCTTGTAGGGTCTGACAAAACGTTGTACGTCTGCACAAACCCCCTGTTAGGGCTGCCCACAACCTTGTAGGGCCTGCACACCCTTGTAGGGCTGCCACAACACTCTGTAGGGATGCAACAACCCCGCGGTAGGGATGCACAACCTTGTAGGGAGCACAAACCCTTTTATAGGGATTGCAAACCCTTGTAGGGCTGCACCAAACCCTTAAGGATGCACAACCCCTTATAGGCTGCCACAACCCTTGTAGGGGTGCACAGCCCTTTGTACGCGGCCTGCCACAACCCTTGTAGGGCTTGAAAACCCCTATAGGGCTGCACAACCCCTTATAGGGCATGCAAACCCCTGATAGGGATGCAGGTACAACCTTGTAGGGCTGCACAACCCCCTTATAGGGATGCAACAACCCTTATAGGGTGCACAAACCCCCCCCCTCTTGTAGGGTGCACAACACTTGTAGGGGCTGCACAACCCCTTATAGGGATGCACAAACCATGTAGGGATGCACCAACCTTGTAGGGCTGCACAACCATATAGGTGCACAAAACCCTCCTGTAGGCTGCACAACCCCTTATAGGGCTGCACCAACCCTTGGTCAGGGCTGCACACCCCTTTAGGGCGCCCACAAACCCTTGTGGGGTGCCACAACATTACCTGTAGCGCTGCACAACACCTACAGGGTGCACAACCCTTGTAGGGCTGCCACAACCCCCTTATAGGCCGCTCTGCAACCTTGTAGGGCTGCAACAAACCCCTTGGAGCTGCACAACCCCTTAGAGGTCTGAAGAACCCTTGTAGGGCTGCACAAACCCCTATAAGGCTACAAAACACCTTGTAGGGATGCACAACCCTTGTAGGGATGCACAAACCACTTGTAGGGCGCACAAACCGCTATAGGGCTGCACAACCCCTTGTAGGGCTGCACAACCCCTTATAGGCCTGCACAACCCTTGTAGGGCTCCACAACCCTTGTAGGGATGCACAACCCTTGTAGGGCTGCACAACCCCTTATAGGATGCAACAACCCTTCCATTGTAGGGCTGCCCAACCCTTATAGGGCGGCACCAACCCTGTAGGGCCGCACAACCCATATAGGGATGCACACCCTTGTAGGGTGCACAACCCCTTATAGGGTGCCACAACCTTGTAGGGGCCTGCACAACCCCTGTAGGGCTGCACAACCTGTAGGGCTGCACCAACTCTATAGGGCTGCACAACCCCTCCTATAGGGCTGCCACAAACCCTGTATAGGGGATGCACAACCCCTTTAAGGGTTCTGCACAACCCCTTATAGGGCTGCACAACCCCTTATAGGGCTGCACAACCCCTTGTAGGGCTGCACAACCCCTTAGAGGGCTGCGCAACCCCTGATAGGGCTGCACAACCCTTGTAGGGATGCACAACCCTTGTAGGGCTGCACAACCCTCGTAGGGCTGCACAACCCTTGTAGGGCTGCACAACCCTTGTAGGGCTGCACAACCCCTTATAGGGCTGCACAACCCTTTATAGGGCTGCACAAACCCTTGTAGGGCTGCACAACCCTTGTAGGGCCTGCCAGCAACCCCTTGTAGGGAAACTGCACACCCAACACTTGTAGGGCTGCCACAACCCCCTTAAAGGGCTGCACAACCCCTTATAGGGCTGCACAACCCTTGTCCACGGGCTGCACCAACCCTTATAGGCTGCATCAAACCTGATAGGGCTGCAGGTACAACGCGGTTGTGCAGACACTTCAAGGGGTTGTGCAGCTTTTTCCTATAAGGGGTTTCTTGTGGACCCTACAAGGGGTTGTGCCAGCCTTATAAGGGGTTGTGTGCAGCCCTACAAGGGTTGTGCAGCCCTATAAGGCCGTTGTTTGCAGCCCTATAAGGGGTCCCTCTGTGCAGCCCATAAGGGGTTTCCCCCACGTGGTTGTGCCAGCCCCCCCTACTACACACCGCGGCCCGTTGTGCCAGACCCCCCCTCTCCCCCCCCCCTTACACAGGGTTGCAGGCACATGCTCCTATAAGGGGGTTGTGCAGCCCTATAAGGGCGTTGTGCAGCCCTACAAGGGCCCTGGTCCGCAGCCCACAAAGCAGGGGTGAATGGCAGCCCCTAAAAAGGGTTGTGCAGCCCTACAAGGGTTGTGCTAGCTCACAAGGGTTGTGCAGCCATATAAAGGGCGTGTCCTCTAGAGCTAACACCCAAGGGTTGTGCAGCCTACCAAGGCCTAGGGTTGTTGCAGGACACTATACGGGTGGTGCAGAGCTAAAAGGGGTGTGCACCCTACAAGGGTTGTGCCAGCCTACAAGGGTTGTGCAAGCCACCACCAAGGGTTGTTTAGCAGCCACTACAACAGTTGGTGCAGCACTACAAAGGGTTGTTGCAGCCTTAAAGGGGTGTGCAGCCTATAAGGGGTTGTGCAGACCCTATAGGGCCCGTATCGCAGCCCTATAAGGGTTGTGCAGCCCTACAAAGGTGTGCGCCCACAAGGGTAGGGTTGTGCCATCCCTACAAGGGGTTGTGCAGCCCTATAAGGGTTGTGCAGCCCCATAAGGGGTTTTGCAGCCCTACAAGGGTTTGTGCAGCCCTACAAGGGGTGGTCACAGCCTTATAAGGGTGATGTGAAGCCCTACAAGGTTGTGCAGCCCTTTAAGGGGTGTGCCCAGCCCATAAGGTTTTGCCAGCCATACAAGGGTTGTGCAGCCCTATAAGGCCGGTGTGCAGCCCAACAAGGGGTTGTGCAAGCCCTATAACCGGCGGTGTGTTGAGCCTTAACAAGGCGTACTTGTGCAGCCCTACAAGGGGTTGTGCGCCCTACAAGGGTGGCGGTTTGTTGCAGCCCTATAAGGGGTTGTGAAGCGCCTACTTAAGGGTTTGTGAAGCCCTACAAGGGTTGTGCAAGCCCTACAAGGGTGGGCAGGCCTACAAGGGGTGTGAGCCTTACAAGTGCGGTTGTGCAGCCCTATAAGGGGTTGTGCAGCCCTATAAGGGGTTGTGCAGCCCTACAAGGGTGTGCATCAGCCCTACAAGGTGGCGGGTTGTGCAAGTCCCATAAGGGGTTGTTGCAGCCCTTAAACAGGTTGTGCCAGCACTACAAGGTGTTGAGCCCTACAAGGGGTTGTGCGCCTTACAAGGGGTTGTTTGCAGCCCTATAAGGGGTTGTCAGCCTATACGGGTTGGCAGCCCTACAAGGGTTGTGCAGCCCTATAAGGGGTTGTGCAGCCCTATAAGGGTTTCGCAGCCCTACAAGGGTTGTGCAGCCCTATAAGGGGTTTTGCAGCCCTATAAGGGGTTGTGCAGCCCTACAAGGGTTGTGCAACCCTTCAAGGGTTGTGCAGCACTATGAGGGGTTGTGCAGCCCTATAAGGGGTTGTGCAGCCCTATAAGGGTTGTGCAGCCCTAGAAGGGTTGTGCAGCCCTATCAGGGGTTGTACGTGCAGCCCTATCAGGGGTTGTATGTGCAGCCCTGTCAGGGGTTGTATGTGCAGCTCTTCAATGGGTCCCTTGTCTCTTCTCGGGTTGTACAAAAGAAGCATCATGGCCAAGGCGGGACAGTGTCACAGCCTTCCTGATAGGAAGAAGAGTAAGAATTGATAGTATGATGAGCAGTTGACACACATGAGGTTTCCGAGTGAGCATGTGGATGATAGTCTATCATATTGTGTCTGGTCTCAAGGTGTCAAAGTAGCGCGTCAATGGCGATGGTAGCAAAGGAGGGGCAATGTTGGAGCCTTCCTACTAGGAGTATGGCTTGATGGTGTGATGAGCAGTTTTTTTCTACTTTAAGAGGTGCGTCTCTTGATACAAACCAGCGACACCGACGATTCACTCATGGTGGTTGACACACGTGAGGTGTGGATTATGTCAGCTTCCAGATGCTCTCTCTACGGGGTGGACTCAAAGTTTTTGCTGCCTCCCCGGTACCGCACCCGCTAGGGGGCCGGGTTCTAGAGGCTGCAAATAGTAATACTGTGCCCCTGAAAGAAAAAGCTGTCAGTGGCAGTTGGGGTGACATGGTTAGTGTGGCAATATGTGTCGCATCGACCCGCCCCACAAGTTAGTAGATACACTGACGGCGCCAAGGCCGCAGTAGGAAATGGCTACGGATCTTCCCCTGTGTTACGCATTTTACCAACTTATTGGCAATTACCATGCCGGTATTATATTCCCATGGAAAGCGTAACTTACAGTGCTGTGTATATTCCAACAGCGCTTTTGTCTCTGTCGCACTGCTGTGCAGCCTGTTGTAGTTCGAAGCTCTAGGGCGGTACGGCCAAATAGGCTCAACCGGGCGACCTTTGCCCACAACCGTCTACTCTAATTAGGAGGGGCGGGCCAAAAAAAATAGAAAGCACTGAGCCGCGCCGCTGATTGTGGCACTCGTTACCATGTTGCCCTGGAGCGTCTGCTACGCACTCGATATCATTGCCAACCTTTTGCTATTTAGTTTATTGTTGCGGACTTGGTCTCGGAGGATATTTTGTGCCACCGAATCTACATTACATTACTATGTGAACCGCTAACAGCCTCGATCACGCTAGGGTGTCATCGCGCGACCTCTGTGCCCCTTCATAACTCATACTAAATGCATATCCCCACAACAGCAAAAAAACACCCCCACACCATTTTACAGTCCGCGGTTGGTCGAGGACACCAAACAAACACCACCCCAAACTCTCAACCAACGAATGCCGAAATAAGGGCGTGCATTAGGACCCCTCAGCTTCCTGACCCCCTGCCTGTGATGCAACCCCAATGGTTTTAGCCTGCGTTCTGCAATACAACGGTCCCCTCCCACGTTGCGTTTGTTCGGCGGAGACGAAGCGTGGACTGTTGCCGGCGATGTCCATTACAACAAGGACACAGCTCACAGTAACCTCCCGCCGGCGGGCATGGTTCACCAGGCCTTTTCGGGGTCTTCCGGCAACCCTTGATTGGGCATCCCTTTCAGCCCCCTTAAGATCCTTCCCAACCAGCTTTATTTAATAGAGTCTCCCCCGCCCCTTTCTTCTCTTGTAATATCCCAATCATCAACCTTAGCAAGCCGCCTCGGGCCCCCCATGCCATCTCTTGTAAACCTCAGATCAATCATTTCCCCACATTTACCCTAGGGAAGACCACCCACCCCAGTCGACCCACATTCAATTGATTGTGTACCTCGCGGCCCCCCCCCCTCCCCCTTCCCCCCCCCCCCCCTCCCACCCCTGCCGGTCTAAGACATGCGGATCCCGGTCTTGCCCGATTGGCAATCCCAGGCTTGTTTGCAGCGTTGATCTCCCTCGTCCTGTTGAGACTCTGCGCTACGACCTTTCCACCCCAGAATATCCATGCCCACCTGATCCACCTTTTTTCTATCGCCGACATTACTGCCGGAAGCTACCGGTACTGTACACTACAAATCAAGTTCTGAATTCCTCATGGACGACCAATCTACTTCTGCGACTCCGTCCTACAAAGACCAACCCCAGTATGTATGTTACACGTTAGGGGTAGGGACTTGCTACTCCAATGTATAGCCTTGAAAGCAAAAGCACCACCTGATGAATTCTGAACCCAAACAATCTCCCCTTACAGCACCGGGCCCCCGCTCACAAACAGAAAATCCCCTAGCAATGGAAGAAAAACACCAACTTACTCACGTTATATACTTCGCGTTTCTATTCACAATGCAAAACCTTATACAGGTCCCACCCACCGCCGCTACGCGACAAACCACTTTCCACATACATCACCCCCGCACGCAATTTACCCGGCCCCACTCCTGCACCCTCACGTTACTCCCCTGATCTGCCCCACCCAGCCGGTTCCTCATCCTACAATCTTCCACTATATTCGACAGTTCACCTCGCTTTGCATCCCCACTGTCCATGCCCTTTCAATGTTGCAGGTTGATACTAGTCCCATTAACCTTGCGACCTATCCCCACCCCCCACCCGAAGTTTCACCACACTTTTATGCGAAAACTCCGCCTTGTGTGACAACCATGATCCACGCCCTTAGGCGGCAAAGCCCCCCCCTCACCCACAGCGTTTATCCGAATCACCTTTCCCTTTTCTTTTTTTCTTTCTTTCATCGATATAGGATATGACTCTGGTTTTTACTACAGCACGTATGATATCTTTGGCCCAGTATTACCCCCGTCCCCCACCCACCCCCCGGCTGCACCCATTTCCTCATACGTCGTTTATTTCCACTCGCCCCCAACCTGTTCGCGGCAGATTGACACATCTACTTCCCATCCCAATCACGCTTACTGTCGTCCAGTAAATGCTGCGCCTTTCCTGTTGTGTTCATGGACCCCACGATCTCCCCAGATTTTGTCGGATTTATTTTGGGACCAGCAGGCTCGTGCGGGGGGGGCCCAGGACATAAGAGGGGCAGGGAGCTGGCCTGAGCTTGAAACGTGTGGCATGTCCCCATTGTTGCTGGGGGCCCTGAAGTTAGATATGTAGCTGGGCCCGGTTCCGGGTACATAGGTGGGGCCATATGAGAGGGTGGCTTTGGCACTTCTTGGGCCGGTCCTGACCCCACCAGTTCGGCAAGATCCCGGTGGATGGATGACGTAAACGGCGGAGGCCGTCATTCCTCCTATGTGTGATCTCACCTTGGCGTTACCCCGTTGCTTAATTAGTTCCCCGGCACGACCCACAGAATTCTGTACCCCGATTTTGGCTTGCGCATGCCCACGCGCGATTCTATGTCGACTGTTCTTTTTAGGGGACAGGGACCTGGCTGCCGGTGTGCCCACCTCCCATATTTCTGCACTGTGCGCCTTGAGTTGGGTCCTCAGTACCCCCCGTTGGCGGGGAAGGCCGACCGGGCGGCTACGCCACGCCGCCCCGCGTGATGTTGTTGGCTGGTGCCAAAATTGGACTGCCCCCTAATGATACTGACCCCCGCTTGGCGGGCACCAGCGAGGCCGTGGGCTACCATGATCCTCAATCAGAGCTTCCAAGGCTCAGGCTGCCAAGTTGTGGCCCGTGGGGCGTGGCGTGGGGTGGCCCGGGCAGGGGCAAACACCACGGCAAGAGCCGGATGGGGGAGGGTGGTATAGTGGTGGTGCCGTGGTGGTGTGTGCGTACTAATCGGACGGTGGGAAAAAACCGGGACCGGCATGGCTACCCGATCATATAAATATAGGATTCCACAAGGTCAGGCAAGCGGAAGGGCAGGGCAGAAAGGACAAGATAAAGTTAGGGGCGGAGGTCAATATTTGCAATCAACTTTCTGCCTTTCTGCTTTTTTACAAAGCTCTTGACGATTGACTGCTTTTTACCTCTATTTCACTGTGTTACCTGCCTTTTCTGCTTATTCTGCTTTGACTGCTTTGACAGCATTGACTGCTTTTACTAAACTCACTGTGCATTCTGCCTTTTCTGCTTTTGTTGATTTGACAGCACTGACTGCTTTTACAATATTCACTGTGATTCTGCCTTTTCTGCTTCTTAATACGCTTTTACTGCTTTTACTGCTTTGACTGTTTTTAAAATATTCACTGTGTTTTCAGCCATGGCCATGTCCAGTGTTGCTTGCTACCCTTGGTCATGCTCTCAGGACGTCGGGTCGTCTTCCTGGGCGACAAACAATTACCACACAAACACGGCCACCACACTACACTCACACACACACCAATCTCGTGACATGGACTCACCAACCCATTCAAACCTCAGTCGTGGCGATGTACTTTTTGACTGATGACCGTTGAAAACGCCGTCAGCTCAGTACGTCGGTTCTTTTCTCCTCGCGAGACACACAAATACCACAAACCACACAACATCACACAATATCGTTGATGAGCCTCACCAACACCTCAAACCTCAGTCAGGCACTGTCCTGTTTTGCTTTATGCCCCTTGGCCACGCTCTCAGTACGTCAGTTCTTCTCCTTGGAGACACACAATACCACACACCACACGCACAAAATATCGTGAATGGACTCACCAACATAGCAACCTCAGTCACGGCGATTTCTTTTTTTGCCTGATGCCCCTTGGCCACGCTCTCAGTACGTCAGTCCTTCTCCTTGGAGACACACAATACCACACACACACACACACAATATCGTGAATGGACTCACCAACATCTCAACCTCAGTCATGGCCATGTCCTTTTTTGCTTCATGCCCCTTGGTCGCGTGGTCCGTTGGTCGGTGGTCCTTCTCCTTGGAAGCACTCACTGAAATATCGCTGCTGATATCGCTACCAGTGTTGCTGGCACGGGGGTGACTTGGAGTGACGCTTCGCCCCCCATTGGGGCGGCCTTTGAAGATAACTTCATTCATTCCACTTACTTTTCCGACGTCCTTTCCCACACTCTTTTCGCTATTCCGGCTTTTTGAGGGTTGCCTTGCCACCTCTAGTCTTGCGCATTGCAAGGATGGCCTCCAATACCTGGAAATGGAGAAAAAATTCAAAGTGTGTTTTTGTGTGGGGAAAGGTGAACCTTGTTGCATTGCAAGGATTGCAACAAGGAGCAAGCAAGGGGCACAAGAAGGTGGTAATGAATTAAAGGGCGCACATCCCAATGCAACTTAATTCGAGAGCCAATTTCTTTCTTTCTTTTTTTCTTTCTTTTTCTTTCTTTCTTTCTTTCTTTTTCTATCTTTCTTTCTTTCTTTCTTTCTTTTTATTTCAAGTGTTGCCACCTCTTGCCTTGAGAATTGCTATGATGGCCTCCGGGCCAAGAACTTGAAATTAATTACACAGCTTCAGCCAGCAATTGGGCTGCTTGCCATCTTCTGATGAGTCAATGGACAAGGACAAGGCGATAGACCAGGACAAGGCAGTGGACCAGGACAAGACAATGGAGACAAGAAGTCAAACTATTGTCAGACTATCGTACTCACCAGGGGGATGAACAGCCCCCCCCCCCCCCCCCCCACCCCCCTCTTGGTGGTTGGCCCTCGTGCAAGCAACGGGCTCGGCCCCCCCAACCGCCACTCCTCGTAAATAGGATGTACCTACTGTATTTATTTACATACCTCTTTGTTTGGTGTTAAGTACATAAATACTTCTATTTGTAGCCCCACTGTCTTGTCATGGTTGGGCACCAGTCCCTTTAGCCCCACCTGTACTTGGCTACCCCGGATTGTCAACTTCCCCAACCATACACCTATACTACCGACCCCATACATAAACACATAATACAGGGAGACAACTTTTGTGGATTGTCACCAGTTAGGCGACGTCCCTTTAAGCCTATTTGGCTACCACCCCCCGGACTGTACATATACCATACTCCATAATACGTACATCAGCATTATACAGAGATTTCAAGCCGTTTGGGCGATAGTCCTTCAGAGACTCTTGCTTTGACTGCTGGGCAGTCAGCTGGTCGTCAAAGTAGTTGATCGCCTCGAGAGCCTCACCCATTGCTTTCTTTTGGCTCAAGTTCAGAGAGGGATACTCTATGATCATTCGATGGTACAGGACGGGGGGAATTGGGGCGGACGGCAGTGCAGGAGGTTCGAAGCCGATCATACGTGGGAGGTGGATGTTGTTGGAAAAGGGAAGGAGCAGCTTGGACTCTTGTGCTGCTGCCTGTCTTGCTGTGGAAGGACAGCCCCATTCATCTACGCTTGATATGGGGTCCTCCTACAATGGCATAAAAGTGGGGGATGGTTGGGTGGGGCTCCCGTTTGCTGAGGTGTATGGTTGGGGTGACCGGTGTGTGGGGGGGTGTGGGGGTGTGGGACGGTTCGAAGACTGTCATACAGGGGAGGTGACCCCCTCGTTGTTGGAGAGGAAGAGCAGCTTCCGACTTCTTGTGCTGCTGCTGTTTCGCTTTGTGGAAGGCCCGCCCATAATCGACGCTGCTATGGGTTCCTCTACACATGGCAAGAAGTGAGTGGGGTGGTTGGGTTGGTGGGAGGTGCGTTGGAGTGTGCGGTGGGGTGTGAGGTTGGGGTGAGGTGCGCGTGGTGGATATTGTTGAGAAGAGAAGGAGCAGCCCATTGGACTCTTGCCTAGGCACGTGTCTGTCTTGGTAGTGGGTGGGGGTGGTAGGGTGGGTTTCAGGGTTGCTTTAAGTTCCAAAGCTGCATGTGGAGGACGCCCATTCATCTATGACTGCTTGGGTTCCTCGTTTCACACATGGAGGAGGGCCGCCTGGTTGGGGTGGGGGGGTAATGAAAGGTGGGTTGGTGGGGTTGTAGTGGAATTGGATCAATGGTAGAGCACATCGAAACACAAAGGTGCGGGGTTCGAATCCCTAACGGGTGCGATTTTTAGTGTTCACAGTCGCTCGTCAACTGCCTTGGTAGCTTTGCAGGTTAAAGTAGAGCCGTTATCTACCGCTTTGTTAAGATGTGGCTTCCTTAATGACACGCCCACCATCAGGCATATCATCCTTAACCGGTGAAGTCAAGTCTGGCAGAGCTTGAATTGGTACGAAGAATAGAACAGCTAACACTGACAAGGTCAGGTAATACATTGGGTGTTCATAATTTGATCCCAGTGCCAAAAGCAATACTCACTTCTGTTCATTTACCTATTTTGTAGAATTGAATGATCACTTTAGCACGAACTCAGGGCCCCTGTCAGTAAAAGGATTATTTGGGGTTCAGTTCATCAGTGCTTTTTCTTTTTAACCCTTCCTAATACGGTTGGTAAAGTCCCTTTAGCCTATTCGGTCTACCCCTGGACTGATACATACATACATACATACATACATACATACATACATACATACATACATACATACATACATACATACAAACATACATACATTAGATCCAGGCTTATTTTCCAAATACTCACTTCTGTTCAAGAACGACATTCCCAAGGGGGAGCTCGGAAAGTTTGGCGCTGTGCTGGGGCAGATGTGCTAGCATGGAGTGAACCACAACATCTGGATCGTCGGCATCATGAGCGGCCTCCATCGTCCGCACTAGGGTAGGGGAGGTGGAGGGGGTGATGGGGTGTGGGGCGTGGGATGGGGGCGGGGGGTGGCACGGGTGGGCGGATTGGTGAGGGCGGTAGATAGGGTGGGGGCGGGGGGGGGGTGGTGGGGGTGGGGGGGGTTGGGGGGGGCGGAGGAGGGTGATGGAGGGGGTGAGGGAGGGGGGTGAGCCACAGGGTTAAGAGAAGAAAGACGAAGGTCTCACCCACCCAGGGTGTGAATGCAACAGGGGATGGGTTGTGTGGGTGGAGGGGTGGGTGGTGTGGTTGGAGGGGTTGGGAGCGGGAGGGGGAGGCGGTGTGGGGGGCATGGGGTGTTTGGTGTGGGTGGAAGGGGGTGGGGGAGAGGGAGGGGGAGGCGGTGGGTGGGGGGGGAGGGGTGGTTGGTGTGTGGTGGGAGGGGGTTGGGGGAGGAGGAGGGGGCGCGGTGGTGGGTGGGGGGGGGGGGGAGGGGGTGGGTTGGTGTGGGTGGAGGGGGTGGGGGAGAGGGAGGGGGAGGCGGTGGTTGGGGGGGGGGAGGGGGTGTTTGGTGTGTGGTTGAGGTGTTGGTGTCCGAGGTGAGGTGGCGGGGCGGGTTGTGGTGGGGAGTGGTTGGTTTTTGTTGTTGTTCGGGGGTGGGGGCGCGGTGCTGTTTTGCCGGTGGCTTTGTGGTCTTTGGGAGGTTGTTGGTGGGTGTGAGGGGGTGGGGGAGCGGTACGGGGGCGCTGCTTTTGAGGGGTGGGGAGGTTGGGTGTTGGTTGTTTTTGGTGCTTTGTGGGTTAGACGTGTGGGACCGGGTGTTGGTTGGTGTGGTTGGTTGGAGGGGTGGGGAGAGGAGGGGGAGGCGGTGGTGGTGGGGGAGGGGTGGTTGGTGTGGGTGGATGGGTGGGGGAGAGGGAGGGGAGGCGGTGGTGGGGTGGAGGGGTGGGTTGGTGTGGGTGGAGGGGGTGGGGAGAGGGAGGGAGCGGTGGTGGTGTGGAGGGGGTGGTTTGGTTTGGGTGTATTGGGGGGGAGAGGGAGGGGGAGGCGGTGGGTGGTGGGGGAGGGTTTGGGTTTGGTGTGGGTGGAAGGGGGTGGGGGAGAGGTAGGGGAGGCGGTGGTGGGGGGGAGTGGGTTGGTTGGTGTGGTTGGAGGTGTTGTGGTGGAGAGGGAGGTGGGGTGGG
>JACBWV010000461.1:12500-60653 GCA_013435795.1 Chlamydomonas sp. ICE-L | reverse complement strand
GTGACCTGGGGGCGTGAGGTGAGGCTCTGCAGGGATATCACTGTGTCATGTTACGCATATTCCAATGTTTCGGACCGGGCGTGTGGATTCGATCGACTTGAGTAGAAACAGGTGCGCTTCGCCTAGCCCAGTTGCCTCCTTGTCTGTAGCCATCCTGCCATGCGCATGCTTCCTGCTCGTGCCAGTTCGGTGCGGTTCTTTGGTCCGTAGTAGGTGCTTAATTTCCAGCCTAACTGCCGAATAATTGCGCAGTGTTGTGAAGTGCTTTGTGCTCGCAAAAATTTGATGCGTTTTTTTGGCAGTTGTCTGCACTCTTACAACAATCATTTCGTAGACGCAAGCGTACTTGCAAGCTAGTTCTGCATTGCTGTTCACTCGGCATAGAAAGCACGTGCTTTCGATGAAATAGCCTGAAATAGCCCGAAATAGCCTGATATAGCCTGGGAGACGGTGAATTAACGTGCGAGGATCGATGAAAATCCTGGAATAGCCTAAAATTGCCTGAAATAACCCGAAATAACCCGAAATAGCCTAGGAGACGGTGAAGTATCGGGCAAGTATCGGAAAATAGCCAGGGAAAACCTGAAAAAGACCGACAAGAACAGGTATAATGTACTACCGGGTACGATACTCGTGTACGGCCATCCCACTCCCTCAGCTATCACCGTTGGCCGTCGGAAATATCGTCAAGAAGACTCGAGATACCCCACTCCACTCCACCCCCACCCACCTCACTCCACTCCCACCTTTCCCCACACCACACCACACCACACCACACCACTCCATTCCCCAGCTAAACCCTAAACCCACCCCCCTAAACCCTACAGAATTGACTAGCATAGTAAGGAAGCTGCCGCTGTGACTGCTGACCAGCACAACCTGTTGCGACCTGCCACAATCTCTGATGATGAAAGAGAACCCACCACACCGCACCCCATCCCACCCTCACCATACCACACCACACAGCACCACACCCCAACCACACCGCACCACACGCCCACTACCTAAAACCAACACCATCTCGTCCCCATGCAGACTGCCAAGCAGGCAACTTCTCTCGAGGAATTCGGCCTCAGATGACCTGCTGCGAATATCCCCATCCCCCACTCACTCCACCCCACCCTACTCCCAACTCAACCCAACCCAACTCCAGCCCTACCATCCTACCCCCACCATACCACACCACACCACCTCAACCACACCCCCAACCACCACCCCTAACAGCACCCACAGGACTGCCCAACCGAGCCAAACACCAGTCTCCCCATGCAGAATTGCCAAGCAACACTCTCGTAAGGAAGCTGACCAGAAAAACCTGCGGCTAAGAGCCCCACTCCCTCTCCACTCCACTCCACTTCCGCCACACCGCACCTGACTCCCCATGCAGAATTGCCAAGCAACGCTCTCTTAAGGAAGCTGACACTGCGGCTGTTGACGGGACAACCTGCCGCGAATAGCTCCACTCCATTCCACTCCACTCCACTCCTCTCCCACCCCTGCCCCATGCAGAATTGCCAAACAATGCTCTCGCAAATAAGCTACCCGTGTGGCTGCTGACCAGAACAACCTGCCGCGAATAGCTCCACTCCACTCCATTCCACTCCACTCCATTCCACTCCACTCCCACCCCTGCCCCATGCAGAATCGCCAAGCAATGCCCTCGTAAAGATGCTGACACTACAGCTGTTGGCTGGACAACCTACCGCGAATAGCTCCACTCCACTCCATTCCAATCCACTCCACCCCACCCCACTCCCACCCCACTCCACTCCACTCCACTCCCACCCCTGCCCCATGCAGAATTGCCCAGCAACGCTCTCTTAAGAAAGCTGGCACTGCGGCTGTTGACGGGACAACCTGCCGCGAATAGCTCCACTCCACTCCACTCCATTCCACTCCACTCCCACCCCACTCCCACCCCACGCCACTCCATTCCATTCCACCCCACTCCCACCCCACTCCACTCCACTCCCACCCCCTGCCCCATGCAGAATTGCCCAGCAAACGCTCTCTTAAGGAAGCTGACACTACAGCTGTTGGCTGGACAACCTACCGCGAATAGCTACACTCCACTCCACTCCACTCCACTCCATTCCCACCCCTGCCCCATGCAGAATTGCCCAGCAACGCTCTCTTAAGAAAGCTGGCACTGCGGCTGTTGACGGGACAACCTGCCGCGAATAACTCCACTCCACTCCATTCCACTCCACTCCCACCCCACTCCCACCCCACGCCACTCCATTCCATTCCACCCCACTCCCACCCCACTCCACTCCACTCCCACCCCTGCCCCATGCAGAATTGCCCAGCAACGCTCTCTTAAGGAAGCTGACACTACAGCTGTTGGCTGGACAACCTACCGCGAATAGCTACACTCCACTCCACTCCACTCCATTCCCACCCCTGCCCCATGCAGAATTGCCCAGCAACGCTCTCTTAAGGAAGCTGACACTACGGCTGTTGGCTGGACAACCTACCGCGAATAGCTCCACTCCATTCCACTCCACTCCCACCCCACTCCCACCCCACTACACTCCACTCCCACCGCTGCCCCATGCAGAATTGCCCAGCAACGCTCTCTTAAGGAAGCTGATACTGCGGCTGTTGACCTGACAACCTGCCCCGAATAGCTCCACTCCAATACCCTCTCCACTCACCCCACCCCACCCCACACACCCCACCCCACACACACCCCCACCCCATACACACCACACACCACACACCACTCCCCCCCCCCACACACACACACACCACCCCACCCACACCACCCCACCCCACTCCACCACACCACACATCCAATGCAGAATCGCCAAGCAGGACCCTCGTAAGGAAGCTGACCAGAGCAACCTGCTGCAAACTACCACCATCTCCTCCGATGTAGGGGGAGACTCCGACACCTGCGCTGGTGAAGTTAACCCAATTCAACTCCAACTCCAACCAAACACACCCCACCCCACCCCACACCCCATGCATAATTGCCAAGCAGCGCTCTCGTAAGGAAGCTGACCAGGACAACCTGCTGCTAATAGCTCCACTCCCACTCCCATTCCCACTCCCCCCACCCCACTCCCATTCCCACTACTCCCTCCCCCCACCCCCCACTCCTCCCCCAACCCCACGCTTCCATTCCCCCTCCCACTCCCCCCACCCCCCCCCCTCTCACTCCCTTCCTCCTTCCACTCCACTCCCCCCCCCCCACCCCACTCCCCATGCATAATTGCCAAGCAGCGCTCTCGTAAGGAAGGCTGACTAGGACAACCTGCTGCTAATAGCTCCACTCCCACTCCCCATTCCCACTCCACTCCCCCCACCCCACCCCTCTCCCATTCCCACTCCACTCCCCCCCACCCCACTCCCATTCCCACTCCACTCCCCCCCCACCCCACCCCACTCCCATTCCCACTCCACTCCCCCCACCCACCCCACTCCACTCCCCCCCCCCCACCCCACTTCCCCCCTCTCCGACGATGGAAGGGGGGGAATCTGACACCTCTGCTGTGGACTCCCCCCACCCCACCGCACCCCACTCAACCCAACCCCACCTCAACCCACCTCAACCCCACTTGCAACTTCAACCCCCATGCAGAATCGCCAAGCAACACTCCCGTAAGGAAGTTACCTCTGCCGTTGCTGACCAGGACAACCTGCTGCAAACTGCCGCCATCTCCGACCAAGAAGGGGGGGAATCCGACACCTCTGCTGTGGACTCCCCCCACCCCACCACACCCCACTCAACCCAACCTCACCTCAACCCACCTCAACCCCAATGCAGAATCGCCAAGCAACACTCCCGGAAGGAAGTAACCTCTGCCGTTGCTAACCAGGACAACCTGCTGCAAACTGCCGCCATCTCCGACAATGAAGGGGGGGAATCCGACGCCTCAGCTGTGGACTCCACCGATCTCACCACCCTCAAAGACAAACTGCGGCAAGATTCCCTTAGCCTCGCCCACCTCCGCATCCCCAAATCAAACAGCCCCACCCCCTCACGCATGGGCGCGAATCCAAGCCAAGCCAGTGCCACCACGCAAGCTGTCTCTTCCTCAGGTAGGGACCGGCAAGACTAAATACAATTACAATAAGCTTGCCCTTATTAGGAGGCGGTGAGGTTTGAGGGGGCAGCCACTTCCCAGATCAAACAGGCCCCACCCCCATCACGCATGGGACGTCCAATCCAAGCCAAAAGCCATGTGACCCCCACGCAAGCTGTCTCACAGGTAGGGACCGGCAAGACATAAATACAATAAATAGCTTGCCTTATTAGGAGGCGTGAGGTTGAGGGGGGGCAGAGCCACTTCCCCAGATCAAACAGCCCCACCCCCTCACGCATGGCGCCAATCCAAGCCAAGCCAGTGCCCCACGCAAGCTGTCTCACAGGTATGGGACCCGGCAAGACATAAATACAATAAATAGCTTGCCTTATTAGGAGGCGTGAGGTTGAGGGGGGCAGCCACTTCCCCAGATCAAACAGCCCCCACCCCCTCAACGCATGGGCGCCAATCCAAGCCAAGCCAGTGCCCCACGCAAGCTGTCTCACAGGTAGGGACCGGCAAGACATAAATACAATAAATAGCTTGCCTTATTAGGAGGCGTGAGGTGGAGGGGGGCAGCGCCACTTCCCAGATCAAACAGCCCCACCCCCTCACCGTATGGGCGCCAATCCAAGCCAAGACCAGTGCCCCACCAAGCTTTCTCAGCAGGTAGGGACGCTTCAAGACATATACATAAATAGCTTGCCTTATTAGGAGGCGTGAGGTTGAGGGGGGCAGCCACTTCCCCAGATCAAACAGCCCCACCCCCTCACGTATGGGCGCCAATCCAAGCCAAGCCAGTGCCCCACGCAAGCTGTCTCACAGGTAGGGACCGGCAAGACATAAATACAATAAATAGCTTGCCTTATTAGGAGGCGTGAGGTTGAGGGGGGCAGCCACTTCCCCAGATCAAACAGCCCCACCCCCTCACGCATGGGCGCCAATCCAAGCCAAGCCATGCCCCACGAAGCTGTCTCCGGTAAGGGACCGGCACGACATAATACAATAAATAGCTTGCCTTATTAGGAGGCGTGAGGTTGAGGGGGGCAGCCACTTCCCCAGATCAAACAGCCCCACCCCCTCACGCATGGGCGCCAATCCAAGCCAAGCCAGTGCCCCACGCAAGCTGTCTCACAGGTAGGGACCGGCAAGACATAAATACAATAAATAGCTGCCTTATAGGAGGCGTGAGGATTGAGGGGGGCAGCCACTTCCCCAGACTCAAACCAGCCCCACCCCCTCACGTATGGGCGCCAATCCAAGCCAAGCCAGTGCCCCACGCAAGCTGTCTCTCAGGTAGGGACCGGCAAGACATAAATACAATAATAGCTTGCCTTATTAGGAGGCGTGAGGTTGAGGGGGGCAGCCACTTCCCCAGAATCAAACCAGCCCCACCCCCTCACGCAATGGGCGCCAATCCAAGCCAAGCCAGTGCCCACGCAAGCTGTCTCACAGGTAGGGACCGGCAAGACATAAATACAATAAATAGCTTGCCTTATTAGGAGGCGTGAGGTTGAGGGGGGCAGCCACTTCCCCAGATCAAACAGCCCCACCCCCTCACGCATGGGCGCCAATCCAAGCCAAGCCAGTGCCCCACGCAAGCTGTCTCACAGGTAGGGACCGGCAAGACATAAATACAATAAATAGCTTGCCTTATTAGGGGGTGTGAGGTTGAGGGGGGCAGCCACTTCCCCAGATCAAACAGCCCCACCCCCTCACGCATGGGCGCCAATCCAAGCCCAGCCAGTGCCCCACGCAAGCTGTCTCACATGTAGGGACCGGCAAGACATAAATGAAATAAATAGCTTGCCTTATTAGGAGGCGTGAGGTTGAGGGGGCAAGCCACTTCCCCAGATCAAACACCCCCACCACCTCACGCATGGGCGCCAAGCCAAGCCAAGCCAAAGCCCCACGCAAGCCTTCTCACAGGTAGGGACCGGCAAGACATAAATAAAATAAATAGTATTAATAGTATAAATATATAGGAAATTAAATAAATAGTATGAATAGTACGCCTGATTACATGGCTTGAGGTTGAGGGAGCCTGCCCAATTGCTTAAACTGGGGCAAACCACCAATAGGGGGGGGGGGGGGTATCATCCCCCTGGAGGAGGGTTTTGAGTATGTTCCATGTGTCGCCTGCATGCGACAATGGACTGGAAGGAGACAGTGGCTTGGGTGTGAATTTTGATGCAGAGCTTGAGGGCTTGCACTGGAGCCAACCTCCGATGGGGGGGGGGGGGGGGGGGGGGGGGGGGGGATATATAGATATTGATATCATACTCGCCTTTGGTCAGTTTCAAATGATTTGCCGATCCCTAATCACATGCGCATGTCAGGGACTTCCTCATCATGTGATACAGTTTGTATGATATCATATGATATCATACTCGCCTAAAGCGGAGACTGCAAATACAAATGTTTCATACACTTTGGTCATACATACATACAAATGTTTCATACAAAGCATTACCTGTGCATTCTATTAGTATATGCACATGTCAGAGACTTTCTCATCATACGATATGCCTGTCCTACTCCACAGCAGGGATCCCCCCCCCCCCCCCCCCCCCCCCCCCCCCGCTATATTTATTGTTGCTATTTTTTACCCCCGTTTTTGTCCATATTGCCTCTACATGGAACCCAAATATATGGCCTAAAATAGCTAGGGTTTAGGTTCTGAAAGGTGTAAAAGGTACAAAAAAAATTATAACGCTTTAAAGCAATGGCCCTGGAAGAGGCAAAAAAACATAAAGCTAGAAAAAACCCACTTAAAATTAAAACAAAAGCCCACAGGCACAAGTCAAGTCTGCATTCTGAAACCCTAAACCCTAAAAGCATCCCTGACCTAAAGGCATGAGTCCAAGTACCGGCGGCATTCTGAAACCCTAAACCCTAAACCCTAAAATATCCCTGATCTAAAGGCATGAGTCCAAGTCCCGGCGGCATTCTGAAACCCTTGTCCCTAAACCCCAAACAATCCACAGGCATGACTCTCGACAGCATTCTGAAACCCTGAACCCTAAACACTAAACCCCAAACAATCTACAGGCATGACTCCTAACCGCATTCTGAAACCCTGAACCCTAAACACTAAACCCCAAACAATCCACAGGCATGACTCCTGACGGCATTCTGCAACCCTGAACCCTGAACACTAAACCCCAAACAATCTACAGGCATGACTCCTGACGGCATTCTGAAACCCTGAACCCTAAACACTAAACCCCAAACAATCCACAGGCATGACTCCTGACAGCATTCTGAAACCCTGAACCCTAAACCCTAAACCCCAAACAATCTACAGGCATGACTCCTGACAGCATTCTGAAACCCTGAACCCTGAACACTAAACCCCAAACAATCCCCAGGCATGACTCCTGACGGCATTCTGAAACCCTGAACCCTAAACACTAAACCCCAAACAATCCACAGGCATGACTCCTGACGGCATTCTGAAACCCTGAACCTTAAACCCCGAACTCCAAACAATCCACAGGCATGACTCCTGACGGCATTCTGAAACCCTGAACCCTAAACACTAAACCCCAAACAATCTACAGGCATGACTCCTGACGGCATTCTGAAACCCTGAACCCTAAACACTAAACCCCAAACAATCCACAGGCATGACTCCTGACGACATTCTGAAACCCCTGAACCCTAGACACTAAACCCCTAACAATCCACAGGCATGACTCCTGACTACATTCTGAAACCCCTGAACCCTAAACCCCAAACAATCCACTGGCATGACTCCTGACGACATTCTGAAACCCCTGAACCCTAAACCCCAAACAATCCACAGGCAAGAGTCCCGACGGCATTCTGAATCCAGCGGGTCTCAGAAAAACCTTGGAGCACTAAGTAGAAGATCCATGGCTTTGTTAGGAGTGACGTCTCCGGATGCGCAACAGCCTGGCTTCTTCGGAGCTCTTGTGAAAAGGCTGTCCATTCATGTTCATGCAGAGCCCACAGAAGAGAAGAGGGCGACACTAATCCACAAGTACAACCCACCACCCCCAGGTAAGGACCACCACCACCATCACCACAATCACCACCACGATCACCACCTCATGAAAAGGCTGTCCGTTCACGTTCACGTTCATGCAGAGCCCACAGAAGAGAAGAGGGCGACACGTATGCACAAGTACAACCCACCGCCCCCAGGTAAGGACCACCACCACTACCACCATACCCAAGTGCAGCCCACCACATCAGGCCCAAGTACAACCTACCACCACCACCAGGTAAGGACCACAATCACCACCTTGTGAAAAGGCTGTCCATTCACGTTCATGCAGAGCCGACAGACGAGAAGAGGGCGACACTCATGCACGAGGACAACCCACCGCCCCCAGGTAAGGACCACCACCACTACCACCATACCCAAGTACAGCCCACCACATCAGGCCCAAGTACAACCCACCACCACCACCAGGTAAGGACGACAATCACCACCTTGTGAAAAGGCTGTCCGTTCACATTCATGCAGAGCCCACAGAAGAGAAGAGGGCGACACTCATGCACAAGTACAACCCACCGCCCCCAGGTAAGGACCACCACCACTACCACCATACCCAAGTACAGCCCACCACATCAGGCCCAAGTACAACCTACCACCACCACCAGGTAAGACCACAATCACCACCTTGTGAAAAGGCTGTCCATTCACGTTCATGCAGAGCCGGGAGAAGAGAAGAGGGTGGCACTAATCCACAAGTACAACCCACCACCCCCAGGTAAGGACCACCACCATCACCACCACAACCACCACCATCACCACTACAATCACCACCACCATCATCACCACCACCATCAACACCATCACCATCTTCCCACCACCACCATCAACACCACCATCTTCCCACCATCTTCCCACCACCACCACCACCACCACCACTATCTTCCCACCACTACCACTGCCTAACCGTCCTTGGTCGGGGGCCGAGGCAGCAGGAACTCACTCATAACTATCTAGCACATCACCAGCACCACAACCACCATGTTCCCACCACTACCACCATGTTCCCACCGCTACCACCATGTTCCCACCACTACCACCATGTTCCCACCACTACCACCATGTTCCCACCACTACCACCATGTTCCCACCACTACCACCATGTTCCCACCACTACCACCATGTTCCCACCACTACCACCATGTTCCCATCACTACCACCATGTTCCCACCACTACCACCATGTTCCCACCACTACCACCATGTTCCCACCACTACCACCATGTTCCCACCACTACCACATGCATGTACTGAGCTGGAGCCGTCCTTGGTCGGGGGCCGCGGCAGCAGGAACTCACGCCTATCTAGCCACCACCACACCCACACCCACCACACCCCAGAGCAATTCAATTTCCACACCACCACTGCCTGACCACAACCACTGCTTAACCACTACCACTGCATATCCACTAGCTGGTACTGAGCTGGTGCCATCCTTGGTCGGGGGCCGCGGCAGCAGGAACTCACGCCTATCTAGCCACCACCACACCCACACCCACCACACCCCAGAGCGAGTCAATTTCCTCACCACCACTGCCTGACCACAACCACTGCCTAATCACTACCACTGCATACCCACTAGCAGGAACTGAACTGGAGCCATCCTTGGTCGGGGGCCGCGGCAGCAGGAACTCACGAAACTCGCGACTATCTAGCTCATCACCTTCGGGCAAGCCGACAAGCCCCACATCAGACGGAACACCAAGACAGCTAGGAGCACCATCACCAACCAGCACCACCACCACCACCACCACCACCAGTAGCACTACCACCAACCAACACCAACACCAACACCACCAGTAGCAATACCACCACCAGTAGCACCATCACCAACCAGCACCACCACCACCACCACCAGTAGCACTACCACCACCACCAGTAGCACCACCACCACCACCACCAGTAGCACCACCACCACCACCAGTAGCACCACCACCACCACCACCAGTAGCACTACCACCAACCACCACCACCACCACCACCACCAGTAGCACCATCACCACCACCAGTAGCACCACCACCACCTGTAGCACCACCACCACCACCACTAGTAGCACCACCACCACCACCTGTAGCACCACCACCACCACCAGTAGCACCATCACCACCACCAGTAGCACCACCACCACCAGTAGCACCACCACCACCTGTAGCACCACCACCACCACCACTAGTAGCACCACCACCACCTGTAGCACCACCACCACCACCAGTAGCACCATCACCACCACCAGTAGCACCACCACTAGTAGCACCACCACCACCACCACTAGTAGCACCACCACCACCTGTAGCACCACCACCACCACCACTAGTAGCACCACCACCACCACTTGTAGCACCACCACCACCACCAGTAGCACCACTACCAGTAGCACCACCACCAGTAGCACCACCACCAGTAGCACCACCACCAGTAGCACTACCACCAAGAGCACCACCACCACCACGAGTAGCACCACCACCACCACTAGTAGCACTACCGCCAGTAGCTGCACCACCACCACCACCAGTTGCAGCACCACTAGAACTAGCACTAGCACCACCACCAGCACTAGTGCAAGCGGGTTGAGACAAAGCAATCCACCATTGAGGAGTAGCACCAGTACCAATCAGTAGCACCACCACCACCACCAATAGCACCACCACCACCAGTAGCACCACCACCACCACCAATAGCACCACCACCACCACCAATAGCACCACCACCACCACCAATAGCACCACCACCACCACCAGTAGCACCTGCACCAACCAGCACCACCACCACCAGTAGCACCACCACCACCACCACCACCGCTAGTGCAAGCGGGTTGAGACAAAGCAATCCACCATTGAGGAGTAGCACCAGTACCAATCAGTAGCAGCACCACCACCACCACCACCAATAGCACCAGCACCACCACCAGTAGCACCACCACCACCACCACCGCTAGTGCAAGCGGGTTGAGACAAAGCAATCCACCATTAGGGTGTAGCACCAGTACCAACCAGCACCACCAGCACCACCACTAGCACTAGTACCAACTAGCACCACCACCAGTTGCACCACCACTAGAACTAGCACCAGCATAGTTGCAAGCCTGTTTAGACAAATCAATCCACCATTGAGGTGTTACACAAATACCAACCACCAGCACCAACAGCAGCACTAGAACTAGCACCAGCACCAACACTAGTGCAAGCGGGTTGAGACAAAGCAATCCACCATTGAGGAGTAGCACCATTACCAATCAGTAGCAGCACCACCACCACCACCAGTAGCACCACCACCACCGCGAGCGCAAGCGGGTTGAGACAAAGCAATCCACCATTGAGGTGTAGCACCAGCACCAACCAGCACCACCAGTAGCACTAGTACCGACCAGCACCACCACCAGTAGCACCACCACTAGAACTAGCACCAGCACCATCACTAGTGCAAGCGGGTTGAGACAAAGCAATCCACCATTTAGGTTTAACACTAGTGCCAACAAGTAGCACCACCACCACCACTAGTACAAGTGCAAGCAACAGCACTAGTGCAAACCGGTTGAGATCAAGCAATCCACCTTAGGGGGGAGCACTAGCACCAACCACCAGTAGCACCAGCACTGGCACCAACACCAGCACTCATGCAAGCCGGTTGAGACCAAGCAATCCACCTTAGAGGAGGAGCACTGGTACCAACCACCAGTAGCATCAGCACTGGCTCCAACACCAGCACTCATGCAAGCCGGTTGAGACCAAGCAATCCACCTTAGAGGAGGAGCACTGGTACCAACCACCAGTAGCATCAGCACTGGCTCCAACACCAGCACTCATGCAAGCCGGTTGAGACCAAGCAATCCACCTTAGAGGAGGAGCACTGGTACCAACCACCAGTAGCATCAGCACTGGCTCCAACACCAGCACTCATGCAAGCCGGTTGAGACCAAGCAATCCACCTTAGAGGAGGAGCACTAGTACCAACCACCAGTAGCACCAGCACTGGCTCCAACACCAGCACTCATGCAAGCCGGTTGAGTCCAAGCAATCCACCTTAGAGGAGGAGCACTAGTACCAACCACCAGTAGCACCAGCACTGGCTCCAACACCAGCACTCATGCAAGCCGGTTGAGACCAAGCAATACACCTTAGAGGAGGAGCACTAGCACCAACCACCAGTAGCACCAGCACTGGCAGTGGCACCAGCAGCAGCACTCATGCAAGCCGGTTGAGACCAAGCAATCCACCTTAGAGGAGGAGCACTAGTACCAACCACCAGTAGCACCAGCACTGGCACCAGCAGCAGCACTCATGCAAGCCGGTTGAGACCAAGCCATCCACTATAGAGGTATAACGCTTGCACACACCAGGAGCACCATCACCAGTACCACCACCACTAGAACGAGCAGCAGGTTCTAGGTACTAACCACCACCACCACCACCACCACCACCACTAGACCTAGCTCCCTATGCAGTAAGATTTCAACTCGATGTAGCCCAGACCTGTAGGGTCAGCATGCTTGGATGTGACGGATGCATAAAGTCAAACATGCAGGATACATGCATGTATTTATGTCGATACTCTGGATGCTCCCCCAAAAAAACAGTGAAAGATGTTCTGCTTGGCACCTCGTGTACTATATATCGGTTTGGACTTTCCTTATCAAAAGACGATGTGAACAATTGCGAATATGTTGCTATTACGTTGGGCCTGTCAATTATTTATTTATATTGCAGGCATGTTGATTTAAACTTGAACTTGGTTACATTGCATCAGCCAGCAATTTGGCTGCTTGCCGACTACGGCATTGAAAAACATTTTCAATTTGCTTTAACGCTTTTTTCTTATCTTACTTGTAGGCCGGCAACTGGATGTATTTTTCAGTCCATAGGTACAGGGTACTACATTTTGTCAATTTGGTCAGCCCGTTTCGCGCACTTGCCATTATTTTACTGCCCCAAAGCGCAGTTGCCTTCAAAAAAGTGCTTTGTGATAGGTAGCCATATTGGCTGTAGGGACTTGTCCAACGTGGGGAGGGTCCGTTGTGCACTTGCGCCGCAGATGCAGCTTCATTGGTTGGTTGCGCCGCAGACGCAGGCTGTAAAAACAATTGTTGCATCTCAGGTCGAAGAGCTGTGTCGACTGTCGAGGACAAACAAACCAAACTTCCAACCACCGTTTTGGTCGCATAGGTATTAAGACCCCTATAGCAGGACCCAGATCTGAACCACTAACAGTGGCGGAGGTAAGAAGCTAACAAATGAGAAGTCACAAGAAACAAGTCATATGCAGCGTTGCAAGCGACGCGGAAAATTGGTGGAGTGTGTTGGCAACGGAATGAAAGGTGGCAACGATGGAGCTGACCGAAGCGAGTTAGTTACACAAACGTTGATGACGTTTCAGGCTTCAATTTTTCGGTCGGGCAGACAAATGGGCAAACATGGGGGCTCCGCAAAAAAAGGAGAATAACTTGGTTACAATGTTACATAGCTCCAGCCAGCAATTGGGCTGCTCGCCGTCTTGAGCAGCAGAAACAAATACAGGTCCCAATTTTGGCAGGTCCAGGTCCTACTCTTTTATAGGAGTGGCAACGCCATTCGAACTGAACCCTCGGAGTCGCTGGTTATTGTCGGGACTCGGTAGACTTACCTCCTGGGGTGAAATTTCTTTCACAACTAAAATTATTAAAAACGAAAAAATTAAAAAGTAGGGGCTTGAGGCTTGAGGCTAGGGCTAGCATTATGCAAAGTTGTTCAGGATGCTGAGTCCTTCGACGCAGACGCAACGTCGAAGGGTCTGTTTTGACGCGGGACGCAACGTGGGGAGGGTCCGTTGCCTGGAAGGAAGCAGGGTAGACAATTGGTTGCGTCTCAGGCAGTAGAGCTGGGGGTCCTCCTGAAGGACATAGGAGAGACCCAACCTTTGAGGCGAAAATACTCCTTGAAAAGAAAATAAGGCGAGGAGGCGTGACTAGAAAGTATTACAACGGTCGTTGGCTGGCTTGAATACACCCAAGACAAGCCCACACCACCACTCTCACAACCCCCCTGCCCCTGCCCCTGCCCCTGCCATTCGCTGCGAGCGAATCTGAGGACGAGGAGGGTCTGGCCGGGTAGTGTGATACCGGGTGCTGACTGTATACATCTGACTGTATACACTAACCAAGCGCGCGTCAACCGCCACCAACCAACGGCACAGTCAGAGGCACAGTCACCCCGTGACCACGGTGGTAGCTGTTAGGAAGCAAAGCCAACCGCTCCCAATAAACGACCCAACCACCGCCATTTATTCTTGAACAATATTCTTTGTGCAGAACAAACATCAAAATGCTGCCTTCTCTTATGTCAAACCCAACGTGCATCCACCAGAAATCTTGCGCCACACCTTGCGGTGGGCCTCGCAGCTCCCAACCACAGCTCCCACGTCAGACTCGCTGCGCCCCCGCTGTTATCCAATCTGTGGCTACCTCTGCTACTGCTTCTTGGAACACCTCCACTAGCCATGTGTATGCGGAGGCGGTTACCCCCCCAGCTAGACAGCCGCAGCCGTGGGCTAATTTAGCAAATTATTCTGACGTGGCTGACCTAGGGCATTTAGATGACTTGGTCGAAACTGCGTCCACAAGTGGGAAGTTGACTTGCGTGGTGTACTAAGCAAACTGGTGCGCCTCTTGCAGGAAAGCATTGCCGCTGCTCGACCAGATTCCCAAGGAACCATCTCTACCTGCCAAGGTCCAATTCCTCAAGGTAGGCGCCCCCCCCCCCCCCCCCCCCCCCCCCCCCCCCCCCCCCCCCCCCCCCCCCCCCCTCCCCCCCACCCCCACCCCCCCACCCACGCGCCTCATGCCCATTCGATGCGATTAATTTGAGGGGATTGGATAGCGGCCGCGGGCAGGCAAACCCTTGGTAGCCCTAGCCAGCTCTCGTTCCGCGCTCCACCGGCAGCCCAGGCTTGGCCGGCAACCCGTGCTTGTCTTGCTCCCCATGGCTTTGTTTGTTTTGCTAGCCTAGTATGGTCGATGCAGGGGACGCGCAACAGCCCGCATTTCATCTTACCAACATGGAAAAGGAGCGAGAATAATAGCAAAAACAGCCGACTGGTGCGAATTATTCGTATCCGCACAGTCTTATTTGCCTGTGGTCTTGCTCAGAGTCTGGGCAGTTCCAAGAGATTATACATCCAAGGCACACCCAAAACCACACTCACACGCCCACATGCCCACAGTCCCTCACCCATAGTCCCACACCCATGAGCACCCACACCCACACCACACCCCCACCACACCCACACCCCATGATATTAGTTAATCAACCTAGACCAATGCCTTCCAACCCCCCCCACGCCCAAACCCACACCCATGACCCAAGCCCTCACCCACTCCCACGATCTGATCCCACACCCATGACCCAAAACCACACCCATGACCCAAAACCACACCCATGCCCATGACCCAAACCCATACCCACGCCCATGACCCAAACCCACACCCAAGCCCACACCCACGCCAATGACCCAAGCCCACACCCACGCCCATGATCCGAGCCCACACCCATGACCCAAACCTACACCCACGCCCCACCCATGCCCACGACGCAGGCTGATATCAGCAAGAGTGACCTTTCCTTCACCGTCATCAAATCAAAGAGTATCCGAGGGCTCCCTTACATCTGCATCAACGGACCTGACCAAGAACTGGCCTTCGGTATGAGCGCCAACCCGAATAACATGACCCCTGTCCTAGCAAGCTTGGAAACAATCGCCGCCAACCCCAAAAAGCAGTTTGTCCGCAGAGAGGGCGGAGCTGCCAAGGTTTCAACCCGCAAGTCTGCACCTAAACCTGACCTCTTCACCAAGCTGCTGTTCAACCTGAGCCAGACCCAGAAGTCCCGGCGCAGCAAAGCCAAAGCCACCTCTCATCTGAACCCTAGAGTCCTCCTCCTCGTCCTCACCACCACAGCCCTCTTCATCTGCGGCCTTGGCATGCTGAACCCCAACGGACTCATCTCAGGGCTGTTGCGTCTGCACGTGCAAATCAGCACCGACTCCAGCCTGGTGCGATTGGGCTCAGCCATTCTGTCCCCATTGGCAACAGCTGCACTCTTGTATGCAGGGCTGCTCACAAATTGAGTGTCTAAAGCCCCGTCGCATCCCTCCACACGCCCGCCACCTCCTCGCCTCCCCCCGCCACGCACCCCGCTGCTGTACGTGGGGCTACTCACACATTGAGTGTGTCAGGAACCCAGTCCCCTCCCTCCCCAGGCACCTGCCCACCTCCCTCCACCCCCCTGTCACACACCCCGCCTTCCTCCCCCGCCACCTACCTGGCTATGTCGGCGGGTGTCAGAATCTTTTGCGTGTCCCTGTCTACAAAGGGCCCAAAGGCTTCTGCCAGGCTGTCCCCATTGGCAACAATTGCGCTCCTGTATGTGGGGCTGCTAACAAACTGAGTGTGCCTGAAACCCCGTCGCCTCCCTCCACACATACCCCGTCTCCCCGCCTCCCCCCGCTACACACCCCGCTGCTGTAAGTAGGGCAATTTGGATGTACAAGCAGCCACACAGCCTCACATCAGCTACAGGCCAAGGTGATTGTTTTTGCAGCTGCGTGCAGGATGGTACTGCTTCGATTTGGCTGTACAAGCAGCCACACAGATTCATATCAGCTACAGACCCAGGTGACTGCTTGTACAGCTGCGTGCATGATGGTACTGCTTAAATTTGGCTGTACAAGCAGCCACACAGCCTCATATCAGCTGCAGACCTAGGTGTTTTTTCTGCAGCTGTGTGCTCGATGGTACTGCTTCAATTTGGATGTACAAGCAGCCACCTTTGCTCATATCAGCGACAGGCCAAGGTGATTGCTTGTACAGCTGCGTGCACAATGGTACTGCTTCAATTTGGCTGTACAAGCAGCCACACAGCCTCATGTCAGCTACAGACCCAGGTGATTGATTTCACAGCTGCGTGCAGATGTGTGCAGATGGTACTGCTTAAATTTGGCTGTATTTGGCCTTTGCTCATATCAGCTACATGCCCATGTGATTGCTTTCGTAGCTGCATGCTTGATTGTACTGCTTGACTTTGCTGTACAAGCAGCCACACAGCCTCATAGTAGCTACATACCCAGGGGATTGCTCTTGCAGCTTGATGCACAATGGTACTGCCTCAATTTGGCTGTATAAGTAGCCACACAGCCTCATATCAGCTAAAGGCCCAGGGGATTGCTTGTACAGCTGCGTGCACCATGGTACTGATTCAATTTGGCTGTACAAGCAGCCACATAGCCTCATATCAGCTACAGGCCAAGGTGATTGCTTGTACAGCTGCGTGCACAATGGTACTGCTTCAATTTGGCTGTACTAGCAGCCACCTTTGCTCAGATCAGGTACAGGTCCAGGGGGTTGCTTGTACAGCTACATTCACGATGGTACTGCTTCAATATGGCTGTACAAGCAGCCACCTTTGCTCAAGTCAGCTTCTGGCCCAGGGGATTTCTGTTGCAGCCGCGTGCACGATGGTACTTCTTCAATTTGGCTGTACAAGCAGCCACACAGCTCATACCAGTCATGGTTTCTGTTGCAGCCGCGTGCACAATGGTACTGCTTCAATTTGGCTGTGCAAGCAGCCACACAGCCGCATACCTGTCATGGTTTTGCAGCTTTGTGAGCAGATAGTGCAGCCTTGAGCGCAGACTATAGTAATGATATGGTCCCGGCCTCGGACTGGTAGACCATGAAAATGCCTGATGAAAGTGTGATGGTATATATGAGGATGATGATGAGGATAGTTCCATCCTCATCCTCATATGCAGAATTTGAATTTGAATTTGAAAGTGCGGCGTGGACAGCTAGGTGGGCACACTATAATTATTCTCGTATGCGCGTGTGTGTCTAGATTAGGATGGTGATGATAGTGAGATGACGGTGTGATGATAGTGATGATGATGAGGAGGAGGAGGATGGTTCCATTATCATCCTCATATGCAGAATTTGAAAGTGCTGTGCGGAACTCCACATGTGCCCACCGCTAGGTGGATGTACTATCATCATTCTTGTATGTGCGTGTGTGCTAGATTAGGATGGTGATGGCGGTGTGATGATATAAATGATGATGATGATGATGATAACGATTGTTTCATGTATGTGAGCATGTACCTGGTAGTGATCAGATCATCTGCGTGCGTGCAGACGCCGGCAGGGTTTTTCTTTTCGGCTTTTCATAGCAGATTTTAGGCAGCTCTCTGAGCCCGACAACTGGGCTGCACCGGATTATTTCAGCAGTTCTGGAAAGCTGATTATGTCTGCTTTAAGTTGCTCAAGGTTGCGCCAAGTTTGGCTGAATAGCCAGACAGGGGAGCTGCCTAGAAGCTGCTGCTCCTAGCTAGAAAGAAAAAGCTGGACGCTGTCACAGTGGTCATAGCCACTGTTTCTTTTGTGGGCTACGCGTAGCAGCTTCCTTCCAGCTCCATAAGCCAGCCACTGGGTCAAGCTTATAGCTTTTAGCTATGTGGAATACCAGCCCTCTCAGTGTTCAGACGCACTAGCTAAATTCTGGCTTGGCCCAAGGATGGGTGAAAGGAGCTGCCTATAAGCTGCTACGTGCAGCTGAAAAAAAGCAGTGGTCCTAGCTCATTAATGAATTTGAGTTTCAAACTGGGTTGGGTCTTACCCTTCCTACCAATTTTGACGCGTGTCGACCGTAGCTACAAATGTTGATACTCTCCGCAGCTTGCCCTGTGTTTAGATACTGCATTGTGTCCCTTGGTCCCATATTTACGCGTGCCTGTTTGGATTCGCATTGTATCCCTTGGTCCCGTATTTACGCATGCCTTTTTGGATACCGCCATTGTATCCCTTGGTCCTGTATTTACGCACGCCTGTTTGGATACCACATTGTATCCCTTGGTCCCGTATTTACGCATGCCTGTTTGGATACCGCATTGTGTCCCTTGGTCCCGTATTTACGCATGCCTGTTTGGATACCGCATTGTGTCCCTTGGTCCCGTATTTACGCAGGCCTGTGTGTTGATGTGTTATTTCTCAATGTTGCGCTGGTTGCTCGATGTTTGAAAGCACGTAATGCAGAGTTATTTTTTGCGGAGCCCCCCCTGCTGGGGGGTGGGAGCCCCCAGGGGCTCCCTGTTGTCCGTCCGACCAACCAACCAACCGGCCCCCCCAGGGGCTCCCTGTTGTCCGTCCGACCAACCAACCCACCGGCCCCCCCTAGGGGCTCCCTGCTGTCTGTCCGACCAACCAACCCACCGGCCCCCCAAGGGCTCCCTGTTGTCCGTCCGACCAACCAACCAACCGGCCCCCCCAGGGGCTCCCTGTTGTCCGTCCGGCCAACCAACCAACCAACCGGCCCCCCCAGGGGCTCCCTGTTGTCCGTCCGACCAACCAACCAACCAACCGGCCCCCCCAGGGGCTCCCTGTTGTCCGACCAACCAGCCAACCAACCGGCCCCCCGAGACTAAGCCTGATGTCAGCCACCTGGCTCATAACTAACTGGCTTAGGTCCGCTCGATTCCGTTGCCACCTTTCGCAATAACACTCTCCGCCAATTTTCGCGTCGCTTTTGACGCTGCCTAGGACTTGTGTCGCTTCCCTCCATGCCGCCTACCCAAAACGCTACCAGGGGGCCAACCTTGAAAGACACCAGATCCCTGATCTCTGTCAGAAGACCCCCTTTCCGAAACGAAAAAAGGCTCTGACGGAATTCGTCCACTGATCGGACCTTCCTTTGTGTTGCTTATATAATTGTGGCCCATAGTAATATGTATAGGGAACGGCAACTAAGATTAGTGTTTCAAAAACTAATATTTACTAATATCATTACGGTGTCACAATAATATTAGTTTTTCAAATAAATTCGAAATTCTGGTGAGACGGCTCGTCCGACTAATATTATATAATATTAATTATTCACTAATATTATATGACATCGACGACCCTAAATATGTGTCGCTCCTTAACCCCTAGCACGCTCGCACACTCACACATACACACTCACACACACACTCACACTCACACACAAACAAACTCACACACACACACCGGCCCGTATAATGTTGCTTATTGATACAAGCACCTTACGCGCATACCTGCTACGTCCATTCTGCTTGTTGCCCTGCCTTATCTTGCTTGCAACCTTCTATCTAAATGAATGTATAATGTTGCTTGCACGCATCATGACGAGGCAACAAGTTGAGCATGTTGCCTACACACACACGTACACGCTGTTTCACACACACTCTCGCACACACGCACCAAACACACACATCGCATATATGTTGCATCGCAAGACGCAACGTGGGGAGGGTCTGTTACCAAGAAGGAAGGGTATGCTGCGTCGCATGTCGCATCGCATATATGTTGCATCGCATATATGTTGCATCGCAAGACGCAACGTGGGGAGGGTCTGTTACCAAGAAGGAAGGGTATGCTGCGTCGCATGTCGCATCGCATATATGTTGCATCGCAAGACGCAACGTGGGGAGGGTCTGTTACCAAGAAGGAAGGGTATGCTGCGTCGCATGTCGCATCGCATATATGTTGCATCGCATATATGTTGCATCGCAAGACGCAACGTGGGGAGGGTCTGTTACCAAGAAGGAAGGGTATGCTGCGTCACATGTCGCATCGCATATATGTTGCATCGCAAGACGCAATGTGGGGAGGGTCTGTTACCAAGAAGGAAGGGTATGCTGCGTCGCATGTCGCATCGCATATATGTTGCATCGCATATATGTTGCATCGCAAGACGCAACGTGGGGAGGGTCTGTTACCAAGAAGGAAGGGTATGCTGCGTCGCATGTCGCATCGCACATATGTTGCATCGCATATATGTTGCATCGCAAGACGCAACGTGGGGAGGGCCTGTTACCAAGAAGGAAGGGTATGCTGCGTCGCATGTCGCATCGCATGTATGTTGCATCGCATATATGTTGCATCGCAAGACGCAACGTGGGGAGGGCCTGTTAGCAAGAAGGAAGGGTATGCTGCGTCGCATGTTGCATCGCTTATATGTTGCATCGCATATATGTTGCATCGCAAGACGCAACGTGGGGAGGGTCTGTTACCAAGAAGGAAGGGTATGCTGCGTCGCATGTCGCATCGCATATATGTTGCATCGCATATATGTTGCATCGCAAGACGCAACGTGGGGAGGGTCTGTTACCAAGAAGGAAGGGTATGCTGCGTCACATGTTGCATCGCATATATGTTGCATCGCATATATGTTGCATCGCAAGACGCAACGTGGGGAGGGTCTGTTACCAAGAAGGAAGGGTATGCTGCGTCGCATGTCGCATCGCATATATGTTGCATCGCATATATAGTTTCTGCGCTTCTAGAATGATACAAGCAGCGCTCCCTAAGCTTATCCCCCTAGTTTTTGATTTTGACTTGGTACATGGTTTTCCAGCCAACTCTGTCCAAGTCCCCCCGGGCGATACCCACGGAAGGCAGGGGGCCAAATAAGCAGATAAGACAGTATAAAGACTTGCACAGGGGCTGGTTCAGGGAGAATGCTAGAATGATCTAAGCAGCGCTCCAAAAGCGTATCTTAAAGCAATTCAGGGGATGATTTGGGAAGCACACTTTGTACTTGGTTCTCAGAATCTCAGGCCAATTATCGAGAATTTTCAGATTTCCAGGCCAAATTCTCGATTTCATGTACGAAGTCCGGGTTCTTCAGAAACCTTGAACCCAAATCATCTGCTAAATTGCCCTCCCTACCAACCCAACACAACTAGAATGATGTAAGCAGCGCTCCAAAAGCCTATCTTAATAATATAATTATATTAATTTAATTATTATAAAAGCCTGTCTTAATAATTATTCCAAAAGCCTATCTTAATAATATAATTATATTAATTTAATTATTATAAAAGCCTATCTTAATAATATAATTTAGTTGTGTTGGGTTGAGAACATGTTCTGCCTTTCCTGTTAGTCTATAATTATGTATGTGTTAGCTGGTGTTAGCATTATATATGTATGTACAGCAAATATATGTATATACTAGCATCTGAGCCCGTCGTACCGATGGGAGGACCCCCGTGGCCACGTAAGCGACAGGTCTCGGAAAATCGAGATCCGAGCCTTTCTGCCACCTGGGTGACAGGTCAGCAAGATATGGAACTAAAACCCCAAGTGGCTGGGCCCAAAGGGTCCGAACACGCGTCGGGCACGCGCTATACCCTCCACGGACATGCTACTTTATATATACTGATATTACATAGCATATGTACTACCGTACATAATATCAGTATGAAATATGTATGTATAGCATGTGTACTACAGTACATAATATCAGTATGAAATATGTATGTATAGCATGTATAGCATGTGTACTACCGTACATAATATCAGTATGAAATATGTATGTATAGCATGTATAGCATGTGTACTACCGTACATAATATCAGTATGAAATATGTATGTATAGCATGTATAGCATGTGTACTACCGTACATAATATCAGTATGAAATATGTATGTATAGCATGTATAGCATGTGTACTACCGTACATAATATCAGTATGAAATATGTATGTATAGCAAGTATAGCATGCAAGGTCATCAGCAGTGCTTTTCTTTTTGGCTACGAGCAGCACCTTATAGGTAGCTCCTTGTGCCTGCGATTGGTACAACTTTGTTTTCATTTCCAAACTGAATCTATGAAGCCACTTTTCCCCTGTGTTGGCTGTGTTTTTATGTAGCGTACTGCCTGTGTATAGTGTAAGGAGTTTTGGCTGTGGGTTGATATAGTGTACTGCCTGCTGATAGTGTACGGGGTTTGGGCTGTGGTTTGATGTACCCTACTGCCTGCTGATAGTGTACGGGGTTGTGGCTGTGGGTTGATCTAGCGTACTGCCTCGCGCCTGCTTATACTACACAGGACATAACGATGATGTAACATTTGTCATTTCCTTTTCTGTCACTTCTTTCATGCTTGGATTGAATTGGATTGTTACATCATTTCCTTTTCTGTCACTTCTTTCATGCTTGGATTGGATTGTAACATGATTTCCTCTTCTGTCACTTCTTTCATGCTTGGATTGGATTGTAACATGATTTCCTTTTCTGCCACTTCTTTCATGCTTGGATTGGATTGTAAGTATTGTAACATGATTTCCAGCAACCTCTGGGTGGCTCGCCGTCTTCTAATTCCAAGCCCCCCTGTGTGATAACGCACACACGGAAACCGAGGAGCATACTAGGCGGATTGAAATTGAAATTGTTACATCCGTGTAATGCAGTTACTCACAGGACGTGAAGTTAAGGACACCACCGCGTAAGCCGGAGCCACCAGTAGTCACCGTAGGACCATTGAATACCATACCATGTGGTGGTCCTACCATACCCACCATACCATACTCATTAAAAAAAGATCAAGTGTGCCACGGCGGATTCTGCAGTGTTCAGACTTGTCCAGTTCAATTTAATCCTTGAACTTGAACTTGGCTACGTGGCTCCAGCCTCAAAGGCTGCACACCGTCTTTGCCTCGTCGGCAATTGAAATTGAGCTTGAACTTGGTTACATAGCTCTAGACAGCAATTTGGCTGCTCGCCGTCTTTGGCAGTAAACAAAAAACAGGAAAATGTAAACCTATGGTGGGCCATCGGCAATTGGACATAACTTGTGGAGAATAATCGTTACAGTGAATGTGATAGATATTGAAAGACGGTACTTAGCAGCATATGAGCATATCGGTCAAACTGCACGATTGATGTTAAACACAACTTGTGGAAAAGACTAGTTACAGTGAGTCAGTGATGGATACTGGACATAAACACGCTACTTAGCAGTACATCGGTGAAACTGCACGATTGAAATTGAGCACAACTTGTGGAGAAGGATAGTTACAGTGATAGATACTGAACATACAGACGGTACTTAGCAGTATATCGGTGAAAGTGCCCGGTTGAAATTGAGCACAACTTGTGGAAGGATTTGATTGTTCTATGTTTTGGGGCTCCCGCCCCCCCTCTTTGGGAGCGGGATCCCCCAGAATCACCCCCATTGTCCATTTGTCCGACACTCCGACCTACCGATGACTGAGACGAATCCTGACACGTCAGCCAACAGTCTCATAACTAACTGGCTTCGGCCAGCTCCATTGTTGCCCCCTGTCGTTCCATTGCCAACGCTCTCCACCAATTTTCCGTTTCGCTTGTGACGCTGCATATTTGGCTATTTGACCCTTCGACTATCCAGGTTCTGGTAGGGCACCGCTTCAAGTATTCTTCGTATTTTTAAATTCTTGTATTGGAAAACCCTGAAACCCTAAAACCTGGATGGGTTTGATACAGCCCAGAGGCTATTCAGGCATTGGATGGCCAGTCACTACCACAAAGGGTCCCTTCCTCTAACTCAGGTGGATTAAAGCCCTAACGGTTCTAACCCTAATCTCAAGATGTGAACCAAACATGAGTCAATTAGTTGAGTCAGAATGTAACAAAATCGTGCAAACCGATTATTAATGTTTTCATCTCCGCAAATCTCAGACCTGGGTATCGTGCAGACCGATAATTAGAGTTTTGGTCCAAATCCTGAAGACAATCACTGGCATTTCCCCGTGTTCTTCTTGTTTTTTGGCTGAGCCCCTCCTCAAGGGAGGCGGGAGCCCCCAGACTCCCAGAGGCCCAGATCCACTATTTTGTCCGTCTGACCGACGACCAAGACGAAGCCTGACACGTCAGCCAACTGTCTCATAATTCTTAACTAACTGGCTTCAGTCAGCTCCATCGGTGCCACTTGTCGCTCCGATGCCAACGCACTCCGCCATTTTTCGCTGCATAGGAATTGTCTAGAACTGCTGGGCCAATGCCTAGAAATTTAGAACAGATAAATGCTAAAAACGTTTTGGTAAACTTAATAGTACCGAGTGATGCCAGAGCCAACTATGCAACTACAACATGGTCTGCCAGTGCCAGCTATAGGCTGCCAGTGCCAACTATGTAACTTAGGTCTGCCAGTGCCAGCTATAGGCTGCCAGTGCCAGCTGTAGGCTGCCTATGCCAGCTATCGGCTGCCAGTGCCAGCTATAGGCTGCCAGTGCCAGCTATCGACTGCCAGTGCCAGCTATCGGCTGCCAGTGCCAGCTATCGGCTGCCAGTGCCAGCTATCGGCTGCCAGTGCCAGCTATAGGCTGCCAGTGCCAGCTATCGGCTGACAGTGCCAGCTATCGGCTGACAGTGCCAGCTATCGGCTGACAGTGCCAGCTATCGACTGCCAGTGCCAGCTATCGGCTGCCAGTGCCAGCTATCGGCTGCCAGTGCCAGCTATCGGCTGCCAGTGCCAGCTATCAGCTGCCAGTGCCAGATATAGGCTACCAGTGCCAGCTATCGGCTGCCAGTGCCAGCTATCGGCTGCCTGTGCCAGCTATAGGCTGCCTATGCGAGCTATAGGCTGCCAGTGCTAGCTATAGGCTGCCAGTGCCAGATATAGGCTGCCAGTGCCAGCTATAGGTTGCCAGTGCTAGCTATAGGCTACCAGTGCCAGATATAGGCTGCCAGTGCCAACTATAGGCTGCCAGTTACAGGCCCAGGCCCAATTATTGGGATTGCCCGAGTGGTCTATGTTACCATGTGTTTCCCAAGTGGTCTATGTAACTATGTGTTGCCGGACTGGTCTATGTAACGATGTGCTGCCCGAGTGGTCTATGTAACGATGTACTGCCCGAGTGGTCTGTGTAACGATGTGCTGCCCGACTTGTATATGTAACGATGTGCTGCGCGAGTGGTCTATGTAACGATGTGCTGCCCGAGTGGTCTATGTAACGATGTGCTGCCCGACTGGTCTATGTAACGATGTGCTGCCCGAGTGGTCTATGTAACGATGTGCTGCCCGAGTGGTCTGTGTAACGATGTGCTGCCCGAGTGGTCTATGTAACGATGTGCTGCCCGAGTGGTCTGTGTAACGATGTGCTGCCCGAGTGGTCTATGTAACTAAGTGTTGCCCGATTGGTCTATGTAACGATGTGCTGCCCGAGTGGTCTATGTAACGATGTGCTGCCCGAGTGGTCTATGTAACTATGTGTTGCCGGACTGGTCTATGTAACGATGTGCTGCCCGAGTGGTCTATGTAACTATGTGTTGCCGGACTGGTCTATGTAACGATGTGCTGCCCTAGTGGTCTGTGTAACGATGTGCTGGCCGAGTGGTCTATGTAACGATGTGCTGCCCGAGTGGTCTATGTAACCATGTGCTGCCCGAGTGGTCTATGTAACGATGTGCTGCCCGAGTGGTCTATGTAACGATGTGCTGCCCGAGTGGTCTATGTAACGATATGCTGCCCGAGTGGTCTATCTAACGATGTGCTGCCCAAGTGGTCTATGTAACTATGTGCTGCCCGACTGGTCTATGTAACGATGTGCTGCCCGAGTGGTCTATGTAACGATGTGCTGCCCGAGTGGCCTGTGTAACGATGTGCTGCCCGAGGGTCGATGAACGATGTGCTGCACGGTTTCTGTGTAACGATGTGCTGCCCGAGTGGTCTATGTAACTATGTGTTGCCGGACTGGTCTATGTAACGATGTGCTGCCCGAGTGGTCTGGTAACGATGTGCTGCCCGAGTGGTCTATGTAACGATGTGCCTGCAGACTGTGGTATATTGGTAACGATGTTGATGCAAGTGGTTGTGTAACGATGTGCTGCCCGAGTGGTCTATGTAACGATGTGCTGCCCGACTGGTCTATGTAACTATGTGCTGCCCGAGTGGTCTATGTAACGATGTGCTGCCCGAGTGGTCTATGTAACGATGTGCTGCCCGAGTGGTCTGTGTAACGATGTGCTGCCGGTGGTATAGTAACTAAGTGTTGCCCGATGGTCTATGTAACGATGTGCTGCCCGAGTGGTCTATGTAACGATGTGCTGCCCGAGTGGTCTATGTAACTATGTGTTGCCGGACTGGTCTATGTAAAAGATGTGAGTGCTCGGTGGTCTATGTAACTATGTGGGACGGACTGGTATGCAACGATGTGCTGCCCGGTGGTCTGTGTACGGATGTGCTGGCGAGTGGTCTACTGTACGAGTTGCTGCCAGAGTGGTTATGTAACCAGTGCTGCCCGAGTGGTCTATAGTAACGATTTGGTGTGCTGCCGAGTGGTCTATTTTTTTTGTACAGATGTGCTGCCGGGTGGTCTATGTAACGCTGTGCTGCCAGATGGTCTAGAACGAGTGTGCTGACCAAGTGGTCTATGTCACTACGTGATGCAGATGGTATATGTAACGATGTGCTGCCGAGTGGTATATTGTAACGATGTTGCTGCCCGGTGGCCTGTGTAACGATGTGCTGCCCGGTGGTCAGTGTAACGATGTGCTGCCAGGAGTGGGTCGTTTGTGTAACGATGTGCGACCGAGTGGGTCTATTGGAAACTATGGTTGCCGACTGGTCGATGTAAATAAACGATGGCTGCCGAGTGGTCTGTTGTAAAGATGTTGCTGCCCGAAGTGGTCTATGTTGTAAACGATAGTGCTGCCCGAGTGGCTATGAACGAGATGTGCTGACAAAAGTGGTCTGTGGTTGAAACGCTGTGCTGCCCAGGGGTATATGTAACGATGTGAGGCCCGAGTGGTAGATTAACTATGTGCCGGCCCGAGGGTCTATGTAACGATGTGATGCCACGAGTGGTCGATGGAAACCAGGTTTGCCCGAAGTGGTATAGTAACGATGTGTGCGCCCGAGTGGTCTATGTAAACGCTTGTGCTGCCCGAGTGGTCTATTGTAACGATGTTGCGGCCCGGGGGGTCAATGTAACGAGTGCTGCCCGAGTGGTCTAGTAACGATGGCTGCCCGAGTGTCGTGTTGTGTAACGATTTGGTGATGCCCAGTGGTCTATGGAACGATGTGCTGCCGAGTGGTCTGTGTACGAGTGTTGCAGGACTGGTCTATGTAGGATGTGTGCCCGGAGTGGTCTATTAACTATGTGTTGCCGGACTGGTTTGCTTTACGATGTGCTGCCCGAGTAGTCTACGTAATAGTATGCCGGACTGGTCTATGTAACGATGGCTGCAAGAGAAAGTGTCTATGTAACGATGTGCTGCCCGAGTGGTCTACGAACGATTGATGCCGAGTGGTCTATGTAACGATTGTGTACCCGAGTCTGTTCTATGTAACGCTGTGTGCCCCGAGTGGTCTATGTAACGATGAGCTGCCAGGGGGTGAGTCGAGTAAACGATGTTGCTGCCTGATGTGGTCTAGTAACGATGTGCTGCACGAGTGTTGTGTAACGATGTGCTGCGAAAGTCTATGGACGACTGTGTGCAGAGTGGTCTAGTAACGATGGGTTGCCGGACTGGTCGATGTAACGAGTGTGCCGAGGGTCTATGTAACGATGTGCTGCACGAAGTGGTCTCATGTAACTATGTGTGACCGGACTGGGCGTGTAACGAGTGTGACCGAGTAGTCTAACGTAACTATGTGTTCGGACTGGTCATGTACCGATGGCTTGCGGCCCGAGTGTCATGTAACGATGTGATGCCCGAGTGGGTCTACGAAAGATGTGCTGCCCGAGTGGTCTATGTAACGATGTGCTGCCCGGAGTAGTCTATGTAAACGATGTATGCCCGAGTGGGTTTTCTATTGAACGATGTGCTGCCGAAGTGGTCTATGTAACGATGTGAGGGACAGAGTGGTCTATCTAACGATGTGCTTGCCGGACGGTCTGTGTCACGAATGTGCTCCCGACGTGGTCTATGTAACGAGTGCTGCCCGAGTGTTCTATGTAACATTGCTGCTGAGTGGTCTAGGCTACCTATGTGCTGCCCGAGTGGTCTGTGTAACGATGTGCTGCCCGAGTGGTCTATGTAACGATGTGCTGCCCGAGTGGTCTATGTAACTATGTGTTGCCCGGACTGGTCTATGTCACGATGGGTTGCCAGAGTGGTCTATGTAAACTATGTGTTGCCGGAAGGTCTTGTACGATGTGTGCACGAGTGGTTGTGTGTAACGATTTGTGCTGTCCGAGTGGGTCTATGCAACGATGTGCTGCCCGAGTGGTCTAGTCACCTGGGTGCCGGAGTGGTCTATGGTAACGATGTGCTGCCGATTGGTCTATGTAACGAGGTGCCTGCCCGAGGTGGTCTATGTCCGAATGCTGCCCGAGTGGTCTATCTAAAACGATTGGGTGCCCAAGTGGTCTAGTACACTATGTCTGCCCGATGGTCTTGTAACGATTGTGATGCCCGAGTGGTCTATTGTAAAGATGTGCTGCCCGAGTGGCGGCCTGTGTGAAACGATGGAGGCCCGATGTGGTCTATGTAACGATGTGCTGCCCGAGTGGTCTGTGTAACGATGTGCTGCCCGAGTGGTCTATGTAACTATGTGTTGCCGGACTGGTCTATGTAACGATGTGCTGCCCGAGTGGTCTGTGTAACGATGTGCTGCCCGAGTGGTCTATGTAACGATGTGCTGCCCGAGTGGTCTATGTAACGATGTGCTGCCAAGTGGTCTGTGTAACGATGTGCTGCCCGAGTGGTCTATGTAACGATGTGCTGCCCGAGTGGTCTATGTAACTATGTGTTGCCCGAGTGATGTTCTATGTAACCGAGTGCTGCCGAGTGGTAGTAACGATGTGTGCCGAGTGGTTGTGTAACGATGTGATGGCCCGAGTGTCTATGTAAAAGTGTTGCCCCGATGGGTCTATGTACGTTGCTGCGCACGAGTGGTCTATCTAAGATGTGCTGCCGAGTGGTCTATGTAACTATGTGTTGCCGGATGGTCTATGTAACGATGTGCTGCCCGAAGTGGTCTATGTAACTATGTGTTGCCTGGGATGGTCATGTAACGATGTGATGCCCGAGTGGTATGTGTACGATGGGTGGCCGAGTGGTTCGCTATGTAACGATGTGTCCCGAGTGGTCTATTAAAACCATGTGCTGCCGGTGGTCTATGTAAACGCTGTGGTGCCCGAGTGGTTCTATGAACGATGTATGCCGAGGGGTCTATGTAACGATGTGTGCCCGACTGTCTATGTAACGATGGCTGCCCACCGTGGTCTATGTACTATGTGCTGCGACTGGTCTATTGAAAACTATGTGCTCCCGAAGTGTGGGTTCTATGTAACGATGTGCTGGCCCGGAGTGGCCTGTTGATACGATGGTGTGCTGCCCGAGTGTCTATGTAACGAGTGTTGCCAGAGGGGTCTGTGTAACGATGTGCTGCCCGGGAAGTGGTCTCTGTACCTATGTGTTGCCGGACGGTTATGTACCGATGTGCTGCCCGGAGTGGTCTGTTGTAACATGTGATGCCGAGTGGTCTAGGTAACGATGTGATGCCGAGTGGTCTATGTAAAAACGAGGTGCTGCCCACGTGGTCTGTAAACGATGGGCTGCCCCAGTGGCATTAACGAGTGCTGCCCGAGGGTCATGTAAACATGTGTGCCAGATTGTGGTCTATTGTAACCGGGGGGGGGGGATGATGTGCCCGAGTGGTCTATGTAACCATGTGGGCCCGAGTGGTCTATGAACTATGTGTGCCGATTGTGGTTATGTCACGCTTGTGTGCTGCCGAGTGGGCTAGGTAACGATGTGACTGCCCGGGTGTGGTCTATGTAACGATTGTGTTGCCCGAGTGGTCTATGTAAGAGGCTGGCGAGGGGTCTGTTTGGTAACGCATGGGCTGCCGAGTGTCTATTGGCACGATGGGTGCTGCCCGAGTGGTCTTGTGTTGTAACGATGTGTGCCGGAATGGTCTATGTAAGGATGTGCTGCCCCGAGTGGTCGATGTAACGTTGTGCTGACCGAAGTGGTCATGTAACTATGTTGCCGGATGGTTGTGTAACGATCCGGTGATGCACGGAGTAGTAACGTAATATGTATTGACGGACTGGTCTAGGTAAACGATTGGTGCCCGAGTGGTTATGCACGATGTGATGCCCGCGTGGTCACAACGATGTGCTGCCCGAGTGCGTATATGTAAACGATGTGCTACCCGAGTGGTCTAGGTAACGTGTTGGCTGCCGAGTGTCTATGTAACGAGTTGCGGCCGGGTTGGGTTATGTAACGATGTGCTGCCTGCGTGGTTATGGTCAACGATGTGCTTGCCGCAAGTGTGATGTGTAACGATGTGACTGCCAGAGTGGGCCAGGTAACGATTGTTGCCCGAGTGGTCTAGGTAAACGATGGTTGCCGGCCTGGTCTATGAACGATGTGCTGCAAGAGTGGTATTCTATGTAAAGATGTGCTGCCCGAGTGGTTATGTAACTATGGGTGCCGGATGGTCGTGTAAACGAGTGTGCCGGGTAGTCTCACGTAACTATGTGGGCCGATGGTATTTGTAACGATTTTGTGCTGCCCGAGTGAGGGGCTATGTTGTAACGTATGTGCTGACCGAGTGTTCTCGAAACGATCGTGCTGCCCGAGTGGTATATGTAACGATTTGTGCTGCCCGAGTGATAGAGTAACGATGCTGTGCCTCGATAACGCTGTGCTGCCCGATGGTCTATGTAACGAGTGATGCCCGAGTGGTCTTTTGTAACTTGATATCTTGACGAGTGTCTATTAAACGAGTGCATGCCCGATTGGTCTAGGTACCGAGGTGATGCGACGTGGTTATGTAATGATGTGCTGCCGAGTGGTCTATGTAACGATGGGCTGCCGAAGTGGTCTGGTCGATGTGCTGCCGAGTGGTTAATGTGAATTGTGCTGCCGAGTGGTCTATGTAACATGATAGAGAGGATAACCTAGTGTAGTTGGAGTGCCCTCCCAGAGATAGATGTGCCCGTAGTTGGTCAAGCTCGTTTAACGAGTGTGCTGCCCAGTGTGGTCTAGTAACTATGTGGTTGCCGGATCTGGTCTGGGAACGATGTGCTGCCCAGAGTGGTCTACGTAACTACGTGTGCCGAACTGGTCTATTTGTAAACGAGGTGCTGCACGAGTGGTTGTATGTAAGATGTGCCTGCCCGGACTTGGTCTATGTCCGATTGTGATGCCGAATGGTGTCTATCTAACGATGTGTGCCAAAGTGGTCTGTGAACGATGTGCTGCCCGAGTGGTCTTAACGATGGCTGCATCCGAGTGGTTATGTAACGATGTGCTGCCGAGTGGTTAGGTAACGGTGCTGCCAGATGGTCTATGTAACGATGTGCTGCCCGACTGGATATGTTAACATGTGTCCCCGGAGTGGTCTATGTAACGATGTGCTGCCCGACTGGTCTGTGTAACGATGTGATGCGCTGACCGTGGTTATATAACGATGTGCTGCCACGAGGGGTCTGTGTAACGATTTGTGCTGCCGAGTGGTCTATGTACACGATGTGCTGCCGACTGGTCTATGTAACGATGTGCTGCCCGAGTGGTCTATGTAACGATGTGCTGCCCGAGTGGTCTATGTAACGATGTGCTGCCCGAGTGGTCTATGTAACGATGTGCTGCCCGAGTGGTCTATGTAACGATGTGCTGCCCGAGTGGTCTATGTAACGATGTGCTGCCCGAGTGGTCTATGTAACTATGTGTTGCCGGACTGGTCTGTGTAACGATGTGCTGCCCGACTGGTCTGTGTAACGATGTGCTGCCCGAGTGGTCTATGTAACGATGTGCTGCCCGAGTGGTCTGTGTAACGATGTGCTGCCCGAGTGGTCTATCTAACGATGTGCTGCCCAAGTGGTCTATGTAACAAGGTGCTGCCCGAGTGGTCTGTGTAACGATGTGCTGCCCGACTGGTCTATGTAACGATGTGCTGCCCGAGTGGTCTATGTAACGATGTGCTGCCCGAGTGGTCTATGTAACGATGTGCTGCCCGAGTGGTCTATGTAACGATGTGCTGCCCGAGTGGTCTATGTAACGATGTGCTGCCCGAGTGGTCTGTGTAACGATGTGCTGCCCGAGGTCATTTGTGGTTCTTAGTAACGATGGTTGCCGGATGGTTATTGTACGATGTGTTGTGTGCCCGAGTGGTTTCTATGTAACGATGTGCTGCCGAGTGGGTCTATGTACCGATGTGCTTGGCTGGAATGGCGTGTAACGAGGTGCTGACGAGTGGTTATGTAACTATGTTGTTGTCGGACTGGGCTATGTAAATGAGGTGCTGCCCGACTGGTCTGTGTAACGATGTGCTGCCCGAGTGGTCTATGTAACGATGTGCTGCCCGAGTGGTCTATGTAACGATGTGCTGCCCGAGTGGTCTATGTAACTATGTGTTGCCGGACTGGTCTATGTAACGATGTGCTGCCCGAGTGGTTATATTGTAACGATCTGTGCGCCCGCGTAGGTCTATGTAACGATGTGCTGCCCGACTTGGTCAGGAACATGTGCTGCCCGAGTGGGGTCTGTGTAAAACTATGTGTGCCCGAGTGGTCATGTAAACGATGCTGCTGCCCGATGGCTGTGTTAACAATGGCGCCCTATGGGTGTAAGTAACGATGTGCTGCCGAGTGGCTTATGTAATACGATTTGTTGTGCTGCCCGAGTGGTCTATGTACGCTGTGCTCCGAGTGGTCTATGTAACCGATGTGCTGCCCGACTGGTCATGTAAACGATGTGCTGCCCGCGTGCGTGGTCAATCTACGATTGTGCTTCCACGTGTCTGTGTAACGCTGTCTGCCCGACTGGTTATGTAACGCTGTGCTGCCCGAGTGTGGTCTAGTAAACGATGTGTGCCCGCGTGGGTCGGTTTCTGTTTGTAACGAGGTGTCTGCCCGAGTGGTCTATGTACTGATGGCTGCCCGAGTGGTCGTGTAACGATGTGCTGCCCGACTGGTTCTATGTAAGCTGTGCTGACCGAGTGGTCTATGTAACGATTTGCTGCCCAGTGGTATATGTAACAAGTGCTGCCGACTGGTATGAACGATGTGCTGCCGATTGGTCATCTACCGATTGTGCTGCCCAAGTGGTCTGTGTTAACGATCGCTGCCCGAGTGTATATGTAACGATGTGCTGCCCTGAGTGGTCTATGTAACGATGTGTGCCCGAGTGTCTTTGCAATCGCTGTGCTGCCGAGTGGTCTATTAACGATGTTGTGGCCCGAGTGGCTTTGTAACGCTGTTGCCCGCGTGGTCTTATTAACTATGTGCTGCCCGACTGTTCTATGTAACGGATGTGCTGCCTAGTGGTCTATTGTAACGATGTTCTGCCCGAGTGGTCTGTGTTGTAACGATGTGTGCCCGCGAGTGGACTATTAACGCTGTGCTGCCTTGCTGGTCTATGTACGATGTGCTGCCCGAGTCTCTGTACCTATTGTTGTGCTGCCCGAGTGGTCTGTGTTGTACGATGTTGCTGCCCGACTGGTCTAGTAACGATGTGTGCCGGGGTCTGTGTGTAACGCTGGCTGCCGAGTGGTCTAGTACAACTATGTGTTGCCGGACTGTTTCTATGTAACGAGTGTGCCCGAGTGTTTATGTAACAATTTTGCTGCACGAGTGGTCTACGTAACTATGTTTGCCGGACTGGTCTATGTCACCGATTATGCTTTCCGACTGGTTTGTGTAACGATGTGCTGCCGAGTGGTCTATGTAAACGATTGCTGAGCCCGAGTGGTTATGTAACGTGTGCTGCCCACGAGTGGTCTATGTAACGATGTGCTTGCCCGATTGGTCTATGTAAACGATGTGTGCCTGAGTGGCTATGTAATTGTGCTGCCGACTGGGTCTATGTAAACGATTGTGCTCCCGATGGTTTGTAACCATGTGATGCCCGACTTGGTCTGTTGTAACGATGTGCTGCTGAGTGGATTGTAAGAGTGCTGCCCGAGATGTGGTTCTATGTTAACATGTGCTGGCCGAGTGGTCTATGTAACGCTGTGCTGCCCGACTGGTCTATGTAACGATGTGCTGCCCGAGTGGTCTATGTAACGATGTGCTGCCCGAGTGGTTATGTAAACTCTTTGCTGGCCCGATGGTCTAGTGTAACGATTTGTGCTGCCCGATGGTCTATGTAACGATGTGCTGCCCCGCGTGGTTCGTCTAACGCTGTGCTGCCCGACGTGGTCTATGTAACGGCTGTGCTGCCCGAGGGTCTATGTTACGCTGTGTCCGATTTGGGTCTATGTAACGATGTGCTGCCCGAGTGGTCTTTGTAACGCTGTGCTGCCCGAGTGGTCTATGTAACGCTGTGCTGCCCGAGTGGTCTATGTTACGCTGTGCTGCCCGAGTGGTCTATGTACACGATGTGCTGCCCGAACTGGGTCTATGTAATGAGGCTTCCCGAGGGTCATGTAACATGGTTGCTGCCGAATGGTCTATTGTAACAATGTGCTGCCCGACTAATCTATGTACCATTGTGCTGCCCGAGTGGTCTATGTAAACGATGTGCTGCCAGTGGTCATCTGTAACGATGTGTTGCCCGAGGGTGATGTAACAATGTTGCTGCCGAGTGGTCGTGAAACGATGTGCTGCCACTGGTCTGTTGTAACGATGTGTTGCGGACTGGTCTATGAAACGATGTGCTCTGCCCAAGTGGTCGTGTAACGTGTGCTGCCCGAGTGTCTATGTACCTCGTTGTGCCGACTGGCTCTATGTATAACGATGTGGCTGCCCGAGTTGCAGGACTATGTGTTGCCGACTGTCTGTGTAACGCTGTGTGCCCGATTGGTATATGTAACGTGTGCTGCCCGCGTGGTCTATGTAACTATGTGCGTCCGAGTGTGTCATGTGACGCTGTCGCCCGAGTGGTCATGTAAATGTGCTCCCGAGAGTCTATGTAACGATGTGCTGCCCGAGTGGTCTATGTAACGATGTGCTGCCCGAGTGGGGTATCTAACGATGTGCTGTCCGAGTGGTCTATCTAACGATGTGCTGCCGGACTGGTCTGTGTAACGATGTGCTGCCCAACTGGTCTATGTAACGATGTGCTGCGGACTGGTCTATTACTCGATGTGCTTCCAGCGTGGTCTATGGAACGATTGTGCTGCCCGAGTGGTTAGTAACCATGTGCTGCCCGGAGTGAGGTGTCTATGTAACGCTGTTGCTGCCAAGTGGTCTGTTGTAACGATGTGCTGCCCGACGGTCTATTGTAACAATGTGCTGCCAGAGTGGTCTCATTGTAACGATGTTGTGCCCAAGTGGTCTATGAACGATGTGCTGCACCGAGTGGTTCTAGTTCACGCGTGTGCCCGAGGTGGTCTATTTAACGATGTGCTGTCCGAGTGTCTATGTAACGATTGTTGCTGCCGAGAGTCTATGTAACTATTGTGCTGCCCGATTGGTCATGGTCTATGTAAGATGTGTGCGCCCGAGTGGTCTTGTAACGGATGTGCGCCTGATGGTCTGTGTAACGATGTGCTGCCCGACTGGTCTATGTAACGATGTTCTGCCCGAGTGTTATCTAACGAGTGCTGCCCGAGTGGTCTATTAAACGATGTGCTCCCCGAGTGGTCTATGTAACGATGTGCTGCCGGACTGGTCTGTGTAACGATGTTGCTGACCGAGGGTATGTAACTATGTGTTGTCGGGACTGGTTATGTAACGATGTGCTGCCCGGCTGGTCTGTTGTTGTTACCCGAGTGCTGCCCCGACTGGTCTAGTGTAACGATGTGCTGCCCGAATTTGTCTCTGTAACGCTGTGCTGCCGCGTGGTCTATGTACAAATGTGTTGCCGGACTGGTCTATTGAACGATGTGCGCCCGAATGGTCTATGTAACGATGTGCTGCCCGAGTGGTCTATGTAACGATTGTCCTGCTGGCCTGGTCTGTTGTTAACGAGTGCTGCCGAGTTGTTACTTAAAACTATGTGTTGCCCGCTGTCTATTTAACGATGTTTCTTCTCCGACTGGTCTTCTGTTTGTCCACGAGTTTTGTTGTAGCGTGCTGTCCAGACTCTAATTGGTCTCTGTATTCCGAGTTCTTTGCATTGATAGATGTGTGCCCGCGTGGTCTATCTACCGATGTGCTGCCCAAGTGGCTGTGTAAACGCGTGCTGCCCGATGGTCTATGGTAACGCTGTGCTGCCCGAGTGGTATATGTAACGATGTGCTGCCCGAGTGGTCTATGTAACGATGTGCTGCCCGAGTGGTCTATGTGACGAGTGCTGCCTCGAGTGAGTCTATGTAACGATGTGTGCGCGTGTGGTGTGTAACGATGGCTTGCCCGAGGTTTATTTAACGATGTGCTTTCCAAGTGGTCTTTGTACGATGTGTGCTGCCCGACTGGTCTATGTAACATGTGCTCCGACTGGTCTATCGAACGATGTGCTGCCCGCAGTGGTCCTATTTGTACCGATGTTGCCTTGCTGCCCGAGTGGTCTATGTAATATGTGCTGCCCGACTGGTCTATGTAACGAGTGTTGCTGGCCCGATTGGTTATGTAAACGATGTGTCGCTGCCCAAGTGGTCTGTTAACGATGTGCTGCCCGACTGGTTATGTAACGATGTTGCTGCCCACGTGTCTATGTACCCTGTGTGCCGAAGTGGGTTCCTATGTAACGATGTGTGCTCGAGTGGTCTAGTAACGATGTGCCTCCAAGTGGTCTGTTGTGTTTAACGCATGTGCTGCCCAAGGTCTGGTACAACGATGTGCTGCCGACTGGTTATGTAAGGGCTGGCTGCCCGAGTGCGTCTATGTACAATGTGCTGCCCGAGTTTGGTCTGTGAAACGATGTGATGCCGACTGGTCAATGTAACGATTGTGTGCCCGGACTTGTCTATGTAACGTTGTGCTGCCCAGTGGTCTGCTTTTATTTGCTGCCGAGTCGTCCGATGCACTATGGTCTACCAGTGCCACCTACGTAACTATCAGCTGCCAGCGCCAACAATGGAACTATAGTATGGGCTGCTATTGCCGACTGTGGACCTTAGGGCTGCTAGGGCCAACTATGGACTGCTATATGTCGTCCAATTTCAAGCCCTCCTGCACTCCCGAAGGCACCTATATGGAGGCATCGGTCACTGTTTCTCTTTGTCTACGGTATTTCACGATATGCTGCTTGAGTGGTCTATGTATCTACGGTCTACCAGTGCCACCTATGCAACTATGGGCTGCTCAACGTCTTCCTATTCCAAGCCCTCGTACACTCATTTGGAGGCATCGGTCAATGTTTATATTTTGGGCTACGAATGGCAGCTTCCAGGCATCTCCATGCGCCAGCAACTAGTTCAAGACCAAAGCTTTCAGATGCGTCGTAATGTCTGCCACGGCAGCTTTCAGACCGCTAGCTAGCTTCGGGTTTGGACAAAAGACAGGGAAAGGGAGCTGCCTAGAAGCTGCCAAGTGAAATTATAATTGCAGCAGAATACACAGGGACCGGCAAATTATATGATGTTGACAAAAGGCAAGTATAATATCATACAAATTGCATCATATGATGTTGTACATAAATGGTAACTTTGGCATAGTCAGACTGCCGGCATCATATGATGACATTATATCATATAGCGGGTCCGTAAGAATAAAGCATGCAGACAGGGTTCAATATGTCATGCAGCTATTCCCATTCTAATGATAAGGAGGAGACTCGATAGAGGTTTGTTGGGAAATTATAAATGCAGCAGAATAAAGCATGCAGCATGTGTGTGTGTGTGTGTGTGGGGGGGGGGGGGGGGGGGGGAGGTGTGTGCGTGCATGCGCGCGTGTGTGTGTGTGTAGAGTTACAATCTCTTGTACAGTTATCACCATTATAATGTTAAGGAGGAGGCTCGATATAGGTTTGTTGGGAAATTGTATTCGCAGTAGAATAAAGCATGCAGCATGTATGTGTGTGTGTGTGTGTGGTGGGGGGGGCGTGCATGCGTGTGTGTGCGTGTGTGTAGAGTTACGATCTCTTGTACAGTTATCACCATTCTAATGTTAAGGAGGAGGCTCGATATAGGTTTGTTGGGAAATTGTAATCGTAGTAGAATAATGCATGCAGCATGTATGCGTGTGGGTGTGCGTGTGGGGTGTGGGGGGCGTGCATGCGTGTGTGTGCGTGTGTGTAGAGTTACAATCTCTTGTATAGTTATCATCCTTCTAATGGTAAGGAGGAGGCTCGATATAGGTTTGTTGGGAAATTGTAATCGCAGTAGAATAAAGCATGCAGCATGTGTGTGTGGGGGGGGTGGGGGTGGTGTGGGGGGGGCGTGCATGCGTGTGTGTGCATGTGTGTAGAGTTACAATCTCTTGTACAGTTATCATCATTCTAATGGTTAGGAGGAGGCTCGATATAAGGTTTGTTGGGAAATTGTAATCGCAGTAGAATAATGCATGCAGCATGTGTGTGTGTGTGGTGGGAGGGGTGGGGTGGGGGTGGGGTGGGGGGGGGGCGTGCATGCGTGTGTGTGCGTGTGTGTAGAGTTACAATCTCTTGTACAGTTATCATCATTCTAATGGTTAGGAGGAGGCTCGATATAGGTTTGTTGGGAAATTGTAATCGCAGTAGAATAATGCATGCAGCATGTGTGTGTGTGTGTGGGAGGGGTGGGGTGGGGGTGGGGTGGGGGGGGCGTGCATGCGTGTGTGCGTGTGTGTAGAGTTACGATCTTTTGTACAGGTATCACCATTATAATGTTAAGGAGGAGGCTCGATATAGGTTTGTTGGGAAATTGTATTCGCAGTAGAATAAAGCATGCAGCATGTATGCGTGTGTGTGTGTGGTGGTGGGGGGGGTGTGTGTGGGGGGGGGGGGGGGGCGTGCATGCGTGTGTGTGCGTGTGTGTAGAGTTACTATCTCTTGTACAGTTATCACCATTATAATGTTAAGGAGGAGGCTCGATAGAGGTTTGTTGGGAAATTCTAATTGCAGTAGAATAAAGCATGCAGACAGGGTTATGATCTCTTGTACATTTCTTACCGTTTTCATGATAAGGAGGATACTCGATAGAGGTTTGTTGGGAAATTATAAATGCAGCAGAATGAAGCATGCAGGCAGAGTTAGGATCTCTTGTACAGTGATCACAATTCTCACGACAAGGATACTCATAGAGGTTTGTTGGGAAATTATAAATGCAGCAGAATGAAGCATGCAGCATGTGTGTGTGGGGGGGGTGGGGTTGGGGGGGGGGGGGGGGGACGGAGAGGTGTGTGCATGCATGCATGCATGCGTGTGTGTGTGTATGTAGAGTTACGATATCTTGTACATTTATCACTGTTCTCACGACAAGGAGAAGGCTCGATATAGGTTTGTTGGGACATTATACATGCAGCAGAATAATGCATGCAGACAGATGTACGAACTCTTGTACAGTTATCATCATTCTCACAAAGAGGGGGAGACTCGATACAGGTTTGTTGGGACATTAGAATTGCAGCAGAATAAAGCATGCAGACACGGTTATGATCTCTTGTACAGTCATCACCATTCTCACGACTGGGAGACTCGATAGAGGTTTTTTGGGAAATTGTAAATATAACAGAAAAGAGCATGCAGACAGAGTTATGATGTCTTGCACAGTCAACACCATTTTCATGATAAGGAGGAGACTGGATAGAGGTTTCTTAGGAAGTTATAAGTGCAGTAGAATAAAGCATACAGACTGAGTTACGATCTCTTGTACAGTTATCACCATTCTCACAACAAGGAGGAGACTCGATATAGGTTTGTTGGGAAATTGTAATTGTAGCAGAAAAATGCATGCAGACAGATTTACGATATCTTGTACAGATATCACCATTCTAATGATACGGAGGAGACTCGATAGAGGTTTGTTGGGAAATTATAATTGCATCAGAATAAAGCATGTGTGCGTGTGTGTGTGGGGGGGGGGGGGAGAGGTGTGTGTGTGTGCATGCGTGTGTGTGTGTGGGGGGGGGGGGGGGGGGGGGAGGAGGTGTGTGTGTGCATGTGCTCGTGTGTGTGTGTGTGTGTAGAGTTCCGATCTCTTGTACAGGTATTCCAATTCTCATGACAAGGAGTAGACTCGATGGAGGTTTGCTGGAACATTATAATTGCAGCAGAAAAGAATATGCAGCATGTGTGTGTGTGGGGGTAGGGGGGGTGGGGGGGTTGGGGGGGGGGGGGGAGAGGTGCGTGCGTGCATGCATGCGTGTGTGTGTTTGTGTGTGTGTAGAGTTACGATATCTTGTACAGATAGCACCATTCTAAAGATACGGAGGAGACTCGATAGAGGTTTCTTAATAAGTTTTAAGTGCAGCAGAATCAAGAATGCAGATACATGTACGATCTCTTGTCTAGGTATTCCAATTCTCATGATAAGGAGTAGACTTGATAAAGGTTTGTTGGGAAATTATAAATACAGCAGAATAAAGCATACAGACTGAGTTACGATCTCTTGTACATTTGTCACCATTCTCACGACAAGGAGGATGATAGATAAAGGTTTGTTGGGAAATTAGAATTGCAGCAGATAAAAAGCATGCAGCACGTGCGTGGTTGTGGGTGGGGGGAAGGTGTGTGCGTGCATGCGCGTGTGTGTGTGCGTGTGTATATTTGTGTGTGTGGGATGGGGGGGGGGGGGGGGGGGGGGGGAAGGTGTGTGCGTGCATGCAGACTGAGTAACGTTGTCTCGTACAGTTATCACCATTCTAATGACAAGAATGAGATTCAATATATTGTAGGGGAAGTATAATTGCAGCAGAATAAAGCATGCAGACTGATTTACAATATGTTGTACAGTTATCATGTTTCAAGGAGACAAGGAGACAAGGAGACTCGATATAGTTTTGTTGGGACATTATACATGCAGCAGAATAATGCATGCAGACTGAGTTAGGATCTCTTGAACAGTTATTATCATTCTCACAAAGAGGAGAAGACTCGATACAGGTTTGTTGGGACATTAGAATTGCAGCAGAATGAAGCATGCAGGCAGAGTTAGGATCTCTTGTACAGTGATCACAATTCTCACGACAAGGATACTCATAGAGGTTTGTTGGGACATTATAATTGCAGCAGAAAAAAGCGTGCTGACAGGGTTACGATCTCTTGAACAGTGATCACCATTCTCACGACAAGGATACTCATAGAGGTTTGTTGGGACATTATAATTGCAGCAGAAAAAAGCATGCAGACAGGGTTACGATCTCATGAACAGTGATCACCATTCTCACGACAAGGATACTCATGGAGGTTTGTTGGGACATTAGAATTGCAGCAGAAAAAAGCATGCAGGCAGGGTTACAATCTCTTGAACAGTGATCACCATTCTCACAACAAGGATACTCATAGAGGTTAGTTGGGACATTAGAATTGCAACAGAAAACAACATTGAGCCACACAAATCCTGACACCTGCTTTGGAACACAAACCATCTCGTACTAACCTTATTCAACTACCGAGCAGGGCGCTGGGATGTAGGTGTTTGTAGGTGGGTTGTAGGTGTTTGTAGGTGGGTTGTAGGTGGTTGTAGGTGTGGGTTGGGTTGGGGGTCGGGTGGGGGGGTAGGTGGTTGAATGCTGTTGGACATACATTTAAGTTGCAAACAAGATCAGGCAGTGCAACAGGTACTAACCTTGTTCAACTTCCAAGCAGGGCACCGGGATGTAGGTGGTTGTAGGTGTGTGGGTTGGGTTGGGGGTTGGGTGGGGGGGTAGGTGGTTGAATGCTGTTGGACATACATTTAAGTTGCAAACAAGATCAGGCAGTGCAACTGACACTAACCTTATTCAACTACCAAGCTGTTGCTCCGCTCCTCGGGGTCCTCCTCGTTCCAGCCCGGAGGTGGGTATACAGTCAGTCGTGCCAACCGCCATGGTAGCTTTGTCCAGGTAAAGTAGCAGCTCGTTCCCTACCACCGTAAGACGGGGCTCTCTTATACCACGACCTACCGGGCGTTATCATTACAGTCAGTCCCTCTTAAGGCCAGGAGGGGGCAGAAAGAGATGCATCCCTAACTTCTGCAGCCTCAGCAACTGGATGCTAGCTAATGAAATCTCAATGCAACAAAAGAAGAAGCGGGGACCAACACTGTTGACAGGGGGTGGCGCACTGATCACAATTACATTACATTATCATCGACAGGCCATAGTTGGCCCAAGACAAGCCCGCTCCGCAACATCTGGGAGGGGTTTTCCAACAAATCCTCAGAAAAAGAAAGAGAATATGCTTACGATGCCAAGACAGTTTAACCTTCAAAACCATGACCTGGACAAGTCTTTTAGACTATGTAATCTGCTTAGTGTGCTCCCAAGTTTCCGAGGGTATCGCACGGGAGGGACTTGGCATTGGAAGACGGCGGGCAGCCCAGAATTGGCGGAACAACCATGTAACAATCTGATCCTTGAAACTTATAAATTGATGGTAGGGACGAATCATGACTGACTAATTAGAGTACAAGCTCGAGGGCGACCCGCAGGCTGCCTATTATAGGACAGACATTGCACTGTTTCTTTTTGAGCTATACGCAACAGCTTCTAGGCAGCTCTCTTTCCATGTCCTAGAGCCAAACCTGAATCTAGCTAGTGCCTCTGAAAGCTGATTGATAGGCATTCACAAGCACCTGAAAGCTTTGTGCTTGCCTCAGTTGCTGGCTAATGAAGCTGGCTAGAAACAGCCATGAGTAGCCCAATCATGAAACAGTGAAACGTTGGTGCTAGTGTCTACTTAGAAATAGCCGCTGAGCCTGAGGCGATCTCGTCCAGCACGTCTCCAACCTTTTTAACATAAGGCATGGTGTGTAGGGTGTAGTACTCTCCGCCCTCAATAAACTGCCTGGGAGCCTCATGCTCCCTAAGGATGCCCCACACGACCAAGTTATCATCCTCAGGATCTGTGACACCAATAATTCTCTCGGCTTCCAGAGAGGGGACTAGGATGGGGTCAGACTCCGTGCCAAACTTGTCCTCGTACATCCAAGCTTCGTGCCACATCTCCTTGTCGTCAATCTGGCGGTACTTACGGGCAGGCTCAGTGCTCAAAGAATTTTCAGTCCTGGAGATGTCGTCGCTGAGCACAGAGGAGCTGGTGGTCACTCCACGAGAGTTGACACCCAGAAGGCTGCTCAAGATGCGACCGGCTGGAGAAGCTCCGAGAGCGAAGTTGTTCTCCAGCAGGTTCAAACTGGGAGCAGCGCTTGAACGCAGCATCCTAGCGAGGCTCATCAGACGATAACTCATGGCGACCTTCAACCAGAAAGAAAGAAAGCAGTACGCCAAATCGCAACAAAGAAGCTGGACAAAGCTTCGCGCACGATGATGTTTCGGATCGTGAATTGTTACGATGAAAATGACGGTGAGAGCACAGAAAAGGGGGCACTGTGGTTTCTGCCGGTGTACTGCCGAGTGTAGTACGTCGATCCTGCTTCACCTCCAGCAAAACCCGTAGCTCCGAGTCGACTCCACATCCGGCAGAAACCACTCCCACTCGGCGACGTTTGGCCCTTGCACACGAATTCCAGCAGTTCATCTCCCTACAGACTCTTCCACCTCTTCGACTAAAAAATGCCACTTCAGCGATACCAATATGCACCCCGACTGATCCCTCATCAGTTGAAACTCTAGCGGTTCCCCTTCCTTCTCTTCCCTTGGTCTTCCTCATCAGACTTTTCAAATACCATTTTAGCAGCTCTCCTAGCTGACTTTCCACCGTTGTCCAACCCCCCGTTTCTCCTGTAGACGATGCCTCTTTGGCCTTATCCTGTCCCCATAACGTAGTTGAAGTTGTCCCCTACAATGGCTAATCCACAGGAAATGAGCTATTATAGTTTCTTCACCGGTTCTTTAGGGGGTTATCGTTCAGTACCTGATCAGTTTCCTAGTTCCTCCCTCCTTGACCCTAGAAACCCGTCGCCATTAGAAGTCCCATACTCAGTGGTCTCTGGCATTGCAATCCTCCTGGGCCTTCTTACGCACATTGCTCATCCGGACCTTTCTGTGTGCTGCCAAGTACTGCCTTAATTTTCACATTTCTCTTCCTTCATCTCTTACTGCAATTGAATTTGAAATTGGAATTGTTACATCCGTGTAATGCAGTTACTCACAGGTCTCTTACACTACGTCACTGTAACTATTGCACGCACACAAATCCATCAGTGGCTAAAGCGCCTGCCTCGCGCTTGCCCTCACTCCAGAATCTGCCCGGTTGAGCAATAAAGTCGAAGACTGCCAGGGCTAGTCAAATGAAAGAGAGGGAGAGGGGGGTGGCAGTTCTATGGCGAATGTGCCCGATTGAGCAGAATATTCGAAGACAAAATTGAGGTGAGAACTAAAAGCTGGGGAAAAAGACACTAAGGAGGTTCTGTGAGTATGGTAACAATGGTGAATCTGTTTGAAAAGGCAGAAAAGTTGAGGCCTACTAAAGGAACGATACAAGCAAGGGATGGGTAATGAACATAGTAAACAAAAATACTATTACTATTATACCGAATCTACAATGTAAAGTATAAGAGCCCAGGTCTGAAAAATTACGGGGAGGCTGAGGCAGTGAGGCGATTCTTCTCTTCACCTTTTAGACCTGCACCCAGATCTATTATATTGCTCAGGGATAAGACACGCGGATATCTGAGTGATTTGTGGCGGAGCCCCCTCTGCAAGGGGGCGAGAGCTCCCAGGGCCAGGGTTACCCATTTGTCCGTCCGACCGACCGTCTGCGTCTGACCGAGACGAAGCCTGACACGTCAGCCAGCGGTCTCGTAACTAACTCGCTTCCGTTGCCCCCTGTCGCTCCGTTGCGAACATTCTCCGCCATTTTAGCGGCGCTTGCGACGCTGCGTAGAATTTGTCACCTCCAAGTTGCCTCAATTCGAGGCAGTCCTTACAGGCTCAAACCGACACCCACCATGAAAGCCACGCCACCCGCCATCGCTCGCCATTTCTGTTCATACTGTCGGGCAACCGTTGACTGCGAGATAGGCGATGGCATCCGCCTTATGCTCACCCTCCTCTCCTGCCCCCGCTCCTACACGCCAGAGACTTCCGATTAGCTCTGAAGCATCTAGCTAGGCCTGTCCATCCGTCCTCTACCCTCCCCACCCCCCAGGTATAGATTTTCGTATCCCCCGAACTCCGCACCCGCCCAAAACCATATCCCCTCCTACCTCCCACGTCCGCTTCATTTATCCCTTCTTCTCGAAATGACCAGCCATTTAACGTAGCCCAACATAAGCATTGCATCTACTCCTGTATAGCAGTACCAACTCGAGCTGTTGGCACCCTCCAGCCTCTGCGACCACCAAGCCCACTGAGCACTCGCGCTGATGTTCGCCGCGGCTTTTGGCTTGGGCCTGGGAACCTTGATCGGCCTGTCAGCAGGTCCCTTCGCCTTCAAGAAGTACAGCGTACCTAAGGATTACAGCTTCCTAGACGAAGCTGCTGACAAGGATGATTCAATCATGGCCCCCCCTCTGGGCTCTGAGGTGGGAGAGGAGATTCGGGATCTGTTGAAGTACACAGAGCCTTGGGCCACGTGGCCAGACTATCAGAGAGTGAGTGAGTGACCTGCCATCTGTTTAGAGTATAACAACAAGACCACTGGCATGATCAATACAAAATCAGCAATTTAATAAAATTAATAACGATCAATGAAATAGCCATACATTCAATGTACACAAATATAATGTGAAGCAATGTAATAACCAGCAATGGGGTATGCAGGGAGCATGCATTGTTGTCCATACATTCAATGCACACACATGTAATGTGAAGTACACACATGTAATGTAATGTAATGTAATGGAAATAACATACATTCAATGTACACATATGTAATGTGAAGCAAGGTAATAACCAGCAATGGGGTATGCAGGGAGCATGTATTGCTGTCCATACATTCAATGTACACATATGTAATGTGAAGCAAGGTAATAACCAGCAATGGGGTATGCAGGGAGCATGTATTGCTGTCCATACATTCAATGTACACATATGTAATGTGAAGCAAGGTAATAACCAGCAATGGGGTATGGAGGGAGCATGTATTGCTGTCCATACATTCAATGTACACATATGTAATGTGAAGCAAGGTAATAACCAGCAATGGGGTATGCAGGGAGCATGTATTGCTGTCCCTACATTCAATGTACACATATGTAATGTGAAGCAAGGTAATAACCAGCAATGGGGTATGCAGGGAGCATGTATTGCTGTCCATACATTCAATGTACACATATGTAATGTGAAGGAAGGTAATAACCAGCAATGGGGTATGCAGGGAGCATGTATTGCTGTCCATACATTCAATGTACACATATGTAATGTGAAGCAAGGTAATAAGCAGCAATGGGGTATGCAGGGAGCATGTATTGCTGTCCATACATTCAATGTACACATATGTAATGTGAAGCAAGGTAATAACCAGCAATGGGGTATGCAGGGAGCATGTATTGCTGTCCATACATTCAATGTACACATATGTAATGTGAAGCAAGGTAATAACCAGCAATGGGGTATGCAGGGAGCATGTATTGCTGTCCATACATTCAATGTACACATATGTAATGTGAAGCAAGGTAACAACCAGCAATGGGGTATGCAGGGAGCATGTATTGCTGTCCATACATTCAATGTGCACATATGTAATGTGAAGCAAGGTAATAAGCAGCAATGGGGTATGCAGGGAGCATGTATTGCTGTCCATACATTCAATGTACACATATGTAATGTGAAGCAAGGTAATAAGCAGCAATGGGGTATGCAGGGAGCATGTATTGCTGTCCCTACATTCAATGTACACTAATGTAATGTGAAGGAAGGTAATAAGCAGCAATGGGGTATGCAGGGAGCATGTATTGCTGTCCCTACATTCAATGTACACATATGTAATGTGAAGCAAGGTAATAACCAGCAATGGGGTATGCAGGGAGCATGTATTGCTGTCCATACATTCAATGTACACATATGTAATGTGAAGCAAGGTAATAACCAGCAATGGGGTATGCAGGGAGCATGTATTGCTGTCCATACATTCAATGTACACATATGTAATGTGAAGCAAGGTAATAAGCAGCAATGGGGTATGCAGGGAGCATGTATTGCTGTCCATACATTCAATGTACACATATGTAATGTGAAGCAAGGTAATAACCAGCAATGGGGTATGCAGGGAGCATGTATTGCTGTCCATACATTCAATGTACACATATGTAATGTGAAGCAAGGTAATAAGCAGCAATGGGGTATGCAGGGAGCATGTATTGCTGCCCATGCATTCAATGTACACATATGTAATGTGAAGCAGGTAATAACCAGCAATGGGTATGCAGGGAGCATGTATTGCTGTCCATACATTCAATGTACACATATGTAATGTGAAGCAAGGTAATAAGCAGCAATGGGGTATGCAGGGAGCATGTATTGCTGTCCATACATTCAATGTACACTAATGTAATGC